>JANUSC010000253.1:0-328831 GCA_025200525.1 Camellia lanceoleosa | reverse complement strand
AAAGGCAAAAAAAGAGGCGAAAAAACGAGACAAAAACATGAGATGCTAAAAATAAAAGGGTTGCAATGCTAACTCTTCAAAAGAGACAAGGAAAAGAATCTAAGAATAATTTTGGTATTTTAAATTTTATTTATGTTAATCGATCAATTTCTATTTGGTCAGCCCGATAATGACGTAAATGTTGCACATTTTAAAAATAAGAAAACGATTGACATTTCAAAGCATAAAGGGATGCTAGTGTAATTTCAAAGGAATATAAAGAATATCTTAGTAATATAATCCTAAATAAAATACAAAACACAAGCCGGATGCGAGTCGACCCGTTGTATATGTTCTTCCTCTCGTCTTCCTTTCATATAAAAAACGATTATCTCATTTTCCCGTCTCTCTCTCTCTCTCTCTCTCTCTCTCTCTAAAATTTGAACTATCCCGGAAGGAATTCATTTCTATAGTAATCTCTCCTTATAAAAGCTGTTGTATGTAGGGCAATCTTCACTTTGTATTTAAAAGATTTAATTCTATTGTGTACAAAACAACAACTAGAATTTAAAAGAAATAAAGAAAAGGAAGAATTGGTTTGATTACAAAATCAAACTCGAAATAATAAATAAATAAATAAATAACGATTTTTATTTTGTTACAAAAACAAAATTAAAATACGATTAAATAAACAATTTAAAAAGCAGAATAAAATTAAACAACTTACTTGGTTATTTTCTTTGAATAACTTATACGATCAAGTCGGTGTTTAACAACATGTGTCCTTAAAACGATTCGTCCTCTCCCGCGGTGCTTCGGAATTTGGGCGTCTATCTCCCAAGATGAAATGATCTTACCACAAACAATAGCGGCACTACAAATTGTTTGCTTTCTGAACACACTAAGTGTTTACACTCTTTCTTCGAAATAAAATCTGACAAGATGAAGAATAGAATTAGCGAGGTGAAATCTGAGAATTTGAATAATTACATCAAATGAGGTGGTCCTATTTATAGATGTGAAGGTGACTCTTGGTTTTGAATTGAGCAATTATGATACACCTTGGTTTTGAATTGAATCTGTTTTATAATTCAAGCAGGATAGCAAAAAAGCAGGAAGAACCTGTTTGGGTGTGCGTTTATTTCGGGAAGGTCTGTTTGGATGAGCATTAAATCCAAACCAGTTTAATCTGTTTGGCCAGGGAAAAGGGCCTGTTTGGATGAACACTAAATCCAAACCAGTTTATTTGAATTAAATTCAAATGTTTTTGGCCCAAAAAGATTAGTATTGCGCCGAACAAGCCCAACCTCACACCCGCGCCCAAGCCTACTTGACGAGACGGATGGCCTTGTGCGTGTGATTTTGGAGTCAATGGGTCTAGCCATAACCTCTCTCTCTAAAACACTTAGGTACCCCTTGGGGCACACCGATATCAAACCCATGCCTTATAAACCCTTTCAAAACCTCCCAAATTAATGTGGGACAAGCCTTATTCAAACCTTTAAGGAATTTCCACCAAAACTCCATTTCCATAGAGCATACTTTGGCTTCAATTTCCCATTCACTTTCGGTAATGGTTTGAGCAACTAAATATACGTGAATCTAGCGCCCGCAAAGAATCACGTTACCACTTTGACTGATGTAAATCGATGCACGGGACCCACCTAAAAATTAGACCAAACTTAGGAAAAAATTCTGGTTTTACCCAAAATTTTATAACCATTTCCAACATTGTATTCTCTCTCTGTAATCAACATATAGATTCTCTCGCTCTCTCTGTAAAAACATCTATAAAAACAAGCTCATCACCACCACCACCACAGAGCTTTTGTTCGGTTATGAACTATCACGGTGAAAAAAGGTATTTTTTGATTTCTTGTTATGCATTTTCTCTTTCTTTGTGTTTTGAGGATTTTTTAGTTGTATGGGTGAAGATTTTTTATGGGTTTGTTTGATCATAATAGGTTTTATCGAGAGATTTTGATTTATTTGAATCTTTGATGAAAATTAGTTTCGTTTAATTGATTTTTGAGTTGTATGTGTGAAGGTTTAGATGGGTTTTGTTTGATCATAAATGGGTTTTTATCGAGCTTTTGAAGAAAATTAGTTTTGTTTAATTTTTTAATTGATAAATGAATCTTTCTTTGCAATCTAGCTTTTCTGTTTTCTTTTGTTGAAATTTCTTGATGAAGAAATTTGTTTCTTTTTAATTTTGACTTTTTCACGAAAATAAACAAAGAAAATAAAATAATAATAATTCTATTTTCTTGTTGGCTAAGGAATATAAGTGGAATTTTCCCTGATTCTAATTTTTTTAAAAATTTATTTGAACTATTTTTCTTGGGAAACAAACAATGAATTGGACCCTGTCCTTGTTTACCTAAAATGTTTCCTTAAAAAATTTCTTTGAGATATTTTTCTAGGGAAACAAACAGAGGATCGGACCTTTGTCCTTGCCCCCTGTTTACATAAAGATTTATTTATTTATTTTCAAAAATCCCTTGCAAACTCTGTTTGGTTGCTTCTTGATAAAGCGTGGGTATTAAAGTCTATTTGAAGCAAAATTGGCTAGGAAAAATCTAATCGTTAATTTCTCTTTAGATTATAAACAAGCGTGAGTGCTTTCTTTGTTCCTTTTTCTCAATTTTCATTTTATGTAAAAGTGTTTTAGCTTTTCTGAGAAAATAGGCAAATGTCAGTAAATTTCTTTTTGATTCTTTGCCTTTACCTTTGCACTTGATTTTGTAGTACTTCATAGGATATTTTGTTACTTTTGATTTGTGAATTTGTTTTTGGAAGAGCTTGTTGAGGGAAGTCACTGCCTACCGCTTGTGTGCGTATCAATGTTACCGCACTTGGGTTAGATGCGAGTGGGACACCTATCAAATCTCAAATTTAAGGATATGTGAACTTAGGGATCTTATTTTAGTACTTTTTATATATTATGTGAGTAAAATGAAATTATATGTAATATATCATGTCAAAAGTTATTTTACCCATTGTATAACAATTATACAATAATATATACATATAATGATAATTCGATGAAAACTATCATACACATATTCCACCCTTGTGTTCAAGTGTTTTGGTACTAATACGGATAAAGTCCATGTAACATAGTGCATATCTATTATTAAAAATTGAATAATGATGTACAAATAATATATATTTTTTTGTATAGAATATTCATACAAATGACCTGATATCTTCAAACCGAAACTCCTACTATTTTGGTTCATAATTTGAAAATGTCATTTGTAAATCACTTTCCTTAAAAATAAATTTGAAAAAAGCTATCTCTAGGAATTTGCTTGGGCCCAGCGCAAAGATAGACCATTTGCTTGTGGTTTTCTTTTGTTACTTTTTACTCTGATAGAGAGTTTGTTTGAATTTGGTAGTGTGTTAATGATTCTCTCAAGTGAATCAGCTGAAAAAGGAAACCTTTTAGAAATTTACTTTTTAAGGTTTTTGTTAAAAGATTAGGAATCTACTTGTTATTAGACTCCTTTTACCTTTTTCTTTTTTCATTTTTTTTTGGATTTTTATTTTTGGAAATTTTCTTTTTGATTCTATGGAATTTGTTTATTTGTTGTCATAGCATAGTAAGTGACTCTGTTAGATGTTTATTGTTTTTATTTGAGTTCTCTTTGTGCATGTGAGAAAAATGTGTTGGAAATGGTTATAAGTGCAGGTAAAACGAATTTTTATCCTATGTTTGGTCTAATTTTTAGGTGGGCCGTGCGTCGTTTTACGGGTCAAAGTGGTAGCAGCGTTCTATGCTGCGTCGTGATTCACGTGGTATATTTGGTTGCTTAAAACCATTCAGAGTGAATAGAAATTGAAGCCAAAGTATGCTCCATGGAAATGGAGTTTTGGTGAAAATTCCTTATTGCTTGTATAAGGCTTGTCCCACATTGATTTGGTGGGAGGTTTTGAAAGGGTTTATAAGGCTTGGGTTTGGTACTTGGGGTGTGCCCAAGGGGTATAAGTGTTTTAGAAGGAGAGGTTATGGGCAAAATGGGCTAGACCCATTGGACCCAAAATCACCTATATGCCTTGCCGTCCGTCGGCGGGGCTGTTGACCCAATACTAATCTTTTTGGGCCAAAAACATTTGAATTTAATTCAAATAAGCTGATTTGGATTTACTGTTCATCCAAACAGGGGCCCTTCAGTTTTCAAGCAATTAAAGCGGTTTGGCATTTTGGTTCATCCAAGCAGGGCCCTTCCCTTTTTCTGTTTGAATAGTTAACCAATAGATTCAAATCTGTTGAAATTCAAACCTGCGGGTTTCATACTGTTCAAATCAAATCCTCTGACCACCTTAACATCTATAAATAGACCGACCTCCCATTTGGATTAATACACCAATTTTCGTATTCCATCTCTGCTTTAAATCTACTGCCATATTCTTTGCATTTTATTTACGAAGAAAGAGTGTAAACACTTAGTGTGTTCGACGAACAATTAAATTGTAGTCTTGCATTTAATTGTTGATAAGATCATTTCATCTGGGAGATAGGCGTCCAAGTTAAAAGCTTAGTGGAAGGGCGAATGCATCTTAAGGACCTGAGTGTTAAACTTGGACTTGATCAAAAGTTATTGAAGAATTTAACCAAGTAAGTTGATTAAATTATTTTCTTTTTTTTATTTGTTTATTAAAATCAGATTTTAATTTTGTTTTGTAACAAAATAAAATCTGTTTTATTGTTTTATTTTATTTTATTTTGAGTTTGATTTTTGTAATCAAACAAATTCTCTCCTTTTCTTTATTACTTTAAATTCTAATTGTTGTTTTGTACACAATAGAATTAAATTCTAGTGTTGTTTTGTACACAATAAATTCGTCGTTTAAATATAGTGAAGATTGTCCAACAAAATGATCATATTTGGCATTGGTTATGAGGTTTGACATTGTTTAAGACTTCCTAAATCTGAAATTATTGTAGATAAGCTCTTCTATTTATTTATTTTTAATCGTAGCTCCTTTTCTAGTCTCTTCTTTTGTTTCTCTTAAGCGTACTTTTAAAATTTCAATTTTGTTTGTTTGTGATTAGTTGCCTCTAAGGCGTGCATGACATTAGGGAACTTAAGCGGCGTTTGAAATTCAAATCTGACTTCAAAATCATGATTTAACGTGTAAACCGTTTAAGTCATCCGTCACTTGTTTTTATAGAAAATGGAAGTTGTTTTGTGAGATTTGTAAAAAGTTTTGGAGATTGTAGATTTAGAAGAAATGTTTCAAAAGGCGGCTATTGTTTAAGGAAAAAAAATAAACTTGTTCCTTGGAAGATTTTTTTCTTTGCTAATAATTGTAAAATGATCTTTTAAAGCTTCAAGAGGGTCTATTTTGATAGATAGAGATAAGCGAGGAACTAAGCATGGTCAATTGAGCGAAGCTTTAGCCATTTATTTTTATTGTTCTACTTTTGCAACACCAAAAAAAATAAAAAATGAGCTCTGCCATCCCTCTTTTTATTTTCGTAGTCATGTGAATACATTGTTTCTCTCAATACTAGGTATTTCATTGATTAATTCCTTGTTGTGAGATGGTAGGAAGTGATGTATTTATGCGTGACTCGATGGAATCTGCTCTTACATTATTGTAAAATGAAACTTTTGTGCTAACATTTTTAATATACGATATAATAGCATTGAGACTTTGTTGAGTTCAACTGAGATTTCATGACTTTCAGGCTTAAAATTCTCAAATTCTCTAATTATAGGCTCTTTTTCTTGAAAAATCGCATTTAATAACATCGGTTTCTCTAACTTATTAAACAGTTTTAGAATCAAAAGTACTATATTTCTTGTATTTTGACCTCATATTTTGTTTGATAATCATTTTGGACAATGCCCTCTATCTGTTTTTTTTGTTACATTGTTACGTTGATGCAATAGGTTGTTTTTACTTTTCTATAACTTTTTTTCTTTAAATTTTATTTTTAGGTTGTTGGAATTTACCATTAATTACCGTTTATTCCTTCCTTTTCAGGCATAACTCGTTTCTTGTTTCCATTTGTCGCAATTTTGGTGATAAACCGCCATCAGCAATCTGGAGTTAGTTGTGGAGGTTGTGGCGCACAACCTTCTTCCCAAAAGCAGGCGGGGCTCATCTACCTCCTACGTGGAGCTTCACTTTGATGTCGAGATTAGGACCACCATCAAAGAAAAAGATCTGGACCCTGGTTGGAATGAACCTTTCTAGTTCAATATCTCTGAGCCAAACAAGTTATCTGAACTCACTCGCCATGCCTATGTCTACCACAATGTACAAGCAAATCCCGCCAAATGAGGCCTTGGCAAGGGTAGCATCAACGGGACATCATTTGTACCTTACTCTGATCTTTGTTATTTTACATTACCCTTTAGAAAAAAGGCCTTTTTCACGTGTAAGAGGTGAGCTTGGCTTGAAAGTTTTTTCTTGATAATCCTTCCATTAGATCATCAAATCCCTTCTGCAATGGAATCTTGATGTATACAAATTCATACCCAAATTCATACCCTACGAGCCCAAGCACCCCTCAACAACTTAGAACTTTGTCCCAAACCCATTTTTCCAACAAAAACAATGAGCCAAGATCAAGGCGCACATTTGACATCTTCCAAACACAAACAACCCACAGAATCGGCCTCGGTTTTACGCCGGTGATCCGACCACCGATGAAGATATTTGATGAGATAAGATGGACCACAAGCTTCTAAAATCGTGCACATGTATTACCTTCCTCATCTGGCAATTTGAATTTGCACTTAAAAGACAAGCCAGTCCTTGGAGGGGCGAATTGTTGGGGGCGTGTTATTCGTGCGGAACAAACTGCTAGCACTTATGATCTTGTTGAGCCAATGCAATTCCTTTTTGTGCGTGTTGTGAAAGCTTGTGACCTCCCTGAAGGACCTTTAGGAGCCTTGATCCTTATGTTGAAGTCGCATTGGGAACTATAAAGGAATCACAAGGCACTTTGAGAAAAACTAGAACCACAGTGGAATCACGGTGTTTGCATTTTCCAAGAGAATGCAATCATCGGTCTTGGAAGTTGTCGTTATGGATAAGGATTTGGTGAAAGATGCCTTTCTTTGGGATAGTTCGGTTTGATCTTAATGAGGTCCCCAGCGTGTCCTCTAGATAGCCCATTAGGCGCCCGAGAATGGTACCGTTTAGAAGACAAAAAGGCAAGAAAAAAGAATTGATACTTCTGTTTTGGATTGGAGCATAAGCGGATGAAGCATTTCTTGATGCTTGGCATTGAATCTGATTTCCTGTTGGTGACTCATTTGGCTCCACAAATCCGGTCCAAAGTCTACCATGCCTCGAGGTTATGGTATGCGGAGTTAATGTGATTGAGGTACAAGACTTGGTTTTATTTGAAAAGACTTCGGTTTCAGGCGTATACATTAAGCGATGATTGGTAACCAACTTTTGAAGACTAAACGGTTCAAGCTCGGACGATGAATGCATTTTGGAATGAGGATCTCATGTTTGTCATTTCTTGAACCGTTTGAGGATCACTTGATTTTAACTGTTGAAGACCGCGTGGGACCCAACAAGGATGAGGTCCTTGGGAAGGTCATTGTGCCATTGAACTCTGTCGAAAGGCGTGCTGATGATCGTCTTGTTCACTCCTGCTAGTACAATGTTCGGAAACCGAGTTCAGATGATGTGGAACCGTCGAAGAAAGATAAGGATAAAAAGTTTTCTACTAGGCTTCAACTCCGAATCTGTCTCGATGGGGGGTACCACGTGCTTGATGAGTCAACTCGATGCGGCGATCTCACTACAATGGCGACTCTGGAAAAATCAATTGGGATATTGGAACTCGGGATTTTGAATCTTGTGCGCTCCACAATGAAAACAAGAGATGGAAGAATACATCAGAGCACATATTGTGTAGCGAAATCACGGTCACAAATGGGTTCGAACGAACAATCATCGATAGCTTGAACCCAAAATATAATGAAGCGGTACACATGGGAGGTCTTTGATCTGCACGGTGCTCACCGTGGGCGTTTTGACAACTTGCTCGACTTGGAGACAAAGGCTCAAATGGTAATCGGGATATGAAAATTGGTAAGGTTAAGTATTCGACTCTCTACTCTTAAGCGGTGGCGTTTACACACATACGTATCCGTTGCTAGTCCTTCACCACGGGGTGAAGAAAATGGGGAAGTTACATTTGGCAATTCGGTTTCGTGCACATCGATGGTTAACATGATGTTTATATACTCGCGCCGCTATTGCCAAAATGCACTATGTGAGGCCATTGACCATGTCACAACTTCGATATGCCGCCACCAAGCCGTCAACATAATAGCGGCTCGGCTTAGATGAGCCCCCTCTTAGAAAGGAAGTCATTGAGTACATAATGACGCACATTTGCATTGTGGAGCATGGGCGAACAAGGCAAGCTTTGAGGCTAATGTCGGTTTTCAAGGGGTTATTTTCCGTTGGAAAGTGGTTTGGTGAGGTTTGTATGTGGAAAAAGCTGGATCACAACCGTGCTAGTACACATACTCTATCACGATGCTTGTTTGTTTTCGAACTCATTTTGCCTGTGTTCTATACATGTTCCTAATAGGCCTTTGGAACTACGGTTTAAGTGAAAAATATCCTCCTCGCATGAACACAAGGATTTCTGTCTTGTGTTGTGCACTGCAGCGAGCTTGATGAGGAATTGACCGTTCCCACTTCAAAAAGTGCGAAATTGGTCGATATAGGTATGATCGGTTGAGAAGTGTGGCGAGTAAGATTGAATAGTGGTGGGTGATGTGGCAAGTCAAGGTGGCGGGTTCGAGCCTTCTTGGTGGCGCGATCGTGCTACAACTATTTTCGTGATATTACGCCTTTTTCTTTGCCGTTGTATTGTACTCGACTCCATTAAAGGCATTAGCGCCATTCTTGGGTTTTTATGTGATGAGGCATCCTAGGTTTCGACATAAGTTGCCGTCGGCCCTCAATTTCTTCATTTGCCCGGTGGGGTGATAGCTTGTTGTAAGGGTGTTGCTTGCAAATTTTTGTTGTTTGTTGATCCATCAAATTCTGTTTTGCTTGCGGTGTTTGTATACTTTTTCATACATAAAAGCGAAAATTTGTTATATATACTTTTGTGTTCAATGACATGGAAGTGTTCATATTTGATTTTTTGTTGCGGTTGGTTCATTTGTCATATAGGATTGACTTTTAAGTGAAAATTTTTGATTAAGTCGGTCCCATCATTACGTATAAAATTTTTGTGTAATTTTTTATTGTGTTTTTGTTTATATCTTGTGTAATTCTTTATATGATTTTGTTGTGTTTTTGTTTATATATTATGTTGAAATTGGCTTTTTGATTAGTTTTATTTTAAGATTGTTAAGCGAGCAATTTTGTGGATTGTTAAGCAGTACAACCATTGGCTTTTTATTAGTTTTATTTTTCTTGAGTTTTTAACTCCTATTTTTATATTTTTAATAATTTTTAAATTAAATCTACTTAATCTTACTATACTTAAAAATAAAAAAAATTATATAAAAATCTTTTAAAAATTGATTGAATACAACAAAATAAGAAAATATATCGAATTTTGTATATTTTTTGTATTTGGTGAATTTTTAAAAAAAAATTCACAAATATTATACTTTTTAAGCGTATTTAAATTAAGTGTATCTAAAAATAAAAAATTTAAATAAAATATTAAAAAAATTTATTAAAAAAATACGAAAAATAAAAAATTTAATTTTTAAAAAAATTTACTCAATTTTTTAAAACCAAACATGACGATGACTTGGGAACCTTAACCCTACAAGCAAACCACGGGAATGATGTTTTAGTCAAAGGCTTTTTTTTTTTTTTTTGACCTGGGAACCCTAACCCTACAAGCAAACCGTAGGAAGGATATTTTAGTCAAGTAAGGTTTTGAACCTAGGATGTATGGTTAGGTACGTTGTTACTTTACCAATTCATTCAATTTTTGGGGTTAAAATAAATAAATAAATAAAAACATTGCTTTTCTCACAAAATGTATGACTTTTGCATAAAAAATATCTTGTAATTTTTTCATCACAAAAAATATAATTTTTTATTTCTCACAAAATGTATAACTTATCTCACTAAAAATATAACTTCAGTTATACTTGACTTTTAAGTGCACATCATAATTTTAAAATTCATAACTTTCATCTCACAAAATGTATAACTTGTCTCACAAAAAGTATAATTTTTCCTATAATGTATAAGTGCACGTTGTAACCTCACCTTTTTGTTTTTTTTCTTATGTTGAAGTTTCATTCATATGTTTCTAGAGTTGTTACGGTTATTGAGTTCATTCAACTCATTACAAATTTGATTGAAGTCAACTAATTTAAAATATATTTAAAAATCTAAACTATTCACTTGAATTATGCATCTTAAAAACTATTCACTTGAATTAAAAATAAGTTTGAATATCATAACACTTGACCATATATGAGATCATTTTGAAAAGTAAATAAGCTAATATTCAATAACTTATGCTTCATTTCGATTTGACTCTCTCTAACTAACTATTATTGAGTTATTTTTCTCAAATAGAATCATTCCATTTTTTTAAAGGGTACATTACACTTTGCCCTCCTTAAAATTTCACGCATTTCTCACTTTGATCTTTTAAGTTTGATTTTTCTTATTTTTGCCTTTTATGTTTACAATTCTTCCTACTTTAGTCTTTCATGTTTGCAATCCTTCTCACTTTGCCCCTTTAAATTTGATGTTTCTCACTTTGGCCCTTCATATTTGTAATCCTTCGCACTTTGATCCTTCATGTTTGCAATCATTCCTACTTTACTCCTAGACTAACTTCCATCCAAAAAAGTAACATAATTTGTCACGTCACTAACACATCAGCTCCATATGTGATGTAAAAAATTCACTAAAGATGCAAAAAATAAAAAATAAAAAACAAAAAAATTGGAATTTTTTTGAGTCTTTAGTGAACTTTTTTTTTTTTTTTTTCAAATTTATTTATAAACATTATTACATTATAGATGCAGCTAAAAAAATAAAAACAAATTTAACTAAAAAAAGAAAAAATTTCACTAAAGACGAAAAAAATGATAGTAAATTTTTTATTTTAGAATTGACAATACAGGTATTTGAGTAATATATTTTCATTTTTTTTTGTCTTGAGTAAATTTTTTTCTTTTTTTTAATTAAATTTGTTTTTATTTTTTTAGCAGCATCTAATCTAGATGAATCCATATTGTAATAATGTTTATGAATAAATTTGAAAAAAAAAAGTTCAATAAGACTACAAAAAAAAATTCTAATTTTTTTGTTTTCTATTTTCTATTTTTTGTATTTTTAGTGAATTTTTTTACATCACACATGTATTAGTGATGTGACAGATTCTGTTAGTTTTTTGGATAGAAGTTATTCTAAAAATAAAAAGGGAAAGATTGCAAATATGAAGGGCCAAAGTGAGATAGATTGCAAACATAATGGGGCCAAAGTAGAAAAAATTAAACTTAAAAAGCCAAAGTGAAAAGGATTGCAAACATGAAGGGTCAAGTGAGAAAAATTAAACTTAAAGGGCCAAAATGAAAAATGAGTGAAATTTTAAGGGGGCAAAGTATAAATTACCGTTGTTTAAATAATATTTTTCTATTTGACAAATAGAACATGAAACTAACTTACAATTAATGTTTTATTTATTTATTTAAAGTGAATTTGTCATTGCTTATAGCATAGAATTAAGCGTAGTATCCAAAACATAAGTTGTATGTCAAATTTCAGCAAATTCCTACTGCATGAATATTGCATGATTCGCTTAGGTTGCATGAGGAATTAAAGAAGCAAATTTGCATGATTTACTTATATATATATATATATATATGTGTGTGTGTGTGTGATTATAGATACTATTCGTTTTATAAATGTATTTTTTAATTTTGATGAGTATAGCATATATTACACTCATCAAAATTACAAAATACATTTATAAAATGAACAGTATCTATAATCAAATATATATATATATATATTAGTAAATCACGCAAACTTGCTTCTTTAATTCCTCATGCAACCTAAGTGAATGATACAACATTCATGTGAGTAAGAATCAACTGAAATTTGACATACAAATGTTTTGGATACTATGTTTAATTTCATGATATAAACAATCACAAATTCACTTTAATATATATATATATATATGTATGTAAGTTGCTTTGACGTTCTATTTGTCAAATAGTAAAATATTCACACAAAAAAATAAAATAAAATAAAATAAAATAAAATGAAATGATACTAATCACTATATGTGAGAATAAAGAGAAACATAATTCTAATAGTTAGTTAGAGTTAGAAGCGAGTCAGGTTAAAATAAGTAGTAAGTTATTGAAAATTAGGTTATTTATTTTTGGGTAAATTACCTTGACACCCCTTGAGGTTTGGTCCAATTACTATCCATCCCCTGACGTTTTAGAAATTGCATTCCCACCATTGTGGTTAATAGTCTCATTTCACAAACACTTCTACTTATATAAAGGTAACAACTCCTATGAGAAAAGCAGAGAAATTACATTAAAAAAAAAAAGTAAAAAGGGAGAAAAAAAAAAGTAAAAGCAAAGCAAAAAAAAAAAAAGTGTGCATGAGTTCAATATATTCATTCCGTACAAATAATTACAATGACGGGGTTTAGTGTAATTTTCTAAGCGTCGAGGAGTGATATGTATTAAACCCAAACCTCGAGGGGTGTAAGTGTAATTTACCCTTTATTTTTGAGGCGATCTTAAATAATTTTAATCGAGCCAATGATAAGATGAGCTCGAATAATTTGGATTTTATAGTCATACAACCAAGTTGAGCTAAGTGATAAAGTTATTCAAATTTGACTTGAAAACTTAACAAATTTCTAAATATATTTAAATCAAGCGATTACAAACAAATTTTTAACAAACATAAATTGATATCATATAAGTTGAACAACTACTAAATCACCTAGCCCAAAAGAATTGTAACAAGAGAAGCAACACAAAGATAGTTTGAAGAATTACCTTAGAAAATATATACAAGTCTTAGATTGAATTGGAGCAAATGAGCCACTCTTTTATTTATAGGCAACTTAGGCATACGTAGAACATTCTAAAATATACAAGAAATGAATGGTATAGAAGCTTCAAAGCCTTCAAATCCTTACAAGAGGGTTTTAGAATTCTTTCTAGAAATATTTATACAAATATCTACCTCATTCTAAGTATGTACAAGAATCCTTTACTTTTTCCATTTTTCTAGGAGATTCTAGAATCTTCTATTGCTTCAATTCCTCCAATCTTCATTTAAATTCTCTAGAACATGTTCTAGATCCTTCTATATATAGAATAGAATTATGTTCAACACTCTCATATTCTCTCAAGTCTTCGAAGCTTTAGAATCTTTCATTAGCCTTCCTCTTGATAAACAATTACATCAAGGTAATTTGATGGGGCGTGACAAGCTGCTAAAAACATGTGAATGGAACTTCACCATCTAGAGGCGATGGCAGCTAACACTTGATGGGACCCCATCCCCCATCAAGTAAACAAAAGTTATTAAAAAAATTATTTGTATTAATAATATTTTATTTTATATAGTTTGACTATTTTCAAAATTTAAGAAATCCAGCAAATAAGAAAAAAAATATTCAATACAATTGTGATACCATATTCTTGGTATCACCATCCAATCTTTATGTTGTCATTTAACTTTTCTTGCATATATATGTGACAAGTTAGTTGTATTATGTGTGAGGTTCACCATCTACAAGTAGGTTGAGGGGAGCCAAAAATTTATTCAAGGAGGGCCAAAGTAAGTGTTGAAAAGAGTCTCCATGCACAAAGCTTTTAATGTCATAGAATTTGGGAAGATCAAATATACACAACCCTTATTCTCACATGGAGAAACTATTTTTGTGATTTGAACTCATTACGCCTAGGTAGCCTTAGGGACAAGCTAAGTGTTAAAAAAATAGAAAATCAATTTCTTCGTAAACAATTTAAAAATAATAATAAATTAGCATGTATGGGTCATTTTCTAATAGTTATTTAATTATTTCATGCAATTTTTGAGTTATTTAGTTAATATCTTAAATTAATTGCTATTTTATTGCACCCCATCTTTTGATATATACATTCTCCATCTTTTACTATCTTGTAATTTTCCTTTGAAATACAAGAGTAGTAGAATTTTAAAATTAAAAATAAAATAAAATAGAAGGATCATCCCATCCACATTGTAAAATTAATCTTGAATATAAAAGGCCTTTTCATGTACAATATCAAAATAATTTTAGAATTAACAAGTAATAATGTAACTTTGAAGAACTTTTTTTTGAGGGGGGCGGGCATGGCCACCTTTGGCCACAGCATAGCTCCGTCCTTGTGTAGGTTTATTGTTGGTAAGTAATACCACGTGTCAATGGTGATATGGTATTACCGTCATATTGAACTTTTACTTTGTTTGGTAAACATATTTCAAAAATAGTTTTTGAGTTTTTTGTTTTTCTTGTTGTTTGTGTTTGGTAATTTTTTTAAATATTTTAGTAGATTTATTTATTTTTAGGTTCACTTAATTTAGATACACTTAAAATGTTAAATATTTGTGAATTTTTTTTTTCAAAACCAATTTACTAGATATAAAAAATACAAAAATTCAGTACATTTTGTACAGATATTATTTTATAGGTGCATTTAAAAAATACTAGAATATTTTTAAAAAATCACTAAAAACAACAAAACACACACACACACACACACACACACACACACATATATATATAACTCAAAAAATATTTTTAAAAATTCAAAACCAAACATTATAAATGTCGTTTATTTAAAAAAAAATTAATTTTAAAATTTAAGCTTATGAAGTAACCCATCTATAAAAATTTCTAGAATTGCCACTGTAGATAGTATATAATAATATTATATAAAAATTAATATGAACAATTTAATGTCATTAAACAGTATATATAAATAACAAATTTGCGGTTTATGTATGAAAAATGTATGCAAACAACGGCAAGCAAAAGCAATTTGATGGATCGGCCCTAGTTGGCGTGGGACATATGTGATTTTAAATGACGAAGGTACCAACCAAGTTAAGGCGAAGTGGAGGCGACTTACTCTGCAAGAAGTCTTGATTGTTTTGTTTTGTTTTATTACTATTATTGTTTTTACCTCAAGTAAAAGCGATGTCGTTTCAATCAAAATAATCTTAGTGTCGAGGCGAAGAAAGAGGAACTCGGATGATCTGAACTTGTCTGCAGAGGCTTGGGCGTGATGCTTCATGCTTTAACCTTGTATTGTTGTTCTTTATCTTTTGTACCTTTTATTACATCAATAAATTATCTCTAATTAATTAATTATTATTATTAGTATTTGTGTGTGTAGTTTTAAGTGTATCTGATAGATTATGATTTTGTTTTGTTTTATTTGATGAATAGGATACTCTTCTAATGCAATTTTGTGACCAAGATCGTTCAAAAGGGTTCATTTTAGGCGGTTGTTATTCTCATGAACATGTTAGTGTTTCCAAAAATTTTGGGACATATAGCATTTTATCCCTTATGATTTGAATATATGTAGACATTTTTTTGTGATTTTTTTAGTGATCATATTTATTAACTTTTCTATCTAGATAAGCGGTAAGTGTGTTACACGCCTAATGCCTCTATTTACTTTTCCCTCCAAAAATAATTTATCAAAAAGACCAAATGATTTTACCATTCACTATATAAGAAAATGACATCAAATATACGTTGTTATTTATAACAAATTAAATTATAAATTAATCTAACTACCTTGATTTATTATCATAAAATTACCTTAACTAATTTTAAATTTTTAACTTAATTTATTATTTAAAAACATTTTAAATTATATGTACAATATATATATAATTAAACTATAAATTAGTCTTGACACCTCTATTATCATAAAATCAAGGGCACTCAATTCATAAATCCAAATTTCAATTTTGTTTGACTAAAAGTCCAGGCATCCAAATACCCTATCCAAAAGGATAGGCTTAAACAAAATGACCAAAATACGCTTTATCATATACACAGTACCATTTACATTGAGTCTGGATCCTCTACTGTCCTTTTTTATGGGTCTCCTGCGGTGTCCCAAAATTGCGACATTTTGGTGCAAAAAGAAAAAAAAGAAACAGCGAGCACAAAACTTTTTGCGCTCTTTCTCTCTCTATCAATCATCGTCTTCAAGAGAGAATCGATCCTCAAGACAAACACAGAGCAAAGTTCATGATCGACACGCCATAACAAAAACCAGACAACAATACATTTATATCGGTGTGTGTATATATCAGTGTGTATTCACCTTCAATAAATTATAATATCTCTTTATATATATATATATAAATCTGCAATACATATATATATATATATATTACAAATCACAAGTGAATAGGAATTTCTTTATCAATTTCTTTATGATTTTCGTTGCATCCCTATGATCTCTTTATCAATTACTGTGAATGTATACTCAGTTTATCCCCAAAAAATCAAAATCTTGAATTCTCTCTCTCAGGTCTTAAGGTTTCGTATGAGCATTGGTGGCGAGGCTAGGGATTAGAAGTGGCCAAACCCTAGATCTTGATCGAGATGGTGGCTCGTCGTTGGTGGCGAGATCTAGATCTAGATCGAGAGAGAGAGAGAGAGAGAGAAGGGGGCTCTTAGCTATGGGGATGGTTGTTAGTGAGTTGGTAATTTTAGAGAGAAAATAATAGGAAGAAAAAGAAAGAAGAGGAAGGGAAGATGGGTTGCGGTGGCGATGGTGGGGAGGTGGTGGTCTTTGTAGGTGAAGGAAGGCGGAGGTCATGGCTATGGGGTCATAGTGGTGTGAAATGCCGCTACTTTATTTCTTTTTCCCCGTTGTCTCCACAGATTCTGTTCTTTTTTTTTTTTTAAAAATTTGTCCCAAACGACATCATTTTAGGAGCCTTTGCGAAGCTCCTTAGGAAAGCATGGTAGAGGATCCGAACTCCATTTACACTCACCTTGACATTTACACTCCCCCTCTCTCTTTCTTCCCTATACTATTTCTCGATCTATTTCTTCTCTCCGCCTCCTCTGTTGAGATCCCTTCGCCTCTGTCACTGCCATGGAGTACAGCGCCTAGAAGTCTACCGCTGAAACCCTAACCCCCAGCTAGTTCTGCACCATTCCTAGCGAGTTCTTCAATCTAGCTCTCTTCTTTCTTCTCTCTCCTCTTTATCTTCTCTTATTTGAACATACCGCCATCTCGGTGAAGAACAAGTCTCCATCCTTGAATCAGCGAAAAATGGGTTCGATGTCGCTCCGTGGATCATCACTGTCGACTTTTTGTTTTGTTCTCTTTCTCTTTTTCTCTCTCTATATATATATTTATACGAATCTTTGTATTTGATTCAACAGGGCTTCGATCATGGAGCTACTTTGGCAAAACAGTCAAGTGGTTATACCGAGCCAAAACTAAATATCTATCAAGATGTCTAACATCGAAGAAAGCTATTACACCCAGAGCCATCGGTAGCCAAAGAGATTAGACTAGAGGATCTCTCTTTCTCTCTCTCTCTCTCTCAAATACTATTTTTTTATTTTATTTATTTAGATCTAGCTTCTTGTTGTATGTATATATCACTTGATGATGATGAGTCTAATTGATTAGCTCTTTGTTTTTGTTCAACCCTCATTTTCCACATCTTCTGTGACATCGGTGGGCCCATGGGGTTTCTAGCCCACCACTTAGAGCCCAATCACGGTTGAAGCACTAAAACCCAACACTACTAAAGCCCAACGTTACATTAAGAACCAATGACATCTAAACACTTGTCAAGAGGAGAACCAGCCACGTAAGCAGACAAAGATCTTGCAGATTTATTAAACCACACATCAACTATTAATGAGGGCTCTGCGAGTTAAATCGAGGATCTCTTCCGTCGAAGCAGGACCTCACTATGAACAAAGCAAGCTAGGCGTAGACTTTCGGCCAATGGAATAGGTCAAAGTAGACAAGGAAATGGTGAACAAAGGATATAAGGAGCCTTCAAAGACACAAAAGGTTAGGCTATCTATTACTACTCTCTGACTCTCACTATTAACTTCTCTCTCTAACTTGATCGTCGGAGAGTCCTTTGGGGACTCATGTTCCCCGTTGGGCATTCGTGTAGGTATATTGCTGGGCTTAGTGACCAGAGAATGGAGTCGTGAGCAAGGATCAACCAGTTTCGACCCCCAGGTATCAATAGTATCATCAGTTGGCGCAAATGCAGGAGCGCCACTCAGCGTAACGATTGTGCTCATTATTCTTAGGGGACCGTTCTCGATAATCCCTCTCCTCCGGCCATTAAGGTGGATGGTCACGACGAGATCCATGACTTCCCAACACAACGTTATCGACTCCCAAGCCGACCCTCCCAATCGAGCGACCCACCTCGATGCTTCACAGAACTCACCATGACATTAAGCGCTTGGCGAGCAAAACCGGGCCTTGATCAACGCTTTGCTCGATAAAACCTCCCAATACCTTCTCCACCACCAAAACATATCCCTCCCAATCGAGAACAAACCGAGCCATCCTTTCCAACAAGCCCACATCTCCAACTTAGAGGGTAGGCAAGCCCCACCAAAAGACATGCATCCTCCACCTCGAGTTTTATATCTTTCCGCTCAACATCTGAACAAGACCTCCGGCCTCTCTCACTTTCGGGAGGTGACAATGTTCTTATCACGGGATCTTGAACTCAGAACCATGAAACTCCGGCTTCAAGGGTCATCTGAGAACATCTGAGAACAAGCCCTCATAATAGCCAATTCGTTTATGCGCCTCCATCGGGACAAGCCCCTACCCACCAAGTTCAAGATGCTTTTATCGACTCTTTCAGCGGCTGCGGATCCAGTTGGTCATTTGGAGACTTACAGGACCCTAATGATCCTCCATGCTTTCCCTGATGAAATCATGTGTTGGGCTTTCCCTGTGACGCTCAAGGGGTCAGCTCGACTATGGTTTAGTCAGCGACTGCCAGACTCTGTCTCTACTTTCCAACATCTAAGTGATTCATTCCTGAGCCACTTCATCGGCGCTCAGTGTTAGCGGTAGCAACAGTGAAGCTTGATTTCTTGGGCACCACTTGTGTGGGACTCACCCACTCGCTATCTGAGATGGGGTATATAATACCCGTATCCAACAATTTTAATACCTCCTCAACTGACCCATCCATATCAAAATTTTCAAACCCAAAATGACCTAGACAAGCCTCTAAAGGGTCCTTTACAAGAATGGAGGGCACAACCTCCTCTACAATTTCATCCACAACATCCACTAATAAGCACTCCTCTCTCTCATGAGGTTGTTGGGATGCTTGGAAAATATTAAGTTTTACTTGCATGTTGCCAAATGAAACTTCCATAACCGGTCGACAATTGATGCATGCATTGGCGTAGCCAAGAAAGGTCGACCTAAGATCAAGGGATTTGTTTCTTAGAAGCTCTGGGTTCCATATCTAACACCAAAAAGTCAACAGGGAAGTAGAACCTATCAACCTTAACTAGTACATCCTCAATCATGCCACGTGGCACTCTGTGGGTCCCGTCCACCAATTGAAGAGTGACAGTAGTGGGCTTCAACTCGCCAAGCCCAAATTCCTCGTACACAGAGTACGGCAACAAATTGACACTAGCTCCTAAATTCAATAAGGCCTTATCAATAAAATGGTCCCCTATAATGCATGCAATGGTTGGGGCTCCCGGGTCCTTAAGCTTAGGAGGTGTGTCATTCAACAAGATGGAGCTTACTTGCTCCGTGAGTAGGACCTTTTGGGACACATGTGTCCTAGATTTACGCTTTTGCGTACAAAGGTCCTTCAGAAATTTGGCATATGATGGTACTTGCTTAATTGCCTCCAACAGGGGGAGGTTGATTTTTACCTGTTTAAATACATCCATCATTGCCTCCATAGATGCCACATTTTTATTAAAAGGGGACGGTGTATCAAGGCACTGGGGAAAGGGTGCCTTAGGCACATATGGTGCCTTGGGCTCAAATGAAGTACTAGGGACTAAGTCATCCCTTTTAAGTGTTGCCCCCTCACCCATGCTCTCACTGAGTGAACCACCGTGGTCACCCCTCCTAACTCTAGTTGCATCAGACGCAACTGACTGAGGCTCTAACTCCCTACCACTTCTCAAAGCAACCACCGCCTACACTTGCTCATGTTGCTTTCCATTCCCACCCGAACTCTCTGCCCCGTATTGTCCCTTTGGTTTGGCCACAGTTTGACTTGGTAATTTTCCCTCCTCTCTCCGATTTATGTTGTTAGCTATTTGACCCAATTGGGTCTCTATCTTGGCAATAGAGTGAGTGTGGGAGTGAACTATTGGTGCTAACCCCTTAAGTTCTGAGAGAACTTCCAACACCTGAGTCTCAAAGGCAGAGTTGCCTTGAGAACGCACGGGGTTGTGTTTCTTGAGGTTGTGGGGTCGATAAGGTTGCGGTGGTTGGTAGGATGATTGGTTGGCAAAATTATTGAAATTTTGCCTTGGTGGTGGAGGATTATAAGAAGTGCCTTGTGAAGGGGGTCTCCATGAGAAATTAGGGTGATTTCTCCATCCCGGATTATATGTGTTGGAGTATGGGTCATTACCCGGGTTGGAGAATCCTTGAGCCACATTCACATGCTCTTGGACTAACTCCGGAAATTGTGATGCCGAAGGGCACTCACTCAAGTCATGAGCAGGGCTCGCACATATAACACATGCCTCACGGAATTGAGGCTGATCTTGCTGGGTAGGGGCATGTCCCGTAGCTAATAAGTGGTCTATCTTGCGGGATAGTGCCTTTACTTGTTGGGCTAACTCTAAGTTTTTCCCGACCTCATAAATGCCCCCTCTTTTCGGGGCTCCAACTACGGGTTGCCGGACTTGCCGGGCTGCGAAGGCATGGTGAAGGGAATTATCACTTAAGTTCTCAAACAATTGCCATGCCTCGGCATCATTTTTAGACAAAAATGTCCCACCACAGGACGAATCCACCATTTGGCGGTGTGGCTCAGTTAAGCCATAATAGAATGTTTGAACAAGTTGCCAATCAGGCACTTGGTGGTGGGGACACTGTTGGAGAAGGTCTCTAAGTCTTTCCCAAGTCTCATGGAATTGCTCGCCATCCATTTGAGCAAAGTTTGTGATGGCTCGCCTAAGTTAGTTGGTTTTACCTATGGGAAAGTACTTCTCCAAGAACCGTTGCTGTAATTGGTCCCAAGTTGTGATTGAATTAGCAGGTAAAGAATTTAGCCAGTGTTTGGCTTTATCCTTTAATGAGAATGGAAACAATCGCAACATTAAGGCCTCATTTGTGAAATTACGATCCTCCTTTGTCGAGCAAATTTTCAGAAATTCATTCAAATGCTTATAAGGGTCATCATGAGTTAGTCCATGGAATGATGGGAGCATTTGTATAGTGCTGGACTTAATCTCATAATGAGCAGCAGTGGTGTTGGGTAATTGGATGCATGATGGTGATGTATATGCAGTGGGTGTAAAATAATCCTTAAGGGTCCGATTAGGCACATTCGGGACATTAGGATCTGCCATCTCTAATGGCTCAATGTATGGATATGAATATTCAAGCCTAGGAACACGGGCAAAGGCCCTAAGTCTCCTAAGGGTCCTTTCTAGTTCAAGGTCCAAACTCTACAATTCAGGACGACAAGAACGACACCCGTGCATACACTACCCAAACACACACACAACAAGTTTCGACTCTGTGCACTAAGTATGAAAGCAAAATACCAAAGGAAGAAATACTCACAGCGGTTTAATGAAAACGCTTTACTCGTCTTGCGGATGGTTAACGTGTAGACGTTGTCTCCAACCCCCAATTGAGCTTTGACTTTCGTTTTAGCACTTTGGTGCTTTGCTTGTGAATGTTTGCTTCTGTTTACTCACTTTAGTGCTTCGGTTTTTATTCAAGCTCGGCTGTGCTTCGCTTGCACTTCAATGATAGCTCCAATTTCAAACGCTCTGCACACTTAGTAACACCAAAAGTATAAAATCCTAAACTAAAAATTAAAATAAGAATATAACTTTAAATTAACTAATTTCGCCAGAAGTCCCCGACAACGGCGCCAAAATTTGATGGGTCGTTGAACACACCAAAATTAAATACTAAACTATACCAAATTCAATCAAAATAATGGCAAGTCCAGGTATCGATCCACAGGGACTATTGTGAAATTAAATTAATTTAATCGTTAAATTCCTAAATTAATTTTGATAAAAAGATTGAATGTTTATAACCTAATTTAAAAACGAATAAATTAAACTAAGGAATTAAATTATTATTAATAAATGAAATTGGTTTACTGAATTGGGGGAAAAACTAGGGTGGAGAATTCACCACTAACCACATAATTAGGGTTTCTAATTGAAATCAATTATGCTATAGTTTGAACGGATTAATGTTTCGCAACTACAAGTTCGAAGCATTTAACAAGAAGATTATCACATTCAATGTACGAGCACGAACCATCTCAAATGTCTGAATCATTCACTCTAAACTAGGGTAGTGATACGACTCATTCCTCGTAGCATGGTTAGTCCCATACCTTGAATGTGAAGCAACAAAAAACTCATGTATGGATAATATTCAACAATCACAGAAAGTCAAATATTCGAAGAGATAATGAAAAATATAATAAAGAAACTTCTAAATCACCATACAATTGTTCAAACCTTTACATTATTTAAAATAGAAAAGAAAACAAAATAATTACATTCTTGGGTTTCATCAAAACCCTAGAAAAAGAAGACTAGCCACTCATGGAGGAGTGGAAGGAGGTAGAAGGAGAAGACACCACCATTGGAGACATCCTTGAAGCTTTTAGTTCCTTCCTCTTCTTTCAAACCCTAGCCTCTCTCCTTAGGTCAAAATAGTTCAGAACCCTAGAAAAGCCTTTTCCTTTTCTATTTATACTTCTACTCGCTTCCAAACAGGTTTAAAACATCAGTTTGATTTTTCCAGAAAAAGTCAACTCTCTCCAAATTTTGTCTTTTTGCCCATTTTATGCTCCGACAATGTACAACCTGATTGACATTCAACACACATAAAATATACGGTTTGACCAGCAAGTAAAGTTAAGAGATTCTAATTAACGGCGTCAATGATGTACATTTCGGCCTTAATCAGAGACGCTACATAGCTTCGTCACCCGTTTCTACACCGAAGCCCTACAGGTGCGCGGGAAACGACGACAAGGTCATTCTCACGGCTTTCATGGTCGGTTTATGATCATCCGATTTCCTCTTATTCCTTTCCAAAAACCTGCCTACCTCCATGGCCACGGACTACATTGGACAATCATTTGGGATAATCCACATTTTGGATGAATTGAGCCTTCAGTAGTTTGTCTACTTCAAAGGCGATGAGAGCATTGCGTTCCGGGTGAAAGATATGCTCCCTCTGGCGGAAAGGTCAGAAATGGGGTTCAATGCTGAGATGGTAAGTGATGAAAGAGGGATCGATGCCCGGCATGTCAGAATGGGTCCACGAAAACACATCATTATGCTCGGTTAGAAGAGGTGTGAGGTCGGCTTTGGCCTAGGAGGATAGTTGGCTGCCGATCTTGGCTATTTTAGTTGAGTTCTTAGGATCGATGGGGACTTCGACAAGTTTTTCCATCGGTTCCCCTCTAACTAACTCTTTTCATCTCTGACGTCGAGCCCCTCGATGATGATAGCCTTCTTTAGCTTAACCTTTTTGAGTGACGCGACGTAGCATTCTTTGGTCGTCGTCTGTTCTCCCCTCATGGTGCCTACCCCAAGATTGGTAGGAAATTTCATAGCGAGATGGTATGTGGGCTTGAAAGCGTTGAGAGGCTGCGCTCGAGGATTATGTTATAGCGAAGGGTAGTTGGCGACAAGGAAAGTGAGTAACTTGGTGGTGCCAGAGGTACTCTCCGATGGTGATAGGAAGATTGATGGAACCTATGGAGGTCACTCGATCCCAAGTGAAGCCGACTAGGGGTGCGGAGAGGGATAATTTTTCTTCTCCGACCTTAAAATTTGGCGGTGGCGTCAGAAGATGATGTACGAAGAGCTACCATTGTCGACAAACACCGTCGACTTTGTAATTTGATAAGCGAGAGATGACGAGGGTCGTCATGAATAACAGACCCCGAAAAGATCAAGGCCCTGGTAGAAATGCGGTCCCCCAAAACAGTCAAGGAGGTTCAACGTCCCACAAGCAGAGTCGCCGCCTTCAACCGTTTTATTTCCCGAGCAACAGACAAGTGTCTTCCATTTTTTAAAGTCCTCCAATAGGCTTTTGAGTGGAATACCGAATCTGAGGAAGTTTTTCAACAACTCAAGCAGTGTATGGCCAACCCTCCCCTCATCCCTCAAACGCTCCCAAGCAAAACCCTCTTCATCTACCTAGCCGTATCAAACACTACAGTCAGTGTTGCCCTCATCAGGAAAGATAGCTCAGTACAACATCCAGTATACTATATCAGTCGCGCTCTTAGGGGGCAGAATAGAACTATCCCTTGCTGGAAAAAATGGCCCTCGCCTTGGTCATAGCCTCAAGGCGCCTTCGGCCTTGTTTCCAGGCTCATTCCATCGTGGTTCTCACCGACCAGCCTTTGAAAAAGGTCATGCAACAGCCAAAGTTGTCAGGCAGACTGATGCAATGGTCCGTCGAGTTCAGTTAATTTGAAATCTCTTACCGACCTTGAACAACAAATAAAGGCCAATTAAATCGTCGATTTTATCTTGGAATTCACCAATCTCACTCTGAACGTGCCCCCTCCACCAACACAATTCAACACCACGGCAGAAGACCCCAATTCCTGGACCTTTAATGTTGATGGATCATCCATAAGGAAAACGATGGGGCGGTCTCATCCTCATCGCCCCCGAAGGCGGGTATTTCAAATGTGCCCTCCGTCTCCAATTCGACACGAGTAATAATGAAGCCGAATATGAGGCCTTAATTACGGGTCTTCGTTTGGCCAGAGACATTGGTATAAGCCATATCCAAGTGTTTAGTGGTTCCCACCTGGTCGTCGGGCAAATTGGGGAGTTCGGCGCCAAGGAGGAAAAGATGCGGCCTCTGAGGACATTGCACTCCCCCTTGTTTGCCTTTTCAACACTTTCCATATCAAACACATTCCAAGGTCAGAAAACTCCAAGAAGGATGAAATAGCCTAATTAGCCTCGGCCGATCAGCCAGACCTTAGCTATGGCATCTGCATTGAATACCTAATCCACCCGGGTACTTCGCCAAACCAGGAGGAGGTTCATTTCCTTCAAAACGAACCTATCCCATGGGCTGCAGACATCCTTTTGTTCTTGACACGAGGAGAGTTGCCAGACGATAAACAGCAGGCCGCTAAAGTCAGAGCCCGATTATCCAATTACATCCTCATTGACGGTCTACTGTACAAACGGGGTTTCTCACGCCCATACCTTAGGTGTCTCAGTCCCGAAAATGATATTGCTGATACTTGGGGGTTGGGATTGGTTGATCCTTGCTCACGACTCCGTTCTCTGGTCACTAAGCCTAGCAATATACCTACATGAATGCCCAATGAGGAACAAGAGTCCCTCAGCGGACCCTCCGACGATTAAGTTAGAGAGAGAAGCTAATTGTGAGAGTCAGAGAGTAGTAATAGATAGCCTAACCTTTTGTGTCTTGGAAGGCTCCTTATATCCTTTGTTCATCATTTCCTTGTCCACTTCGACCTGTCCCGTTGGCTAAAAGTCTACCCTTTAAATTGCCTTGTTCATGGTGAAGCTGACTGTTCTGACGTGAAAAGATCTTCGTATTTAATGCCGCAGGGGCCTCATTAGTAGTTGATGTGTGGTGTAATAAACCTGCAGGATCTTTTTCTGCTTACGTGGCTGGTTCTCCTCTTGACAAGTGTTTAAATGTCATTGGTTCTTAATGTAACGTTGGGCTTTAGTAATGTTGGGTTTTAGTGCTTAAACCGTAGATTTGGCTCTAAGTGGTGGGCCAGAAACCTATATAGGCCCACCGATGTCAGTAGTCCCCCATTCCAAGACGCGGCTTGATCCAACGAAGGAATAAAAGGAAAACGATGATTGTGTGTGGTGAATGAGGAAGGACCGCAAAGGGGATCGGCGAAAAAGGCTGATTGAGGAGGCCATACCGCAAAGGGGATCGGCGAAGACCGACCGAATGAGGCCGAATGAGAAGGCCGACCGCAAAGGGGAAAGCGAGAAAGTGGCGGCGCCACGAGGCTCGAGTAGCGATGGGGCGCGTGGTGGCGTGAAGTGGAATAAACAGGAAAAGGAAAAGGGAGTGAATCGTGGTTGTAAGCGTGGCATGATTCGGTGACAAAGGAAGTGGTGTGTTAGCGAGGCGTAAGGTTTGGACTAATATAGGGCGTGGAAAAGGTGGGGGCAGAAACTTTCTAAATTTTTAGACTGGCGAAATTTAATTTGGATCCTTGGAATATAGGGAAACCGTGGACATTTGGAGTTGTTCGTTTTGTTTACCTTTTCACGAAAAATCAACGCACCCTAGAGTTGAACTCATTTGTCTCGTGTGACACATCTCCGCAACACTTTGCGAACCTCCTTGTGCCAGCGTCCAAAGCGATATGCAAACGTAGAAGGAATGGCTCGAGATGGAGTGCCAGTCAAGAGGTTGGAGGCGTTGGGAGAAGACGATGCGGTGGAGTTGGCTGAACAATCTGAGCGAAGGAGGAAGGAAAGAGGCGAGGAAGCGGCGGACTCGCTTCGGACAATGATTATAGCTGCTAGGCCAATTAGCCAAATGGGACCGGACCATTGGTACACCAAGGCCGATAAGTCGACGTTTACGGCAGAGGAGTTGGAGGAGGTACGACGGAAGTGCAATTCGGCAGAGATAGAGCTGGCATTGCCCACGTCTAAGGAGAGAGCATCGGATGTACGTCTGACGGGATTTATGCTGTATGAGGAAACATTACGGGAGGAGGCTAAGGTTGCCACTCCCCCAAGTAGTGGTAGATGTACTAAACCGACTGGAGGTGGCGCTAGGACAGTTGATGCCCAACGCATGGAAAATACTAATGGCCTGCGCGATCGCATGGCCACGGGCGACCGATGGGGTGGCGATGACAGTAGAGGAATTGTTTTCTTGCTACAAGACGTCCGGTCAACAAGAGACATGGGTGACCTTGCAAGCAGTGGCAGGCAGGGAGTTAGTAGCCGGGTTACCATCGTCGGTGAAGGGGTGGAGACCGAGGTGGTTCTATTATCGGCAAATGGTAGGAGGGGAGTGTGCACGACATGGAAGGTCCCCACGAAGTCGGTGGAGCCGAAGTTAGAGGAGGCGAAAAGTAGGGTAAAAGGGTGAAGGAGTGGAGGGAGAATGAGGGTGTGAGATGGGGCGACCTTGTCCTTCCTTGACTTTGTATGCCTTGGGTGCAGGACCACGGTGACGAGAAGATCTTAGCCTGTTTGGTGCGACTTAAAAAGTCGCTTATTTATTTTCGACTTAAATTTAAGCTATTTTGATGTGTTTGGTTTAGCTTATAGCTTATAGCTTTTTGGAAGTCAAATCACTTATTCTTTGAGTGGGCGAGGAGATGCTTAATTTATAAGTCGAAATCAACTTATGTTCATAGTTATAAGCTATAAAATTTGTTTAAGCGTAAGCTCTACCAAGCAGGGCCCTTGCACTGGAGAAGTTAGAAGCAAGGAGAAAAGCGGAGGAGGCAGAGGAGAAGAGGAGGCAGAGGTGGAAGACCTTTGCCAAGGCAGAAAAGTATAAGGAGTCATGACTAGGGCTTACGCCTAAGGTGGTGATGAGGAGAGTCTAACCATGTCCCAAGCCGTTGGGAGGTAAAGATCTAACTAACTTCACCCCGCTACCCCTCAATGGATCCTTGAAGGTGAGGAGAAAGCAGGAGGTGGAAGTAGTCTTTGAAGAAGAAGAAGAAAAAAAAAGGTGACGGGAAAAGAGAGTGGGAGGGTTGGCCATACACTACTTGCGTTGTTGAAAAGCTTCCTCAGATTCGGTATTCCACTCAAAAGCCTATTGGAGGACTTTAAAAATAGATGACACTTATGCATTGCTCGAAATAAAAGCGGTTGAGGCGGCGACTACTGTGAGACGGTTAATCTCCTTGACTGCTACGGGGACCACATTTCTACGGGGCCTTGATCTTTTCGGGATTGGCCTTGATGACCGTTCAGCGGCCATTAAGCCAAAGAACTTTCGATCCTATCTCAAGGCGTATTTCTCCGGATTCAGCTTCATCTGGTATTTGTGCAAGGTCCCGAAGGTTTCTCGCAGGTCGGCCAAATGATCAGGGGAGTGCTTACTCTTAACTAGCATGTCGTCGACGTAGACTTCCATGTTTCGGCCAAACACCACCAGATTCATCTAGTAATCGATCGTGTGCCGATTCGGGATCCCCCAAGCCATCGTTTCAGACAACGACAAACAGTTCGATAATGCCAAATTCTGGAAATTTTGTGCAAAGCTGCACATTAGACCCTACATCTCCTCCCCAGGTCATCCCCAAGCTAATGGGCAAGTCGAAGTCACCAACCGCTCCCTCCTGAAGATCATCAAAACTAAGTTGGAAGCTGCAAAAAGACTCTGGACTGAGGAACTACCGAACATACTTTGGGCTTATCGAATGATCACCCGAACCCCTCATGGGGAGACCCTTTTTCGCCTAACTTACGGTGCCGAGGCGGTCATCCTAGTGGAAATTGGCCTGCCAACCCCTCGGGTTTTATGCCCGAATCTAGAATTAAACGAAGAATTATGTCAGGTTGACTTGGACCTGATCGAAGAGCTCCGAGAGACAATTGCTGTCAGACGAGCATCATATCAACAGAAGATGAGAACGCATTATAACTGCAAAGTCTAACCTCGAGAGTTCGCAGTGGGAGACCTAGTTTTGCATGATTGAGCAGCTAAATGGGAAGGACCTTATGTTGTCAAGGCCAGACCCCGCCCGGGCACTTACTGTCTCCAAGATATAGAAGACAGGGACCTTCCCCATCCATGGAATGCTGAGCACTTGAAGTGTTATTTCCAGTGAAATGGCGTCTCCTATTTTTGTATTGTTCGATTATTGTATGTTCTTTTCGCCGATCTGCACACTTATTCATTTTTACCCTTACCATATATGGTGTAAATTTGTGATCAATAGGCAGTGCTTTAAATGACAACAATTTGACATCTTCATTATCCCTGTTACGTTTCAATAATAACTTTTTAACTAAAGCCTCAGCCAGATTGAGCAGGAAGAAGTGAGTTCAGCCAGACTGAGCATAAAGAGCTCAGCCAGACCGAGTTAACTAAGGCGTCAGCCAAACTGAGCACGAAGAGTTCAGCCAGACTAAGTTAACTAAAGTCTCAGCTAGACTAAGCACGAAGAGCTCACCAGATTGAGTTAATTAAAGCATCAGTCAGACTGAGCAGGAAGAGCTCAGCCAGACTGAGTTAACGAAAGCCTCAGCCAGACTGAGTTAACTAAAGCCTCAACCAGGCTGAGCATGAAGAGCTCACCCCGACCGAGCCCTTCAAGTCTCAACTAGACTTCGTTAAACTCCCACACCATAATTATCCATTTTTTACTATTCATACCAGTTAGCCTGTTTGACCATTTTTACCACTTTTACATCATAATCTACTTACCAAATTTCATATTCCCAAATTTGGAGTACCCATTTTTATACAATCCTACTCAGCCATTTTTTATATTTGAAACTTTTCAAACAAAACACAAAACAGCAACAATAATAACATAACCCATTGTTTTATTAACAAACTTTTATACAAATCATGACAGAAATTACACTTCATACAAAAACAAAGGAAGAAAAACTTTACATTTCACTACGGAAATTAATCCCCCTCGCTGGATGCGAGATCTTCTTCTTCAACCCCCTCATCCAAGTGAGTCTAAGCAATGTCGTCTGCCCCTACTCTCACGAGACTGAAGTCCACGTCTGAGAACAGCTCTTACACCTTGTACTTGAAGCTTATCCACCCGCTGTCCCAGTACTGGCTCATCTCGTGCTGGTAGAAGTCTAACTGCTGGAAGCTCTGGATCACTTCTTTTTCGCTCCTGCCTCCAGCGGCCACTCCCGACGGCTCAGCTCCCCTTTCTCCTTCCTTTGCCAATCTACTGGCGACCGCCGCGTCAATGGCCATCTGGAACTTGGTCGACCCCTTAAACTACTCCACAGCTACCACACATAAGTTGGGGTACGCCTCCTTCTCAAATGCCAACTTGGCCCTTTCTTCCGCTAACGCCTTCTCCAACTCTGCATTACGACCTTTTGCTTCTTCCTTGTCCCTAAATGCTTAGTCGCGCAGATCTTCGTTGTTAGCAAGGGCCTTCTCCAACCTCTTATTGGCAGTAGTGCAGGCCTTTTGGACCACGCCCAGCTTCATCTGCTCGCCAGCCAACTCAAACTCCAACGTTCCTAGCTCTGATTTGGTCGCGGTAAGCTCGGTGGTAACACGCTTGGCCAAGTAGCTCTGCACAACCGCCAGCACCTCCATCTTTTTTGCCCTTTGCCCAAACTCAAGCCCCTTTGCACAGGCACTCTGAGCGGCTTTCCTCCAGCCCGCCGTCTCAGCCCTTAGGTTTTGTAGCTGCGCTTTCACCCATTCCAGCTGGGCTTTTAGCAGCTTTGCCTCCATCTTTGCGTGCGCTGCCTTATTCATCAAGGCAACCGCCAAGGCATCGCCTCCATCTGCGCTAAGCAGAACCCTCTCAGGAGGTTGGCTTCTGTTAAACGCACCATTGACCGCATGGCTGTATCCTCCACTACCTCAACGAGACGGTCGGCGGCGACCCTGGCTTCCCTCCTTCTTCTCTTCGACGATCGACCACCGCAGTACATTGGTACATGGCGGTCTTCAACGCAGCACTCTTCTCTGATTTGCTCACCCCGATTCTCCCTTCACCAGAACTAGGGGACACTTCTAGCATAGGCCCCAACTTGAGCGACTGCGATCCCAACCCAACTTCCTCCCTTTTGCCACCAGCTCTAGCTCCACCACGCTCATCCCCACTTGGGCTTTTCGACCCATGGGATCTTTCTCCTCTGCTTCCGGGGGCCTCCTCTGCCCTCCTATCCATTATCATCTTCAAAACAGGGCCCCCCTCACTTTCTTCCTCGTCCCCTTTTTTCTTCTTCTTCTTCAGCACTGCTTTCACCTCCTATTTGCTCATCACCTTCAGCGGATCCACTGGGGACGGCAGCGGGGTGAAGTCAGTTAGATCTTTACCTCCCAACGGTTTGAGACGTGGTCGGACTCGCTCCCTCATCACCAGCTTAGGCGCAGGCCTCAACTGCAACTCCTTATACTTTTCTACCTTGGCAAAGGTCTTCCGTTCCTCCGCCTCCTCCGCTTTTCTCCTTGTTTCCAACTCCTCCAGTGTAGGATCTTCTCCCGTCGGCTGCGGTCTCAGACCCAAGGTATACAAAGCTGAAGGACGGACAAGGTCGTCCCATCTCACACCCTCCTTCTCCCTCCACTCCTTCACCATTTTTACCCTACTTTTGGCATCCATCTCTAACTTCGGCTCCACCGACTTTGTGGGGACCTTCCATGTCGTGTGCACTCCCCTCCTACCATTTGTCGATACATAAAACCACTTCAGTCTCCATCCATTCACTGACAATGGTAACCCAGCTACTAACCCCCTGTCCACCACTACCTGCAAGGTCACCCATGTCTGTTGTTGACCGGACGCCTTGTAGCAAGAATAGAATTACTCTTCTGTTATCGCCACCCCATCGGTTGCCCGTGGCCATGCGATCGCGCAGGCTATTAGTATTTTTCATGCGTTGGGCATCAGCTGCCCTGGCGCCACCTCCAATCAGTTTAGTACATCTACCACTACTTGGGAGAGTGGCAACCTTAGCCCCCTCGCAATGCTTCCTCGTACAGCGTAAATCCTGTCGGACGTGCATCCGACGCCCTCTCCTTAGACGTGGGCAACGCCAGCTCTATCTCTGCCAGAATCTGGTACTTCCTTCGTACCTCCTCCAACTCCTCTGCTGTAAACGTCGACTTATTGGCCTTGGTGTGCCAGTGGTCCGGTTCCACTTGGCTAATTGGCCTAGCAGCTACGATCATTGTCGTTGGGCGAGCCCGCATCGCTTCCCCTGCCCTCATTTTCTCTCTCATTTCTGCTCTGTATTGTTCAGCCAACTCTACTGCGTCATCTTCCCCCAACGCCTCCAGCCTCTTGACTGGCACTCCATCTCGAGCCATTCCTTCTATATGTCTGTGTATCGCTTCAAACGCTGGCACAAGGAGGTTCGCAAAGTGTTGCAGAGGTGTGTCATACGAGACAAATGAGTTCAACTCTAGGGTGTGTTGATTTTTCGCGAAAATGTAAGTAAAACGAACAACTCCAAATGCCCACGGTTTCCCTATATTCCAAGGATCCAAATTAAATTTCACCAATTTGAAAATTTGGAAAGTTTCTGTCCCCGCATTTTCCAGGCCCTATATTAGTCCAAACCCTTCACCTCTTGCTAACGCACCACCTCCTTTGTCACCGGATCATGCCACGTGTATAACCACGATTCACTCCCCTTTTTTCCTTCCCTGTCTATTCCACTTCACGTCACCACGTTCCCTGTCGCTCCTCGAGCCCCGTGTGCCGCCACTTTCTCGGTCCCCTTTGCGGCCTCTCTCGGTCGGCCTTCCGCTATTCTCCCTTCGATCGGCCTCCTTGTTCGGCCTTTTTCGCAGTCGGCCCTCCCCTCGGTCGGTCTTCTCTTTCGATCTCCCTTCGGGATAGGCCCTCCCCTCGGTCAGCCTTCTCGCTCGATCCTCCTTTGTGGTCAGCCCTTCCCTCATTCGGCGACACACAATCCCCGTTTTCCTTCTTATTCCCTTCATTGGACTGAAACTGTACTTGAGAATGAAGGACTACTAACATCAGTGGGCCCATAGAGGTTTCTGGCCCACTACTTAGAGCCCAATCCACGGTTTAAGCACTAAAACCAACACTACTGAAGCTCGACGTTACATCAAGAACCAATGACATTTAAAGACTTGTCAAGAGGAGAACCAGCCACGTAAACAGACAAAGATCCTACAGATTTATTACACCACACATCAACCATTAATAAGGCCCTTGTAATATTAAATGCGAGGGTCCCTTCACGTCGGAACAGGCAGCCTCACCATGAACAAGGTAAGCTAGAGCGTAGACTTTCAGCAACGGAACAAGTCGAAGTGGACAAGGAAATGGTGAACAAAGGATATAAGGAGCCTTCCAAGACACAAAAGGTTAGGGTTAGGCTATCTATTACTACTCTATGACTCTCACCATTAACTTCTCTCTCTAACTTGATCGTCGGAGGGTCCGCTGGAGACTCTGTTCGTTGGGCATTGATGCGGTATATTCTTTGGGCTCGATGACGAAAAATGGAGTCGTGAGCAAGGATCGACAGTTCTAAACCCCTGTATCGCCAAGATCATCATCTTGCTTACTGTAGATGTATTTCTTGGAGATTTTTGTACATAGGTTGAGAATTCCGTTAGTATAGATAGGTTGGAAATTTACTACATATCTAACCAAATAGTGCGAGAACTTTGTTTGTTACATGCAAAAACATCATAGCTATGTGTCTATCATAACAACTTCAATTAATGCACCAAAAACATTTTGCAAAATCACATTTCTCTTCTAGATCCACATAGATTTGCTTCGTCTCCTCTGTTTGGCTGCCGAGAAAAGTCCAAAATGTTGAGGAACAATCTCTTTTAGCACTAAAATGGTTGTGGAACACAAACAATACTTGATTCTTCTTTTAAATAGTGGATTTAAATAGATCCATTGAATAGATGTGTTGAATAGTTGACTTTTAACAGATAAAATAAAAGATCAGATCAGCTTCAATAGAAAAAAAAAATTGAATAGATAAAAAAAAATTCTCTGAGATAAAAAATTAGACAGATAAAATTTGGACAATTAACAAAATTTAGACACACATTTGAATAGATAAAGGATGGTAGTGGTGGTGATGGTGGTGGTGATGATGATGATGATGATGATAATTATGACTATGACAATCAAAATCAAACATATAATTTTTTGTTTTTGTTTTATTTTTTGTATTGAACAAATAAGGATGAAAGAGAGAAGAAAGATTTGAATCGATAATAAAATATGTTAAAATTTGAACAGATAAAAAAATTTAAACATATAAAAAATTAAACAGATAAGTGAAAAAATTGAACAGATAATAAAATTTGGACAAGTAAGGGGAAAGAATTTGAACAAATAGGAAATATTTTGAATAGATAGAGAAAAAATTTGAGCAGATAGTCAATGAAAGTCAACATGTAAAAAAAAAATTAATAAATAAATTAAGAAATAAAATTAAAGACAAAATGCCTTACAAAACTAACAAAAAGATCTCTCATCAAAGTATTTCACAAAGTGTGGAGATTTAACAACAAAGAAACCCATACAACTGGAAAGTACATAACATAAGCATAAGCTATCGGCATAAAAATAAAAATAAAAATCATAAGCATAAGCTCAAACCAGAAAAGTGAACATTTATCTCTTGCTAATAGAAAAACAACCATTATCAGTGTGTTTAGTTTTAGTTTTTTAAAAATTAAGTTTTTTTATTTTTTGTATATTTTTATTTTTAGTGAATATTTTTAAAATTTTAAACAATTTTTTTTACTTTTTTAGATACATTTTACTTAGATGTATCTAAATAATAAAATATTTGTAAAAAAATATTTTAAAAAATTAATAAATACACAAAAATAAGAAAAAATGTACTGAATTTTCAAATATTTTTTTTATATTTTTAGTATTTAGTATTTAAAAAAAATCACAAATATTATACTTTTTGAGTGTATTTATGTTTGGTGTGTCTAAAAATTAAAAAAAAAAAATTGATTAAAATATTAAAAAAATTTAATGAAAACAAATAAAAAAATACGAAAAATAAAAAAATAAAATTTTCTGAAAATTGAATTTTAAAAACTGAAACAAAGCAGGTGATTTATTTATTTTTCTGGTTGATATTAGAGCACCTTTCTTTATTTGTCTACGTTAATAGGGTGGAAATCAAGCATCGGACCAATATATATTCAAATTTCCTCAGTCGTGTTTTGGAACTCCCAAAGCCTTCCACACGGCACTGGAGCCATCGACAATATTGGGAGGACTTGGCGGCTGGTAATCATGGGTGGCATCACAACCCATAGTGGAGTCACACACTCGTCAATTACCTTTGCCTTTACACTTTGTCCATTACCAAAAATGGTAAGTTTGTTCAAGCACCTCTTTTTGTTATGAGTAAAGTTAGATATATCAAATTTTCTACCAAATAAATAATCAAATCTCTGTGGGATCCACAATTTTATAGACCCCACACCATGTAAGATATTTAGTCATTTGTTTGGTAAAAAATTTAGGACCTATAATATTTTCCTTTTGTTATTGGACCACCCAGTTGACCGTGCCACCACTAGTGTGTCGTCCAAATGGTACTTGTTATCGCATTCAGATGGCCGCCACCATCTCCACCCTTTGAAAGTTTTTGGTGTCAACACTTGCCTTTGTATGATCGGACACTGCGTGGCGAAAGACTGCAAGCTTCTAATTTCTTGCAAAAATCTGAAAAACACAAAAAAGTTTAAATTTGTTAGTGACTTATAATTAAAATTTCTATTTTCTTGTAAAATTTTATCCTAATTAAATTCATACTAGCGTCTCCTTTTTGTTTCTTTTCTTTCACTTCACTTTCTACCATTTTAATTTTCATCAATTATTTATTTCTAATCAAATGGAGCCTATATGTTTGTTTTTTTTTTTATTATAAAAAAATAGGATAAATTACACTCACCGCTCCTGAAGTTTGAGGAAAATACAATTAGCTCTACATTTTTTCACATAATTAGACTACTCTCCCATTAAGTATGGTTAAAACAACTAAAACTAATGCATATGGTGGGTAGATATTAAATAAACAAAGATAATATACAATTTAGGTGAAAATAGAACATCTCCAGCGGTTACTCTTTTTTTCATCAAATTTGAATAAAGATTTGGACTAAAAGCTTCATCAAACAACCGGGAGGATGTCTGAGCAGTCAACCAACTTAGTGTAAATTTTCTTCAAATTTTCTCCAATTCGCCTGTCCAGCTAGTCATCCATCTGGTTCGTCCACCAATGGTCACCTGTGAGATTTGATGAAAGGTTAAACGGTCCCTTGATTTAATAAAAATAAAATAAAATAAATCTCCCTTCATTTAATACCAATTTGATGAAACAGTTGGAACACCGCTTTCACCAAATTTTCATGAAATTTAAATTTGATAAAAGATTTGAATCTGAGTTGGAGATGATATAACAAATTACTGATGAAAACATATCTAATTATTATGTGAATTATAACTTCATGGGAGACCAATGTATTTATATGTCTAGAGTATGAGGTTAATTATATTTTCTCTAAATTTTAGGTGAGGCGATTGCATTTTACCCATAAACATAATACCATCTCTATAACATATTGTGTTGGTAATACACTCGGGCGGAGTTACAATCTGCACTTTTACCAAATATCACAATGTGCATAATATAATTATAACGTTCCATATCAAATACTACAAGTCATAACTTTTCTCACCAAAATAATTCGTAACATTTCTCACCATAAATGTTTCGTAATATTTTCACTATATCATTCATAATATAACTAAAATAGTTTGTAACTTTCACTCTAGGAGTTCACAATATAAATTCACCATTTATAACTTTTATTACAAATTCACATAATACACAACATTTATAATTTTTACCAAAAAAATGATAACTTTCTTATGGTATGTTGTGCACTTTTTTAGGGAAGCATACCATAGATTTCTCCTAGACACTAGGTAAATTTTTTATTTATTTATTTATTTTTTTTTTTGGGGAGGGGGGGGGCGCGGAGTAAGTAGGGGGTATCAATTATAAAAAATTATTTACAATATGAAAAGAATTATATTCGACAATCATAGTCCAACCAACATAACAAAGATCACCATAATGGGGAAAAAACAATTTGCCTAACAATCAATCTAAGAAAAAGTCTCATAATGAGGAAGAATTAAACAATACAAAAAATACCAAATAATAATAGATAAATTCTCAATCCTTACATTTAACATAAAGATTGACCTTCTAACCTTTTAAATAGAAGTGTACAAGGGCAGACTGAAGGTGAGATTGATCCCCTACATTAGTAGATGGTGTGATTAGTCCTCCGAATTAGTCAATCTAGTGAGCCGGATACTAAATTATCACACAAAAAAAAAAGAAAAAGAAAAGAGCGGACTGAACTAGCCAAGTTGATTAATACACTGATTAAGGCCAAGTTTGGCATCCCAATATAAGTGCACTTATTTCATCTTTTTATCTTTTTTGGGTCACATCAATCAACATCTCCTCTCTACTTTTTCTACACATAATACAAGAAAAGTCAAAAAGTGCACTTAGTCAAAAAGTAGTTCTGTGGGGTGGCTGTCTAGATTGAATTTCTTTGGGTGTGAATTGTGGGTGTTGACTCTTGTTATGTCTGTGTTGTCTTGTTGGTTGCTCACCAACCTTGATATGTGCTAGCAGAAAATTTTGCTAGCTCTATGATGCCAACCTAGCTAGTTCGGAGTATAGAGCTAGTTGTGATACTTTTTGCACCCTCCCTCCTTTATTGATGTATATCTTTTGATTATTATCAACAATGTTTCTTTTTCTTGTTCAAAAAAAAAAAAAAAAAATAGTTATGTGGAGTGAAAATTATCACAAAAAAACAATAGTTACCACTACAAAAAATTACACTTTCAACTACTAAATTTTTAGTCGCCAAAAGTCAATGGTGACTAAAGTTTTTCGTTGCCCACTTAGTCGCCAAAGCCTTGTCGGTGATAGTCAATGGCAACTAAATTTACGTTGGTCCCTGATTATCTTATCTTTGGCTACTAAACGAAGTTAGTCGCCAATGACCACTTTTTGGCGACAAAAGATTTAGTTGCCAAAAGTAATCAAATTAAAATAAAATTCTCTTTCAACGACTAAAATATTTAGTCTCTAAAATGTTTTAGTCACTAATAATAATACATTTAGCGACTACATATTTTAGTCGCCATTTTTTGTCACCATTAGCTGCCAAATAGTTTAGTCACTATTATATTTCACGACTAAACATTTTAGTTGCCAAAAGACTGGATATTTTCATTTCATTGTATTTTGCGACCAAAAATTTTAGTTGCCAAAAGATGCCATGTTCTTTTGTGACAACAATATTTAGTCAGCAATAGTTTCTTTCCTCATCTATATTTGTTTTGGCTACTAACTATTTGGTTGTCAAAAGTCTTTTTTTTTGTTACTAAATATTTAGTCATCAAAAACCTTTGCTTGCATTTTTGGCTACCAAATATTTAGTCGCCAAAAACTTTATAATCTATTTTTTTATAAAAAAAAAAAAATTAACTTCTCAATCACCTATATTTATTCCATTATTAGTGCAACCTGTATCTTGTATACAAACAAAATAATCCATATGCTGATTATATTATCAACCATTCCACAATGTGTACACATTTCACTTTCAACCATCCAAAAAATTCATATTTAACATCAAATTCCAAATGTAATAGAAATTCCATACAAACCAAGTATAATCCAACCTCAAAAATGTAATTCCATACATAACAAAAGATTAAACAAAAACCATGCCCTCTGTATCCAAAAAATTAATATTCACAATATCATGGCAAAAGTTAATCTGTACCATACCAAAAACTAATTTGTATCACGGCAAAATGTAATCTGTACCATGTCAAAAAATAATCTGCAACACACCAAAAGCTCTGTGGCAGCTGAACCCATGTTAGTTGCTGTTAAATCATTCCAGAAACTAAAATTTGATAATTTGGCGTAGTCTTCAGTAAGATATATAGAAAAAGATTGCAGGTTTCCGTGGGCTATAGGTGGGCTGAGCTAGTGCATATGCTCAAGGCAAGATGCCATGCCCATAGCTATTCGCATCGCATTCCCCAACCCAAGTGCTCGGATTCTTTTACTGCTAGGCATCAGAAAAGAACATTAAAAAATAAAAATATATAGACAAACCTAAGATAATTAACTCAGCTTTCTAGCTAAAGGTGTATTCAGAATGAAACATAAACTAAACCAGAAAATGAGACGAGGGTACTGGTTGCCAAATCAACAGATCAAAGATTGACAACAAATTATTTATTTCTCTGTTCCAGAAGACATGGAAGAATAGAAACATTTTCACATTTGACACACATCCATGCAGCTTACAGATATGCAACAGGATGATCTAGCATACAAAAGGAATAACTAGGTAACTACGTTAAAATTCTATTCTATAATCATTTACCCTTTATGCTTTTAGTAGCTCCAAGAAAATAAATAAAACGAAAAACAACCCTGCAAGCAGCAGTTGGGGGCATGGAAGGTACAATATTTATTAAACTACATAAAGAGCTTCACATTTTAACATACTTACCAAGAACTAGATCTGCTGTTGCAACTAGCCTTTAAAGCAGCACTAGTGAGCTGGTTCTCATCTACTTGAAATTCAAAAAGCATCTGAAGTTCATAAAGTTCTGGAGATATGTTAAAGTTGTTGTTGTCCAGTAAACTGCGATGATATCCCGAAGATTGAGTTAACACGAGTTTAGGAAGCATAGTTAATGTAAGATCTCAAAACTTGATCAGCTCACAGAATTGATAAGGACATGTTATTGCCGAAATTAGATGGAAATGGCCCACTGAAGTTGTATCCTAAATCCAACACCTCCAGCTCCTTTAATTCTCCAATCTCCATAGAAAAGTTTCCCCTAAAAGAGTTGTTGCGTAAAGTACTACAATGAAGTAACATGAAATTTATAATCACAAAAGAATAATAAAATATTTGGGTCCATGAGTTGGGTTACATTCTTACATTAATTTTATGTAAGTCAGCTTGCCCAGCTCAGGTGCCAATGTTCCTTCAAGGCAAAGATCTTTCAAGTTCCTGCAATTTGAATAGGCAATTAAGACTTTCAGGTCATGTTTGATTCACAAGACTAATAGTGAAGTATTAATAATCCTATTAAATTAGTGTGGTATTCACTATCCAATTGGATTAATAGGATAAATTATCCATTGAATAAATAATCTCACCCCTACCCCATTACTAATAATACTATAAATTTGTTGGATTAATTATCCATTGGATTAATAATTCTAAACCAAAATGTTAAAACAAACATAGGATAATTGAGCCCACGAATTAATAATTCTAATTTCATGCTCTAATCCATCCAATCAAACATGCCCTCAGGGTGATACAAAAGGTGTCATAATATACAAGAATCATTAGATAATCAAGCACCAATGCCTATATTATCATGGCATCATCACTGGCACCATTACATTGTTTGTAATCTTATCAGTTCAAGGATTATGTCATCGTCATAAGCAACTGGAGTGTCAGATACTATCATTTCACTTAGAATGGTAATATGAAACTCCAGTACAGCTGAACCATTAGATAATTCAGCATCAAATGCCTAGATTATCATGGCATCACCACTCAATTAAATTGTTTGTAATTTTATCCATTCAAGGATAATGTCATCCTCATTCATAATCCTTAGAATGGTAATATGAAACTTCAGTACAGCTGAATCATTTACACAACAACCGAGTATGTAACCTATGAACAGAGCTATGATAGCAGAATGTTATCCTGATTATCTATAAATCATAACCCAAGAATATACATGTCAAGAGTTCATTTTTGTCCCAAGATGCATGGAAGGATAGGAGCCTCACTAATTGATGGGGATAATTACATTTTTTGTCTCTAAAATATGTGTTTTGTGTTATTTTGATAACACTTACGTCAGTTTTGTGTCGATATACTATTATTTATATGTAATTTAATAATTCAGCACTTGCGTCAATTTTTTCCTATTATGGTCTTCAGTATTCACATCTCAATTAACTCTATTTCTATTGTTACTAAAGTTACATTCCACATATTGGGTTTAGTTTTAGTAATTTGACACCCTTTCGTTTCAAGTGATTCTCTCCAGATTTCTATGAAAGCTATTTGCTAGAATTACTAAATAAAATAGAACAATGCTTTATATGATAGCCACAGAAATGATGCAATATACGATGATGCAGATTGCTTGTATACAGAATGGGAATATGTATGAATTCATCAATTGAGAAGAACGAACACCAAGCAAATACGAAAAAACAAATTACAGACAAATACGTATATATAAGTAGGAAAAAACAAAAATCCCTCATCTCTCACACCAAACATCAGTCCAAAAAACCCTAAATCTAGAACGAAAATCAAAACCCATTTACTCATCACAGAAATCAAAATCCTACAAAAAAAAAAAAAAAAACCCTAGAACTAGAGTGAAATGTGAGAGAGAGAAAGATAAACCTGTCGATGGGAGGCGAGGAGATGGTGAGCGACAGTGGCGATAAGACGGCGAGTGAGGGACGGTGAGAGAGCGAGGGAGAGCCAGCGACTCTCTCTTGTTTTCTTTGATTGTTGTTTGGTGTATGTATCTGAGCTGAGATATATAGAAATAAAAAATATATATAATAAAATTAAACATAAAATTTAAATTGGGCGGGCAATATTTTTTCTCTCCACAAGAAATTTTTTTGAATTTTATTATCCATTATATATTTTTAGTCACTAAAAATATATATTTACCGATCAAATTAAATAGTTGTCAAAGATTAAAAATAAAATTAATTTATTCCTTCCAACTTCTAAGTCCTCCCTCCAACCCTTTAAATACATTTGCCAACTAAATTATTTTTTGTAGCTAAAGATTGTACATATAGGGACCAAATTATTTTTTTAGTCGCCCAAAACCCTATTTTCAACGACTAAACACAATTAGTCGACAAAAGTGAAATAAATACTAATAAAATTATTTTTTAATCGCTAAAGATTGTATAATTAGGGACCAAATTATTTTTTTAGTTGCCCAAAATCTTATTCTTAACGACTAAAACATAATTAGTCGTCAAAAGTACAATAAATACCGACTAAGTTATTTTTAGTTGTTAAAGAATGTACCTTTGCCAACCAAATATTTTTTTAGTAGCTATAAGTGTATACATTTGGCAATTAAATTTTTTTTAGTAGCTAATGTGTGTATCTTTGGCAACTAAATTTTTTTTAGTTGGCATTTTTAATCGCCGAAAGTGTAATTTCTTGTAGTGTGGCAGTCCAAGTGAATGTGACGACAAGTACCACTTTGATGACTGGCCTATCTTGGCACTATCAACTGGATGGGACAAATGAGGCAGTCATTGCTTAAACAACAACAGGCGTGTTTGATTCGCCGGATTAGAGGAAGACTATCCATTATTTTGATTATAATCTAAATAGTGTTCCTTATCCACCGTTTGATTTTTTTTTAGTCCGCCGGACTCCATGTTCGGCCGGACTCCTTATCCCCTATATGGGGGACTATTGTGTCCTAGGAGGGTGCAGGATAGTTTTTGGAGGACTATCCTTTGTTAGGATTAGGTGGTCAAAATGACCATTTTGACCTTCTACTATTTAATTATGTATTATATTTAATAAAATTCAATAAAATTTAAATGTCAATTTAAAAATAAAATAATTTTATTTAACTTTTTATTGATGTTTTATTTATTTAATTTTTTAAAATAATTTTTTATAGATATTTTATTGATGTTTTATTTTAAAATTTTGTTTATATTTTATTTAATTTCATTATTTAAATTTAATAGATGTTTTATTTAATTTCATTGTTTGATTATTATTATTTTTAAAAACAAATTTATTTAAAATTTTAATTAAAAAAATAATATATATTTTTATTGATATTTTATTTATTTTTAAAAAAAAATTATTTAATTGTTTAAAAAATAAAATAAAATAAATTTTTATTTAATCTATCTAAAAATAATTAAAATATTAAAGATATGTTTAATATTGCTATTACTTAGTAAACAATTGAAAAATGGTAAAATAGTCTTTTGTTTATTTATCCTATCCAGTCCGTCTAACCAAACGTTGGATTCACTAAAAATAGTCTTTTCCAGACATCTAATCCCATGAAAAAACAAACACATGATACATATCCAATCCAGCCAAATAGTCCGGGGGATTTACAGTCCCAGGACTCAAGTACGATGGATTCTAATCCCCCCTTATCCAGTCCGTCCAATCAAACACACCCTTAGGGCTTGTTTGATTCATGGGATTAGGGGGGGGACTATTTACTGTGCGGATTGTAATCCGCACAGTAAAGCTAATCCGATGTTTGTTTTTTTTAGTCATGGGACTCATGTCATTTGGACTCCTAATCCCCCATATGGGGGATAAAATAATCCGGGGGTGGGATAGAATTGGTGGGATTGTTTCTTTGGATTAGAGGGGTGAGATGACCATTTTGCCCTCATTTGTTGTGGCACATTTAATTCAAATTTAAATTTAATTATGTATTATATTTAATAAAAAAAATTAATTTAAATGTCTCAATTTAAAAATAAAATAATTTTATTTAACTTTTTATTGATATTTTATTTATTTAATTTTTTGAAATAATTTTTTATGGATATTTTATTGATGTTTTATTTTAAAATTTTGTTTATGTTTTATTTAATTTCATTATTTAAATGTAATAGATGTTTTATTTAATTTCATTTTTGATTATTATTTTTTTAAACAAATTTATTTAAAATCTTAATTAAAAAATAATATATATTTTTATTGATATTTTATTTATTTATTTTTTAAAAATAAATTTCTTTAATTGTGTAATTAATAAAATAAAATAATTTTTTATTTAATTTAGTTAAAAATAATTAAAATATTTAAGATATGTTTAATATTGCTATTACTTAGTAAACTATTAAAAAGGGTAAAATAGTCATTTGTTCATTTATCTTATCGGTCAAGTCAACCAAACGTTGGATTCACTAAAAATAGTCCGGGGGATTCACAGTCCGGACATCTAATCCCATGAAAAAACAAACACAGGATACATATCCAATCCGACCAAATAGTCCGGGGGATTCACAGTCCCAAGACTCCAATCCGATGGATTCTAATCCCCCCTTATCCAGTCCGCCCAATCAAACACACCCTTAGAGTGTGTTTGATTGAGGGATAAGGGGGACTATTCTTGTCGGATTGTAATCCGTAAAAGCATCCAATCCGCCGTTTGTTTTTTTTTAGTTCGCCGGACATGGAGTCCGGTCGGATTCCTTATCCCCCATATGGGGGACTATTGTGTCCTGGGGGGAGGGTGTGGAACAATTTTGGGGGGGCCAATCTACTATTGGGATTAGGTGGTAAAATGATCATTTTGACCATCTACTATTTAATTATGTATTATATTAAGTAAAATTCAATAAAATTTAAATGTCTCAATTTAAAAATAAAATAATTTTATTTAACTTTTTATTGATGTTTTATTTATTTAATTTTTTAAAATAATTTTTTATAAATATTTTGTTGATGTTTTATTTTAAAATTTTGTTTATATTTTATTTAATTTCATTGTTTAATTATTATTATTTTTAAAAACAAATTTATTTAAAATTTTAATTAAAAAATAACATATATTTTTATTGATATTTAATTTATTTAATTTTTAAAAAATAAATTTATTTAATTGTGTAAAAATAAAATAAAATAAATTTTTATTTAATCTAGATAAAAATAATTAAAATATTAAAGATATGTTTAATATTGCTATTATTTAATAAACTATTGAAAAAGGGTAAAATAGTCTTTTGGTCATTTATCATATCCAGTCCGTCCAACCAAATGTTGGATTCACTAAAAATAGTCATTTCCAGATAACTAATCCCATGAAAAAACAAACAAGATACATATCCAATCCAACCAAATAGTCCGGGGGATTCACAGTCCTAGGACTCAAATCCGATGGATTCTAATCCCCCCTTATCCATCATGTGTGTTTGATTGGGGATAAGGGTGGATTATTTCTTGTCGATTACAATCCGCACAGTAAATCCAATCCGATTTTTTTTTTTTTAGTCCGTCAGACATGGAGTCCGGCCGAACTCCTTATCCCCCATATGGGGGAATGGGGGATTACACTATCCTAGGGGGGGTGTGAGACAATTTTGGGGGAAATATTCACTGTTGAGATTATGTGGTGAAATGACCATTTTGACTATCTACTATTTAATTATGTATTATATTTAGTAAAATTTAATAAAATTTAAATGTCTCAATTTAAAAATAAAATAATTTTATTTAACTTTTTATTGATGTTTTATTTATTTATTTATAAATAATTTTTTATAGATATTTTATTGATGTTTTATTTTAAAATTTTGTTTATATTTTATTTAATTTCATTATTTAAATGTTAATAGATGTTTTATTTAAAATTTTAATTAAAAAATAATATAAATTTTTATACTGAGTTATACTGATATTTTATTAAATCAAATTTAGTGGTTATACAGAGTTATACTGAGAATGATTTATTAAATAATATAAAAAAAATAATTTCCTCTGTATTTTATTACATAATTTAGTGGTATTTGTTATACATAATGATTTAAAACAAATTTATTTAAAATTTTAATTAAAAAAATAATATAAATTATTTATTGATATTTTATTTATTTATTTATTTAATTTTAAAAAAAATAAATTTATTTAATTGTGTAAAAAATAAAATAAAATAAATTTTTATTTAATCTAGCTAAAAATAATTAAAATATTAAAGATATGTTTAATATTACTATTACTTAGTAAACAATTAAAAAAGGATAAAATAGTCTTTTGTTCATTTATCCTATCCAGTCCGTCCAACCAAACGTTAGATTCACTAAAAATAGTCCTTTTTAGACATCTAATCCCACGAAAAAACAAACACAGGATACATATCCATTCCAGCCAAATAGTCCGGGGGATTCACAGTTCCAGGACTCAAGTCCGATGGATTCTAATCCCCCCTTATCCAGTTCGTCCAATCAAACACACCTGGGTGTGTTTGATGTATGTTTGATTGGGGGGACAATGAGGGACTATTTACTGTGCGGATTGTAATCCGAAGGAAGCATCCAATCTGCTGTTTGTTTTTTTTTTAATCCGTCGGACATGGAGTCCGGTTGTACTCCTTATCCCCAATGTGGGGGACTATTGTGTCCTAGGGGAGGTATGGGACAATTTTGGGAGGACAATCCACTATTGGGATTAGGTGATAAAATGACCATTTTGACCCTCCACTATTTAATTATGTATTACATTTAGTAAAATTTAATAAAATTTAAATGTCTCAATTTAAAAATAAAATAATTTTATTTAGCTTTTTATTGATGTTTAAAATTTTAATTAAAAAATAGCATATATTTTTATTGATATTTTATTTATTTAATTTTTTAAAAATAAATTTATTTAATTGTGTAAAAAATAAAATAAAATAAATTTTTATTTAATCTAGATAAAAAATAATTAAAATATTAAAGATATGTTTAATATTGCATTATTTAAAAAACTATTGAAAAGGGGTAAAATAGTCTTTTGGTCATTTATCCTATCCAGTCCGTCCAACCAAATGTTGGATTCACTAAAAATAGTCATTTCAAGATATCTAATCTCATGACAAAAACAAACACACGATACATATCCAATCCAACCAAATAGTCCGAGAGATTCACAGTCCCAAGACTCAAATCCGATAGATTCTAATCCCCCTTATCTAGTCCGTCCAATCAAACACACCCTTAGTGTTAGCAGGAAGTGTGGTGGCCATGGTGGTTGATAAGTATGGCCTATTTTGGGAAGATGGTAAAAATCAACTTTTTGCTTTTAATCAAGATTTTTAGAGTGATTTGAAAAGTTGGTAAAAGTTACTTTTTACTACACTAAAATGACTAAAATAGCCTCACCCAACTTAAAAAATTACTTTTAACCCAAACTCACAAAATTTAAACACTAAGGGTAATTACGTAATTTTGGCACCAACTTTTTGGCTCTTGCCAAATGAACAAAAATGAAAAATCAGATTTTTGGATAAAAACGCAAACCCAGCGTTTTTATCAGTTCCCAAAATGGCTCTATGACTCAACTATAGGATGTGATCAAGACCATGATTATCAACGTCCATGCCCTAATAGCATTGTTGATGCGTCGAAAGCTGCGTCGAAAGCCTTGGGAATCCCTAAAGTTAATTGGGGCGAGTTGGATATAACTTGATCTGATATTTAGTTTCAAATGTTACAATATGCTCAATGTTTTGATGTTTTAATTGTTCCTATTTCTCAATTATGAAATGTTGATAGTTGGAAATCTTTAGATTGGAAAAAAAAAAAAATAATTAAATGAAAGTCTTGATAAAATACTTTTTTGGTAATGACTAATGGTGATGAACTTTTGCATCGTTTCTTTTATGCAAGGGGTGATTCTTTCCATAGTATTTTCTACTTTTTCAATCCTAGGGTTTTAAGGAATCAACAAGACTTTTGACCCTTTTGTTCTTGGTATTTCTTTGTGTGGAAATCAATATGAATAAAGGAAAGTTATTTTTTTATTTATTTGAACTCATGGAAAGATATTGTTCATCCATCTATTTCAACGAGGATTGCTATTAGTGTAACAACCCTCACTTTGAATCAGTCTTGCTTGCATGTATTTTGTATGATCTTGAATTGTCAAGTTTGAAATCTTGATACTTGCCTTGTTTTGCTTTGTCTTATTGTAAGTTGTTGGAATTCGTGTTTTGTTTGGAGTGTAGCCGAGGTCAACTCAAAGATAGTTTGCCTTTGAGCCTTTGCGTTTTGAGCATTTGGAACCTTAGCCGACCTCCATCTTCACCCGGCATGTTTGCCGAGATGTTACCTTTGGGCGAAGTGCGATCGCCGAGGCCGAGATGTTTTGTGCTTGTAATCTTTGTTCTTGGCGGTATGGCCTAGGCGAGATGTGGTACACCAGGCCAAGGTGTGGCTTAGTCAAGTGTCGTCCTCTCTAGCCTTTGTCTTTGTTGACTGTTGCGAAGTCTTGTCTTTGGCGAGGTCATTTCTAGCTGCGTGCTTAGCCGGCGTGTTGTGTACGCTTTGTCGAGACTTGTCTTGTCTAGCGTCACCTTTCTAATCGCACCAATCCGGTGATGCCACGTGTCAGCCGGAGGCTATGACCGACAGACCTACAATCCATCTTTGTGTATCTTTTCATTATGGTTTGGTCTCAAGTCGTTGTCTTGTTTAGAGAGAAGCTCTAGAACTTAGAGTTAGAATTTTAGTGTGGGAGTTGAGCTCCGAGCTTGATCGTGGAAGATCGAACCGTTGGATTTCAGTTTTGAGGTTAGATTCTTGTTCTACATCGATTGTTCTTATTGATCATCTAGATGCATTGCATGATTGGATCTGTTTTGCATGTCATGCGTTGATTTGAACTTGGTTTTGAAAGAGAAAAATGTTGTTCTTGTGTTCTTAAAAGAGAACCTTGTTTTGATCCAAAAGTTTGGAACAAGAATCATGTTTTGTGTTTGTTCTTGTATAATTTTCTCGAATGAATACCTTAGTCCACGTTTTTGAACTCTTAGCATGAAAACCCCAGATTTCGTTTATGTGAGTTGGATTTCAGCATGCATGATCTTGTTCTTCGTGTCCTTTGAAAGGAAACTCAGGTTTTCCTAACTTTGCCTTGTCTTGGCTTTCGAGTCCACACCTCGGCGGGGAGGTGTAGGACCTCGGCTAGACCTGGATGGTACCCAGTGCACTTCCCTGTGATGGGAAATAATGTTTTGATTCCTTGCATGTATGTGAAGCTCGTTTTGAGAGTATGGTTTGCTATGTGATTGTAGGACTTTGATCTTTGCTTGAGCCTACACATGAAGACCGAGGTGAGTGGTGCTTTTAATAAAGCTATGTTATAAAGCTTTTGATAAATCACGCTTGTTTCGCTTTGGTAAAAGTAATTGCTAAGCATGAATGATTAGCCTATTTTGATGTTTTGTATATGAGCTTGTTTTGATGGTATTCTTGAAAGTCCCCTGTGCTGGAGGACTCTAAACTTTAGCAGCACTAGAGGAAAAGGTAAGTATGAACTTCGTCTTGATGATGTCCTTGTAATGGGTTGAGCGTTGTTTCGGTATCTTTGGAAAGTCCCTTGTCTTTGGAGGACTCTAAACTTCAGATACCATCTTGTTAAAAGGATACGGTCCTTTCTTTGGAAAGTCCCTTGTACTGGAGGACTCTAAACTTTCGCAGTACTTCTTGTTAAAAGGATACGGTCCTTTCTTTGGAAAGTCCCTTGTACTGGAGGACTCTAAACTTTCGCAGTACTTCTTGTTAAGAGGATACGGTCCTATCTTGCTAAGATAAATGTTAAAGCGGGCTACGGGCCTAAGTAACACAAGTCCCTTGTGCTAGAGGACTTTAAACTTTTGTAGCACCACTTGGTGAAAAAGGGCTACGGGCCTAAGTCACAAACTTCGGTGAAAAAGGGCTACGGGCCTAAGTCATATAAGCTTGATATGTGTTGTCTTGAAGATTACCTCGGCTACTACTTGTGCTATCTCGGCAAATGTTTTGACTTGTAAGACTTGTTGGATGAATACGGTTCATCACTTGATTCGATACAACTTGATTTGTTTTGTTTTGGAAGGAACCTCGGCTACTACTTGTTTAATCTTTGTATTGCTTTGTGCGGTAGGATTTGGAGATGAATACGGTTCATCTCTTGTTCAGTACTGACTTGATATTCTTTGCTTGGCGGGAACCTCGGCTATTGTTTGAATGGTTTTGATATGCTTTGTTTTGGCGGACTCGGCTATTATTCATGCAAACCTTTATTTCTAGTACCATTCATGAGTTTCCAAGCTCACCCTCTCTATATATATGTAGGTGATGAGCGGACGGCGACGCCTAGAAGTATTTGTACAGCTTGTTTTGGGATTTTGTTATGCCGACTTGACTTGCTTACATCGGCTGTTTTGTGATTACCTCGGCATATGTGTTACTTACAGCGCATTCTTGAAAATCATGCTTCTTTGCTCGTGAATCATTGTATTTGTATATGTCTACCGAGAAGCCTTTTGATCGAGGATGTAACTTGTATTTGTTTTGTTATCTGCCGAGGTGCGATTCTGTTATGTATGCATTTACATTTGATCTATGCACACTCTCAAGGACCATTTGTATTTAGTTTATTAAACGCATATGTGAGCCCCTATGATTACTCGATGTGTGTGAAATTTTGTGTAGGCCTTTGGTAATTACGGATTCTTGGCCATCTCGGCACCCAACCTACTAGGCGAGGTTGGGGTCGTGACAGAGTGGTATCGAGCACAAGTTCCTCATAGTACGTTGATTCACACACTCGAGTCCTAAAGAGCATAGGATTCCATTTAGAAAGATGCTAGGGTTGCATCATATTGCTTGCTATTTGAACAAGGTGTGCATTGTCTTGACTTGCTTAATTGTTACTTGCAAGTGAGTTATTTGTTTACTTGCTTTAAAGTCACACTTTGTATACTCATAGTATCATGAGGAGAGGTAGACCTCCACTTGCCCGAGATCACCGAAGACATTGGACAGAATGGAAAGATTAATGGAAGGATTGACCCGTGAGTTAAGGCAAATAAGACAAAGAAGACGCTTAGTGCTACATCGACCCAGCCGAAAGGGCGAATGGTCGAAATGTAGTCCCTCCTCCACCTCCCCCAACGCCACAGTTCCTCTACAACCAAATTTTATATGGAGATGGCACAATAGCTTTGATCGGGGAGTTCAAGAAGATGAGACCACCAAGGTTTTCGGAGGTATTGAGCCAATGAAGGCGAGGCATGGGTTTTGGAAATGGAGAAACTGTTTGAGATTTTCCCCAGCACCGATGTTCAGAAGGTGACTTTAGCTGCATTCACCCTGGACGACGATGCACGGAGATGGTGGATGATGACCAGAGAAACTAACCCTGGTTTAACCTGGGCAAGGTTTTTGGAACTATTTTACAAAAAGCATTTTCCCCTCAGCGTTCGGAATCGCAAGGCTACCGAATTTCAGACCTTGACACAGGGCAGCCGAACAGTAGCAGAATATGATCGCGCTTTTACTGAATTGGTAAGGTTTGTACCTCACATGATCAACGATGAATACATGAAGGCTAGGAAGTTTGAAAGTGGGCTTCGCGGACCGATTCAAGACCGGGTTAGCCTGCTCGATATGCCGACCTATGCCGAAGTGCTGAACAAAGCCGTTTTGGCCGAAACTAACTTGAACAGGTATCAGAACTCGGGAGAGAATCAGCGAAAGAGGCAGAACTATGACACTCGCCGAACCCAGTTGAACACCAATAAGAAGATGAACAAGGGCAGTGCTGGTTATCCAAAGCAGGAAGGTAATACTAAGCCGACATGTTCAGATTGTGGGAAGCAACATTTTGGGGTTTGTCGTCGGACATCTGGAGCTTGCTATGAATGTGGAGAAATGGGTCATTTTGTGAGAGATTGTCCTAAGACAAAGGCTGAAACCAGCAAGAAAGGTGAGAATACCTCAGGTACGGTTCAAAAGAATAATGCTGGGAAAGGACAGATGAGGCAGGGCAGAGTATTTGCACTAGTGCCAGGGGATACTCAGAATGCTGAGGCAGTAGTGTCAGGTATACTTTTAATTTGCTCCCGAAATGCTTATGTGTTAGTTGATTCGGGCTCTACGCACTCGTTTGTTTCTATTAAGTTTGCCGAGAAGATTAATAGGAAATTAGAATCTCTTGATTATGTGCTATCTGTGTCTACTCCGTCTGGGAGATCCATGATTGTTGCATCCATTTATAGAGCATGTGTTGTTGTCATTGAGCATGTTGAACTGCTAGTTGATTTAATGCCCTTGAATATAGATCAATTCGATGTTATATTGGGAATGGATTGGTTAGTAGCAAACCACGCACTCATTGATTGTGTTTCGAAGAGTGTCACATTGAAACCCCCAAACCTAGCCGAAGTTATTTTTCAAGGTAAAGGAGTAATTCCCCCACCTTACTTAATCTCATCCATGAAGGCCTGTAAGTTGATCCAAAAAGGCTGTAAGGGTTATTTGTGTAGTATATTGAAAGATCAGGATGGAAATGTTAGTTTAGCCGACATCCCAGTTGTTAATGAGTTCGCCGACGTCTTTCCTAATGATTTACCTGGCCACTTGGTCGATAGAGAAATAGGGTTTACTGTTGATGTTATATCGGGAACACAGCCGATCTCCAAAACACCATATAGAATGGCCCCAGCCGAACTTAGAGAATTGAAACTACAATTGCAAGAGTTGTTGGACAAGGGATTTATTAGGCCGAGCACATCACCATGGGGAGCACCTGTGTTATTTGTTAAGAAGAAGGATGGCACACTTCGCCTTTGTATTGATTATAGAGAACTCAATAAGGTCACCATTAAGAATAAGTACCCATTACCTAGGATTGATGATTTACTTGATCAGTTACAAGGAGCACGAGTCTTTTCCAAGATTGACCTTAGGTCGGGCTACCATCAGCTTAAGGTTAAGGCAGAGGATGTTGAGAAGGCGCCTTCGGACTAGATATGGCCACTACGAATTTTTAGTGATGCCTTTCGGATTGACCAATGCCCCTTTGCATTTATGGATTTAATGAATGAGTCTTCAAACCCCACTTAGATGAGTTTGTGGTCGCTTCATCGAAGATATAATGATTTATTCCAAGAGTGAAGTTGAACATGAAAACCATCTGAGAATTTCTTTGCAGATATTGAGAGACCGGAAACTGTATGCTAAATTTTACAAGTGTGAGTTTTGGCCTTCTACTATTTCATTTAAGGTCATGTAATAAATGAAGAAGGTATTTCATTGATCCGAGCAAAATAGAAGTGGTAAATTGGCCGAGGCCGACCAATGTGTCCGAGGTTCAAGTTTTCGGGTTTGGCAGGTTACTACAGGAAGTTCGTAAAAGAATTCTCCAGATTGCAACTCCATTGACACAATTGACTAGGAAGGAGCACCGTATGAATGGATCAAGATCGAGTCACTTTTCAGAGCTAAAGGCGAGGTTGGTTCTGACACGATCTTTGGTACTTCCATCGTAATGAGGAGTTTCATGTTTACTGATGATCGTCGCATAAGGGTTTGGGTTGTGTATTAATGCAAGGAGGTAAGGTTATAGCATATGCATCTCGTCAATTGAAGCCACATGAGAAGAACTATCCTACCCATGACTTGGAGCTAGCGTAGTGGTTTTGCTTTGAAGATTTGGCGTCATTACTTGTATGGAGCTTCTTGTCGTTTTCTGAGATCATCGAGCTTGAAGTATCTATTCACTCGAAGGAATTGAATTTGAGACAAAGAAGATGGCTCGAGTTATTGAAGGACTACGACATGCGATTCAATATCACCAGGGAAAGCCAACAGTGGCCGACGCTCTGAAAGCGTAAAATCGTTGAAATTTGGCATGCCTAACCTTGATTTCGAGAACCAACCATTGTTGAAGAAGTAAAGGCAAGACAAATGGAGGATGAATTCTTGAAAAAGTAGCCGATGAGATTGTTACCAAGCCGAGATCCGGGTACACCTTTGAAAACCAAGTGCTTAAGTTTGAAGGAAATTGTGTGGCGATGTTGAGTGAAAAGGAAGATTTTCTTTGGAAGCCCATAATTCCAAGTTCTTTGCTCATCCAGAAATACCAAGATGTACCATGATGTAAAATGATGTTTTGGTGGCGAACATGAAGAGAGAGATAGCCGAATTTGTGTCCCAAAGGTTTACATTGCCGCAAGTAAAAGCGTAACATCGAGACCAGCGGACTTCTACAACCTTTGCCGATCCCCGAGTGGAAGTGGGAACACATCTCTATGGATTTTGTGGTGAATCGCCGAGAACACGAAGGTATGGATTCGATTTGGGTTGTGGTAGATAGACTAACCAAGTCAAGACACTTTTTGCTGTTAAGACTACTTTCAACGCCGATCAACTTGCCCTACTTTATGTGAATGAGATTGTTAGACTTCATGGAGTGCCGATGTCAATAGTGTCGGAGAGATCCTAAATTTGTTTCAGTTTTGGCGAGTCTCTGAAGAGCCTTTGGAGCCGAATCGAGATTTAGCACACTTTTCATCCCCAGACAGATGGGCAAGCGAAAGAACGATTGACACTTGAAGATATGCTTAGACTCGTGTATTGGATTTCCAAGGAAATTGGGAATGCATTTGCCATTAGTGGAATTCGCCACAACAACAAGTTATCACGCGAGTATTGGTATGGCACCGTATGATGCTCTATATGGAAGAAAATGCAGATCGCCGATATGTTGGACCGAAGTCGGAGATAAGGCTCTGCTTGGTCCCGAACTCATTCAAGTAACGACAGAGAAGATTAAACTTATTCAAGAGAGAATTAAAAGCGCCAGAGCCGACAAAAGAGTTATGCCGACCAGAGAAGAAATGAGCTAGAATTGAAGTTGGGGATCACGTATTCCTAAAGGTTTCACCAATGAAAGGAGTTTCAGATTTGGGAAGAGTAAGTTAGCACCCGTTATATTGGTCCATTTGAAGTCCTTGACAAGGTTAACTCCGTTGCCTCTGGACTTGCTTTGCCACCGCAATTGAGCCAAGTCCATAACGTGTTTCATGTTTCGATGTTAAGGAAGTATATTCGGGATCCTTGCATGTAATTAAGCATTCGGAATCGAAGTTGATGAGAATTTGGGCTATGAAGAGAAGCCGACGTCTATTGTGGGCAGACAAGTTAAGCAATTGAGAAACAAGTCGATACCAATGGTAAAGGTGGAATGGAAAGAGCACTATGGCAAGGACGCCACATGGGAAATGGAAGAGGAAATGAGAATTCGGCATCCAGAGTTATTCTTGGACCAAGGTATAGTAAGTTTGGGGTCCAAACTTCCTTAAGGGGTAGGATGTAACAACCCTCACTTTGAATCGATCTTGCTTGCATGTATTTTCTATGATCTTGAATTGTCAAGTTTGAAATCTTGATATTTGCCTTGTTTTTCTTTGTCTTATTATAAGTTGTTGGAATACGTGTATTGTTTGGAGTGTAGCCGAGGTCACCTCAGCATAGTTTGCCTTTGAGTCTTTGCGTTTTGGCGCTTTGGAACCTTAGCGACCTCCATCTTCACCCGGCATGTTTGCCGAGATGTTACCTTTGGGCGAAGTGCGCGACGCCGAGGCCGAGATGTTTTGTGCTTGTAATCTTTGTTCTTGGTGGTATGGCCTAGGCGAGATGTGGTACACCCAGGCCAAGGTGTGGCACAGCTTAGTCAAGTGTCGTCCTCCTAGCCTTTGTCTTTGTTGACTGTTGCGAAGTCTTGTCTTTGGCGAGGTCATTCTAGCTGCGTGCTTAGCATGGCGTGTTGTGTACGCTTTGTCGAGACTTGTCTTGTCTAGCAGTCACCTTTCTAATCGCACCAATCCGGTGATGCCACGTGTCCGAGCCGAGGCTATGACCGCCGATGTGCCTATAATGCATCATTGTGTATCTTTTGATTATGATTTGGTCTCAAATCTTTGTCTTGTTTAGAGAGAAGCTCTAGAACTTAGAGTTAGAATTTTAGTGTGGGAGTTGAGCTCGAGCTTGATCGTGGAAGATCGAACCGTTGGATTTCAGTATTGAGGTTAGATTCTTGTTCTACATCGATTGTTCTTATTGATCATCTAGATGCAATGCATGATTGGATCTGTTTTGCATGTCATGCGTTGATTTGAACTTGGTTTTGAAAGTGAAAAATGTTGTTCATGTGTTCTTAAAGAGAACCTTGTTTTGATCCAAAAGTTTGGAACAAGAATCATGTTTTGTGTTTGTTCTTGTATAATTTTCTCGAATGAATACCTTAGTCCACGTTTTTGAACTCTTAGCATGAAAACCCCAGATTTCGTTTATGTGAGTTGGATTTCAGCATGCATGATCTTGTTCTTCGTGTCCTTTGAAAGGAAACTCAGGTTTTCCTAACTTTGCCTTGTCTTGGCTTTCGAGTCCACACCTCGGCGGGGAGGTGTAGGACCTCGGCTAGACCTGGATGGTACCCAGTGCACTTCCCTGTGATGGGAAATAATGTTTTGATTCCTTGCATGTATGTGAAGCTCGTTTTGAGAGTATGGTTTGCTATGTGATTGTAGGACTTTGATCTTTGCTTGAGCCTACACCTGAAGACCGAGGTGAGTGGTGCTTTTAATAAAGCTATGTTATAAAGCTTTTGATAAATCCTGCTTGTTTCGCTTTGGTAAAAGTAATTGCTAAGCATGAATGATTAGCCTATTTTGATGTTTTGTATATGAGCTTGTTTTGATGGTATTCTTGAAAGTCCCCTGTGCTGGAGGACTCTAAACTTTAGCAGCACTAGAGGAAAAGGTAAGTATGAACTTCGTCTTGATGATGTCCTTGTAATGGGTTGAGCGTTGTTTCGGTACCTTTGGAAAGTCCCTTGTACTGGAGGACTCTAAACTTTCGCAGTACCATCTTGTTAAAAAGGATACGGTCCTTTCTTTGGAAAGTCCCTTGTACTGGAGGACTCTAAACTTTCGCAGTACTTCTTGTTAAAAGGATACGGTCCTTTCTTTGGAAAGTCCCTTGTACTGGAGGACTCTAAACTTTCGCAGTACTTCTTGTTAAGAGGATACGGTCCTATCTTGCTAAGATAAATGTTAAAAGCTGACTACGGGCCTAAGTAACACAAGTCCCTTGTGCTAGAGGACTTTAAACTTTGTAGCACCACTTGGTGAAAAAGGGCTACGGGCCTAAGTCACAAACCGGTGAAAAAGGGCTACGGGCCTAAGTCATATAAGCTTGATATGTGTTGTCTTGAAGATTACCTCGGCTACTACTTGTGCTATCTCGGCAAATGTTTTGACTTGTAAGACTTGTTGGATGAATACGGTTCATCACTTGATTCGATACAACTTGATTTGTTTTGTTTTGGAAGGAACCTCGGCTACTACTTGTTTAATCTTTGTATTGCTTTGTCTGGTAGGATTTGGAGATGAATACGGTTCATCTCTTGTTCGCAGTGCAACTTGATATTCTTTGCTTGGCAGGAACCTCGGCTATTGTTTGAATGGTTTTGATATGCTTTGTTTTGGGACTCGGCTATTATTCATGCAAACCTTTATTTCTAGTACCATTCATCGAGTTTCCAAGCTCACCCCTCTCTATATATATGTAGGTGATGAAGCGTGGCGCGACGCCTAGAAGTATTTGTACAAATTTTGTTTTGGGATTTTTGTTATGCCGACTTGACTTGCTTACATCGGTGTTTTGTGATTACCTCGGCATATGTGTTACTTGTGATTCTTGAAAATCATGCTTCTTTGCTCGTAACAACAGATTTGTATATGTATATTTGAAGCCTTTTGTTCAGGATGTAACTTGTATTTGTTTTGTTATCTGCCGAGGTGCAGTTCTGTTATGTATGCATTTACATTTGATCTATGCACAGCTCTCAAGGACCATTTGTATTTAGTTTATTCGCTTCCGCATATGTGAGCCCCTATGATTACTCTGATGTGTGTGAAATTTTGTAAGCCGGCCTTTGGTAATTACGGATTACTGGCCATCTCGGCACCCAGCCTACTAGGGGCAGGTTGGGGTCGTGACAATTAGCATGCACTTAATTTCTTTAGACCCCTCAATTCGTACTTTTTTTTTTTCATTACAATTATACTTTGAAGTAAAATTACATTAAATGACAACCTTTAATGGAATACCTACTCACCAAATGAAGACAATTAGAACAGTAATGATTCAAACCCTCACTCACTTATGATTGGTCCAATCACTTGTGATTGGTCTAAGTAAGAAAGAGAAAAAAAAAAAAAAAATACAAACACATCATTGGTTTACATCACTGTGGAGGCGGTGGGGGTTTCCCCAAAAGGAGGTCCCAAACATTATTGCAATTAGAATGACACTCTACAATATTGTAGACTCACCTCCACCTAAACGTATTTCTCACCAACCTAAATCCTAAACGTATTCCTCTTCATCACCATCCTAAACCCTAAACTTATTCCTCTTTATCACTATTTTTGTAACAAAGCAGTAATCACTATTTTTATATCCAAATCAATTAACATTTCAAACAACCCTATTACAGACTCAGAGTTTCTCCAATTAAATTTCCATTTACATCTATGGTCATTTTCACAATTCGTTGATACTTATAAAGTAATAGAAGACAATGACAACAACTCTAATTAGGTTAGTGTTGCGTTGGTAAGTTCATTTATCTTGCATTAACGATTCTTGGCCGTTTTCGATGGCTGCTGTTTGTTTAAGCTTGTTTGTTATTGGTTTACCATTCGTTAAGGTTTTATTCAAGAATCTTGTGTTAAATGTAAACATTTAGTTCGATAGATGGGTTCCAAACAGTAACATTTTGTTCGGCACTAGTATGCCGAACGATTCCATCTTATAGGATTTTCTCCCTATTTTTGTTTTGCTGATGATTCTTCCCTCTAAAACCCGCTTTATAGGGTTTAGTACCTAAATAAATCAAAAAAATAAAATGTGATGGGGAGTTGGAGGTTACCTGAGGAAGGAGAAATAGATCGTTGAAGAGATTTCCAACTAAGAGATTTCAGACTGACAGGAGAAAAAGAAAGAGAGGGACCGTCATTCATTGAGAGAAGGAGAAAGAGACAGTCAATTCATCATTTTTCAACATAAGAGGGTGTGTAAAATTAGATGGATGTGGATTTGGGTGTGACGATATTATGGATAGGGGTAAAATTGATATTAAGTGGGTGCTCAAAGAAATCTTATTGAAATTTAGAGTTTAGGATAGAGGTTCACAGAAATGAAAGGTCCAAAGAAATTAAATAAGTGCTAATAACAACTTTCATTTCAACACTACCTTGTATCAAAGTGAGCTTACATGATTTCCCCTACGCCAAATAGGTGGATCCTATCCTACGAGAAGGAATGATATGGATCCGACAAGAAGGGTTTCAATTTCAAGTGACTCACTCAATTGGGAAATGTTGTGTGGTAGTTTGTCTGGAGGGATGTTACATTTATCCCTTTAGGCTTATTTTAGGAAGTAGATTAAAAGTTAGTTTTTTGATTTTTTTTTTTAAATTTTTGAAAAAAATATTTAAAAAATCAAAGAGGTGATGTGATTCAAAAAAGTCAAAAAATTAAAAAGCTAATTTTTAGCTGACTTCCCAAAATAAGCCTTGGTCCACTAAGATTATTTTTTAATGAGATTATATATGTTGGAAAAATTGGTTTATAAAGGCTTATTTTGGGCCATCTTTGAGCCCAAAATTGAGTGGGCCCCAAACGTCTTTTGGGGTGGGTCCGAAGAGGTGAAGTGTTCCTTGCCGCGTGGTAAGTCACACAATGAAGACGGTTCGTCAAAACCATTTATGAGTGAATGGGAACATGACGTCATTTTCGGGTTCGTGGAATGGATATTTAAAGTTTTTAATGTGGGTTTCCTTGTGAGGCTTATCCCACATTGAAACTTTAAGAGAGTTTTGTTAAGTATATAAGTTCTAGCCTATAACACTTGGGTTGGGCCTCAAGAGGCACCCCAAGTTTGTAGAAGGGAGGAGTTATGGACAAAGTGTACCTTAGCCCAAACCACCACACACACGCGCGCCGGCGCCGTGCCGAGCCCGGGTGTGGGTTGTGGGTCGGGTCTTGTATTAATTTCTTGCGGGAAAAATTAATTTAAATTTTGTAATTTGAATTTGAATTCAAATTCTTGTCCAAAAGTTGTGTCTTCTTTTGTCCTAGTAACTGCCGAACAGTTTTAATCAGTTTCAGATATGTTAAAATGTCCAAGCAGATTAAAAAATCTAGACAGTTTCAACTGCAGCAGTTATATCTGTTGAAAACAGTTTGCATATCTGTTTGTTTTCAAACAACACCTGTTGGATTCAAACCATAGCTGTTCATTTAAATATTATACCTATTCGGACAGCACTTGTGCTGCCTATAAATATCAATATTCCAACAGTGTTTTTGCATCCCGAAAATCAGTCTGCAACTTATATATTTGCCGTCTAATTTTCTCCATTGCATTATTAATTCTTCATTCTAGTTTTAGAGTAAATTCAAAGAGAGTATAGAACACAAGGTTCTAGTTCGCCGGACAAATTTGTTTGAAGTGCTTCTACAAATTTGTGAAGATTATTGTATCCTGAGAGATAGACGCCACTCAACCGTAAGCACCGAAGCGGGGCGAATCTGTCTTAAGGACAGAGTGTCACACACTCGACTTGGTTTTTCAATTTTCTTCGATAAATAAATTCGGTACATTATTTATTTATTTGTTTGTATTTAGTTTGTATTTATTTTATTTACACAGAAGATTGTTCCAACAATCTTAAGATAGATTCGAATTATTCTATTTACAGAATTTTTCGTTTGTTTCCTTTTCTCTTTCTTCTTTTAAGAAAATTATTTTCTGTGAATTTACAAAATAATATTTTGGTTGGAAAAACAAATAGTGATTATATGCTATTTGACAGATAGTAGTAATATACTGTCTATTTTCTTTGACAACTAGTAGTAATATACTGGTGTCTTAACAATTCAGAATATATTTTTGTGGAATTTTTTCAGAAATTAATTTTGGTTTTTATAAATTATTTTTGAGTTTTCATTAATTAAAATTCTGTTTCAGTATTTTAATTATTGAAGTGTTACAGAAATTTAATTTTCTGTGTAGAATTAATTTGGTTAAATAAAATTTTATTTTATTTCCAAATTAATTGAAAAATAAAAGTTACATTCTTGCTTCTTTTATTTTTACAGAATTTAATTATGTGAATTTGGATTAATTTTCTGTGTAGTATAAATTCTAATTATAATTTTGTTTTATAAATTAGAATTAATGGCTACTGAAACAAATGCTCAAACAAGTACTACTGTGGTGGCTGCAATGACGCCAATCCTCTCTCCTGTTGTGACAGTACCGGTAAATCACGGTGAAAAGCCAGAGAAGTTCTCAGGAACTGATTTTAAAAGATGGCAACAGAAAATATTGTTCTATCTTACAACTCTAAACCTGGCTCATTTCCTCCATAAGGAAGCTCTTATTTTGAAAGAGGATGAAACCGACCGGCAAGTGGTTGTTGCGGTTGATGCCTGGAAACATGCTGATTTTCTTTGCTGGAACTACATCTTGAACGGACTTGACAACACATTATACAACGTCTACAGTCCTATTAAGACAGCAAAGGAACTTTGGGAGTCTTTGGAGAAAAAGTACAAAACGGAAGATGCCGACTCAAAGAAATTTGTGGTTGGCAAATTCCTGGACTTTGTAATGGTTGATTCTAAAACTGTGATCAGCCAAGTTCAAGATCTCCAACTCATTCTGCATGACATTCACGCAGAAGGCATGTCTCTCAGTGAATCCTTCCAAGTTGCAGCCTTAATTGAGAAATTACCACAAGGCTGGAAGGCATTCAAGAACTACCGCAAACATAAGCGCAAAGAATGTCTTTTGAAGAATTAATTGTGCGTTTGAGGATTGAGGAGAACAATCGCAATTCTGAAAAGCGGACTGGTAAGCATCCTATGGAGTCTAAGGCAAATGTGGTGGAACATGCTTCAAAAATCAAGAAACAAAAGTCTTCTGGAGAAAGTTCATCACAAGACTCTAAATGAGGGGAAATTAAAAAGTACAAGTTTAATGGCAAGTGTTACATCTATGACAAAGAGGGATATCGGGCCAAAGATTGCCGTAGCAAAGGCAAAAACAAAAGAAGAATAAGCAAGAAGCCTGCTCAAGCCCATATGACTGAAGTGGACAATATTTCCAACGGTGTAGATGACATCAATCTTTCTGCAGTTGTTTTCGAGGCAAGTCTTGTCGGAAATCCTAAAGAATGGTAGGTGGACACTGGTACTACTCGCCACATTTGTGCCGATAAAAAGATGTTCACATCTTATTCTACAGTGGACAATGGTGAACAACTTTTTATGGGCAACTCCTCAATTTCCAAAGTTGAAGGACAAGGGAAGATTGTTTTGAAGATGACATCTGGAAAAGAACTCACTCTCAACAATGTGCTGCATGTATCAGACATTCGCAAGAATCTTGTTTCTGGATCTTTGTTGATTAAAAATGGGTTTAGGCTAGTATTTGAGAGTGATAAATTTGTACTTACTAAGAATGGGATGTATGTAGGAAAAGGTTATATGTCTGATGGCCTTTTCAAGACGAATGTAATGACCGTTGTACCATCAGTTATTAATAAAAATACAACTTCTTCTTACTTGCTTGAGTCTTCAAATTTATGACATGGTAGACTAGGACATGTTAATTATGGATCTTTGCGTAGATTAATTAACATGGAATGTTTACCTAAATTTGGCATTAATTCAAATCATAAATGTGAAATTTGCGTTCAGGCAAAATTATCCAAAACTCCTTTTCATTCAATTGAAAGAAGTACGGAACCACTTGAATTAATTCATAAGGACATATGTGATTTTAAATCAATTCAAACAAGAGGTGGGAAAAAATATTTTATCACTTTTATAGATGACTATACTAGATATAGTTATATTTATTTAATTCGATCCAAGGATGAAGCTTTGGAAACTTTCATTCAATATAAGAATGAAGTTGAAAATCAACTTGGTAAGAAAATCAAGAAACTTAGAAGTGATAGAGGTGGTGAATATGAATCACCTTTTGGTGAATTTTGTAAAGAGCATGGAATAATTCATCAAACCACTGCTCCTTACTCACCTCAGCAAAATGGAATTGCTGAAAGGAAAAATAGGACTTTAAAAGAAATGATGAATGCCATGTTAATCAGTTCTGGATTACCTCAGAATTTGTAGGGGGAAGCAATACTTTCTGCTAATTATATACTTAATAAAGTACCTCGAAAGAAAGTGAATCAAACACCTTATGAATTGTGGCATGGAAGAGTACCATCCTACAAATACTTAAAAGTGTGGGGGTGTTTGGCTAAAGTGACTATACCTAGTCCTAAAAAGACTTAGATAGGTCTTAAGACCATTGATTGCATTTTCATTGGTTATGCTAAGAATAGTAGTGCATTTCGGTTTTTGATTCATAAATCAGAACATTCTGAAATGCATGTAAATACTATTATTGAATCTCGAAATGTATCTTTCTTTGAACATGTATTTCCAAATAAGACCGACAAGAGACTAGTAACAATGAAAGATCTCATGATGCTATTACTAGTCAGATCAAGAACATGATCAAGAACAAGAGTTAGATCAAAATGAGGAAGATGAACTTAGGCGTAGTAAACGATTTCAGAACCTCAAAATCTTTTGGTCCAGATTTTCTAACATATTTGTTAGAAAATGAACCTTTAACTTTTAAAGAGGCTATGTCCAGTCCTGAGGCTCCTTTATAAAAAGAAGCTGTCAATAGTGAAGTTGAATCCATCTTGCAAAATCACACTTGGGAATTAGTGGACTTACCATCAGGTTGTAAACCTCTTGGATATAAGTGCATTTTCAAAATAAAATTGAAAGCGGATGGATCAATTGACAAATACAAGGCAAGACTTGTGGTCAAAGGTTTTAGACAAAAAGAAGGTCTTGATTACTTTGACACATACTCACTGGTTACTAGAATAACATCCATTAGAATGTTAATTGCCATTGCATCTTTATACAATTTAGAAATTCATCAAATGGATGTAAAAACCGCTTTCTTAAATGGTGAGTTAAATGAAGAAATTTACATAGAACAACTAGAAGGTTTTTCTGTTCTAGGAAAAGAAAAGAAAGTGCGTAAATTGGTTAAATCATTATATGGTTTAAAACAAGCGCCAAAGCAATGGCACGAGAAATTTGACAAGAAAATGATGTCAAATGGATTTAAAATTAATAAGTGTGACAAATGTGTTTATATTGAAAACACAGACAAATGTTATGTTATTGTATGTCTTTATGTAGATGATATGTTCATCATAGGTAGTAATAATGATATGATTAAAACTACTAAGAAAATGTTGAATAAACATTTTGACATGAAGGACATGGGCATTGCTGATGTAATTCTTGGTATGAAAATTACCAAAACATCATAAGGATTTGCTTTGTCACAATCTCATTACATTGAGAAAATACTTGACAAATTTAGCAAAGATGATGATCATCTTGCTAGAACACCTGTAGATGTTAATTTGTATCCTTCTAAAAATGTACAGAAAAGTATTTCTCAATTAGAGTATGCCCAAATTATTGGAAGCTTAATGTACTTGATGAACTGCACTCGCTCGGATATAGCTTATGCAGTAAGTAAATTAAGTAGATATACGAGTAATCCGGGAGTAGAACACTGGAAAGCAATTATAAGGGTTCTAAGATATCTCCGATTCACTCGTAACATTGGGCTGAATTATACAAGACATCCAACAGTACTTGAAGGATACTGTGATGCAAATTGGATATCGGATACTAGAGACTCAAAGTCCACCAGTGGGTATGTCTTTACTCTTAGTGGAGCGGCTGTATTTTGGAAATCTTCTAAACAGACTTGCATTGCTAAGTCTACTATGGAATCAAAATTCATAGCATTAGACAAAGCTGGGGAAGAAGCAGAATGGCGTCGCCACTTCCTTGAAGATATTCCAATGTGGCCTAAACTGGTGCTTGCTATATGCATACATTGTGATAGTCAATCAACAATTGGTAGAGCACAGAGTCATATGTATAACGATAAGTCACGACACATTCGTCGTCGACATAACACCGTGAGACAACTACTCTCTAATGGAATTATTTCCATCGAATATGTGAAGTCTAAAGACAATATAGCGGATCCACTAACCAAAGGGTTAGCAAGAGAGTTAGTTGATAATTCATCGAGGGGAATGGGACTAAAGCCTATTAAATAAGAGTTACCACAACGGCAACCCAACCTAGTTGACTGGAGATCCCAAGATCTAGATTCAAAGGGACAACCGAGTTGTGAATGACTCAGAAGGATCACTGGGGAGTCCAACTCCTACCCATTTCTATGATGAAATAAGTGATGTCTGCAGCGTTTTAAGTTAAGTAAAATTTTAATGATTTTTATATCTAGGTAAACCTAGTGGAGTATGGTAGGATACTCTTCATAAGAATCACCTATATGAGTGTGAACTGGGCCGATTCTATGAGAATTGTGAAGGGCTACAATTCTCTAGAGCACTCATGAAAGACCAGGTTATTTAGGGCCAAAATAAACACAATAGTGAGAACTAAACTGTGTCTGGGGATATACTGTGTGAGTTTTATTATCTTGGTTTATGCAAATGATTGAACAGTTCAAGACATCATGTTCACTGGTTAGCTAGTAAATCCGATAGTGTCTCACAAGGAAAGGTTCAAAGCCAAAAGCTACATATCCTTTGCAGAATAGTTCCAATTTCTGTACTCTCTGTAATTAGATCATGTTGTTGCATTTTCTCTCCGTTAAATTCCATTCATGTGGGGGATTGTTGGAAAAATTGGTTTATAAAGGCTTATTTTGGGCCATCTTTGAGCCCAAAATTGAGTGGGCCCCAAACGTCTTTTGGGGTGGGTCCGAAGAGATGTAGTTCCTTGGCGCGTGGCAAGACACAAAAGGAAGATGGTTCGACAAAACCATTTATGAGTGAATGGGAACATGACGCTGCTGGGTTCATGGAATGGACATTTAAAGTTTTTAATGTGGGTTTCCTTGTGAGGTTTGTCCCGTATTGAAACTTTAAGAGAGTTTTGTTAAGTATATAAGCTCTAGTCTACAACACATGGGTTGGGCCCCAAGGGGCACCCCAAGTTTGTAGAAGGGAGGAGTTATGGACAAAGTGTACCTTAGCCCAAACCACCACACATGTGCGCGCCACCGCCGTCCGTCCGTCCGGCCGAGCCGGGCGCGGGTGTGGGTCGGGTCTTGTATTAATTTTTTGGACAAAATTTATTTGAATCTTTTCCAAAATTTCTTGCGGGAAAAATTAATTTAAATTTTGTAATTCGAATTTGAATTTGAATTCAAATTCTTGTCCAAAAGTTGTGTCTCCTTTTGTCCTAGTAACTACTGAACAGTTTTAATCAGTTTCAGATCTGTTAAAATGTCCAAGCAGATTAAAAAATCTAGACAGTTTCAACTGCAGCAGTTAAATTTGTTGAAAACAGTTTGCATGTCTGTTTGTTTTCAAACAGCACCTGTTGGATTCAAACCACACCTGTTCATTTAAATATTATACCTGTTCGGACAGCACTTGTGCTGCCTATAAATATCAATATTCCAACAGTGTTTTTGCATCCCGAAAATCACTCTGCAACTTATATATTTGCTGTCTAATTTTCTCCATTGCATTATTAATTCTTCATTCTAGTTTTAGAGTAAATTCAAAGAGAGTATAGAACACAAGGTTCTAGTTCGCCGGACAAATTTGTTTGAAGTGCTTCTACAAATTTGTGAAGATCATTGTATCTTGGGAGATAGATGCCACTCAACCGTAAGCACCGAAGCGGGGCGAATCTGTCTTAAGGACAGAGTGTCACACACTCGACTTGGTTTTTCAATTTTTTTCGATAAATAAATTTGGTACGTTATTTATTTATTTGTTTGTATTTAGTTTGTATTTATTTTATTTACACAGAAGATTGTTCCAACAATATATATATATATATATGATATCCATGTAATTTCTTTCCCTACAATCTCAGCATTTGAGATGGTAAGTAAAATTTTAAAAGTTGACCCAAACCTCAATTGATATAGTATTTGCATTATGTCTTGTCAGTTCATTTGTAAGAATTCTGGAAGAAAAAATTCATTTGTGAGAATTGTGGAAGAAAAAAAATATGTAGATGAAACATTTTTCATATATTATATCATAGTATTAGATGGGATAAAAGATAAATATATAATAGAATTATATGAACATAAGTTATTGTTGAGATTTTGGGATAATGGTCAATGATTTTTGTAATTATTTCTTGAATATATTAGAGAGAATATAGCTGCACATTAGATGTGAACATATAGATATAGCTTGATTGTAGGACTTATAATACTAATGATCAATCACTATAATAGCTTGATTATAGGACTTATAATAATGATACATCACTATGTATGGATCTCTAAAGATTATTGAATACAATAATGTTATAATGAGGTAGTAAGATAAAATGTATATAAAGAGAGGTTGGAAATTTTTTTGAAATGTGGGTTAACTTTTTAAATTTTACTTGCCATGTCATTTGAGAAAATTTTAGAAGAGAGGAGAAAAATTGTATGAATGAATAATTTTTCTATTGAATATATCTGAAAATATTCTTTCAAAAGTTTGATTTACAAGTGTTATACCATTGCATAATAAACAAAATAAATGATTGAATAGAAACAACAATGTATTATATTTAGTTATGATAAAATAAAAGATATAATTTTTTTTGATCCGTTAGATGAAAGAAAAAAATAATAACATATTATCTATGGTATTATTTTTAAGAGCAATGCTATGTTATTAAAAATAAATAAATAAATAAAGAAATATATAAATCAAGAAGATGGTCATGAAGATTCTCCATTTTTAAATTAATTTTTAATATTTTATTATATGTTATGCAATTATATGCACTAGTAAGTTAGCACTTACCGATCATAGAGCACTATAAGATAAAATTAAATTTATATTTTTTACAAATTAAGATTTCAAAATTAAAATATACTTACATTAAGGTAACATGATCAATATTCAATATGTATAGAATTTTTTTTTTTTTTTGACATCTATTACATCATGCATTAAACATTGAATTTTCATATTTAAAATTGTTCATAAATTTGATTTTTAAACTCTAATACCAAGATTGAGGATCTCACAGAGTCTTACAAGAATTAACTTAAATGTTAGGAAATTTATTGAAAAATCCTACAATCGCGTGTTAAAAATAACCAAACTTTAAAAAGCTACTAGTGTGCTTTTCAATAACGTGATACACAAACATCCCACCACCTTTCCCATAATGAATCGTAGGTTTTTATTCTTGACAATCCTGTTTGACAAAACTCCTTTCAGTTGTACTGATTTTCGCACTTTTTATTTCAGTGAAGCTATAAGTGTTTAGATGCGAATCCAACCCGAATTGTGCCTTACAGAGAAGCTTGTGATGTTAATACTTTCTAGATTGCCACTTCGCTGATTATGACCGGGATCGAGCTGCCCGGGTCACCATGGGGTCGAGGGGGCGCCTTATGGTCCGAGGCAAAGACCACGGCGGGGTCGAGGGCAAGACTTCAAACCAAAATGCAAAATTGCATTCAAAGTTGCTCGTCACCTTGCTCGCCCAAATAAGGTCGCATCTATGTAAAAACCTGAAAGAGATGAATGTACGCTCAAGCGAAGGGTGCGTGGCTCGAGCGAAGCCACTTATGGAAAACACACGTTTTTGGTTCCTCGCTCAAGCGAGAGAAGCTTTGCAATTCCAAATTTCTATAAGTATTTGTTTTAGTCCAAAACTAGAATTACTTCTCTATATCTTCTTCTTAGGTTCTAAGGTTTATATCTGGAGATATTTTATTAGTTTTCTTTGATATTTTGATTGAGTATTCAACTCATGGTTTAAAGAGTATACATCAAAGGATTATTTGTTTGTTCTACACAAAAGAGAGAGTTGTTCTTCGATGGATTCTGAAGAATTCGAGCCTGAAGCTTTGGTGGATTATAGAGTGGCTCATCGTTAAGACAATTCCGAGGTAAAGACGAGGTTGGAAGAGGCACATAGGGGTTGGTTCAATTCGGGCGTGGATTCGCTAGGTAATTGAGAGTATACCTTTGTAATTCATTTATATCTTCTTAGTGGATTGTTTTATGGCTGTTGCCGTGGTTTTTTATCATAATTGGAGGTGTCCAATTGTGATTTTTTTACGTAAAATCGTTGTGTTGATTTGTCTTGATTGTTTGATTGGGATTGTTGTTTACTGCTTAAAATTGATACATAATCACAAATCAACATCTAGGGGATTTCTAGATTTTTCAATTGGTATCAGAGCAGGTTGTTCTATTTTTTTTAAAAAAATCTTTTAGAACGAGATCTTGTTTGATTTGTGATAATGGATTCAATTCGTGAGGGAAATTCTATGGTTCGACCACCCCTACTTGACGGATCCAATTATTCGTTTTGGAAAGCTCGGATGAGATCGTTTTAAAATCTATTGATGAAAAAGTTTGACAATCTGTCATGTATGGGTGGACTGAACCGATGATTATCGTTGATGGAGTAACTTTCCCTAAACCAATCGATAAGTGGGACACAATTGATTACCAAAATAGTAGCTGAAATAGTAAAACTATCAATTCTCTCTTTTGCGCTGTCACATCTGAAGAATTTAGTCGAATTTGCAATTGTGAAGTCGTAAAAGAGGCTTGGGATATTTTACAAACTATTCATGAGGGCACTCCTTCTGTTAAAGGCTCACGTCTAGTTTCGAAAACCTTTCAATGAAAGATAGTGAGACCTTTGATGAATTTTATACGAAGTTGAGTGACATTGTAAATTCCAGCTTCAATTTAGGTGAAAAAAATACCGGAATCCAAGATTGTAGGAAAAATTTTGAGGTCCTTGCCCGATCGGTTCCAACCAAAAGTTACGGCTATTGAGGAGGCTCAAGATGTTGATAACCTCAAGCTAGATCATTTGGTTGGAAATCTCCAAACTTATGAGGCATATAGGAATTTCAAAAAGAAACAAAAAGATGCTATTGCTTTTAGTAGTGCTCATAGAGTTGGAGAGGATTCTGATGAGGATTGTGAGATAGATTCCAAGATTACTACCGCTTTTGTTAAACAATTTAAAAAATCTTTTCTGAAAAAGAATCCTAATCTTTTGGAATCTACGCATACTCATAAATCCAAAGGCAAAGATAAACTCAAAATTAATTCTATAGCCAAGAAGGAGAAAGGAAAGATACAAGGGAACTTTGCAAGAGTCCAATGCTATGAATACCAAGGATTTGGTCACTTTGCTCAAGAATACCCCACTCGTTTGAGGAAAAAGAAAGCCCTCGCTATCATTTGGGATGATGAATCAGAATTTGACAAAGATGAAAGTGACAATGAAGATCAAGGTGAAGAGGGACATAAACAATTCCTTGCTTTCATGGCGGCTTCCGAAACTGAAGGACCAAAAGAGTATCCGAAGAGGTTGGTTGAGAATGCCATTGATGATGAATCCTCGGAGAGTGATGATGAAGAGCTTGAGCAAGCTTATGAAAAGTTGTATAAGGAGTCTCTTAACTTATCCAAATTGAATAACAAACTCACAACGAAACTCAAAGCATGTGAAAGTGAGAATGTCAAATTTAAGGAGGAGATTTCTGAGGCTAGGATTGATGCCATCAAGATAGCTAATGATCGACAAGCTCTTTGTGCAAAACTCTTGACTTGTGAGACAGAGAGGAATGAGCTACAACAGATCTATGCAACATATGAATAAAATATTGAAACCCTCGAGATGTCTCAAGTTGCTTTGGAAGAACTAATGATCAAAAAAGAGGAAGAACTCAAGTGTGCTATGGCTATCATTGGTCTTTGGAACAAAGGATCAAAGACTTTGGAGGATATCATTGGGTCTCAACAAATGTGTTGTGACAAGAGTGGCATTGGCTTTGGTGATAACAAAGAGCAAAAACAGAGTGCATCTACATCTCATGATACAAGAACTTAAGGAAAGGGAGAACAAAAAATTCAACATAAGGATAGACTTCTCAAACTTCCTAGAGTTGGTAAGGTAAAAGAAAAGAAGGTACACCCTGTTTTTATTTGTCATCATTGTGGTGTGCATGGTCACATTCGTCCTTATTGTTATAAGTTGCATGGGAGAGTGTCTCATAGAGATGGAAGAAATTCTAACATCTCGTGTAGTAGGAGACACTTCATTGGTAGTAATGAGGTTAAAGGTCATATTAGACCTCGTTATTTTGATCAGCTTAAGACCAAACATGGAGCGAGTTTGCATTTGCCTAGACCTAGAAGTAGGAAGTTGGAAACCACGTCGAGACGGGTTCCTATTGAAAGGGAAGGGAACCACAACGTCAAGACACCACCCAAGAACCGCAATTCTCACAACTTTGTTCATACTAAAGCGGTTTGGGTGAGAAAACTTGACTTGTGTTAAGTTGTTTATTCCATTTTTTTTGTGTTTTTTTTTTGGTTTTTTGTGTGTGTGTGTGTGTGTTTTTTTTTTTTTTGGATCTTATTTTAGAAAAAAAAAAAAAAAAAAACTAAAAAGATTTTCTTAGTATGGTTTTGCAAGCTTGAAATTTTTTATTGAATAGTCCTTGGTGCATATTGGAATTGATAAGAATATCCATTACATGTTAATATGTGTGTGCTTTCTGTGGTCATTACTCATTTTGGAGTGTGTGTTCTTTGATTAGTATGTCTCATTCTGTACACCCTCTTGGATTAGCAAATTTTGGAGTCTTCCACCTTAGTGATTATTTTTCTCTATGGATTTCTGGCATTGTATCTTTTGTTTTTCTAGAGGAATTGACCTATACTAACATATCATGGGTGATGTTGAGTCTCTTAACCACCTTCCATCTTTTTGCATCTCCATGGTTTTCCCCTCTATTCTTTGTAGTCCAGCCATGAGGAAAAAGGCTACCTTAGAGTCACCAACCAGGCTATCCTTATTATATCCATGCTTCTCTGATTCGGTTTCCATACTCTTGAGCATGTCAGCCACCAATGAGTGTGCAAAAGAAAGAAAAAAGTGTGCAAAAGAAAGAAAAAATGTGCAAAAGAAAGAAAAACAAATGTGAAAAAGAGAGGAAAAAAAAAGGATTCATTGATTGAGAAGGAGCCTCCACTATTACTCAATAAATAGCCCTAGATTCATGGTGGTTTTACATTCCTTAGTTGTGCTAAGATTCTCTAGTCAGAGGTCCAAATTTTCATATCACTACTAGGATTTGAATCTAGTGTTTATCGAACTCCAAGAGTCACGCACACACTTTTATCATGGGATCTATGCTTTTCACATAATGCATCACTTTCTTTTATGAGGAATCTTCTACTGGCTGTGCACATTGTGTTTTCAAGTAATTGTGCTTCTTGGATAATCTTGTGTGTTTCAAGGTCTAAATTTGAAATTCCTTGCTTGCTCCACCATATTTTTTTTTTGTCGTTTTCTTCTTGTTCACTGTTTTTCAATGTTTGTGGTTGCTTTTAGCGAGGGAGAGTTTGGTTAATTGTTATCATGTCATTACTTGTGTGTTTTATGCTTTTACTTTAGTTGTTTGAGCTTCCTTCGTCAATTCGTGACAAAAAAAGGGGAGAAATGTTGTCAGGTGCTGTTATCAGGTGCATGTGTCTTAGTTTTCATGTTTTCATGCTACATGTTGTTAATATCTCCAAGTCGCATCTATTCATGCTTTCCATCTCATGCTTCAAGATAATCTTGTCATATGTTAATTGCTTTTTCATTTACTCTTGTGGCACTAATAGTTGTTTTGGAGATTGTGGCACTAATAACTGTTTTGCAGATCATGACCTTGAGAAAGAAGTTTGTTTTTGTTGGTTGTAATGGGTTGGGGTAATTAGCATTTTATTTGTTAGGTGTGTTTTGTCACGGCATTGCCAAAGGGGGAGATTGTTAGGTTTTTATTCTTGGCAATCTCGTTTGACAAAACTCCTTTCAGTTGTACTTATTTTCGCACTTTTATTTCAAAGGAGGCTATGAGTGTTTAGATGCTAATCCAACTCGAATTGTGCCTTGCAGAGAAGTTTGTGATGTTAATACTTTCAAGATTGCCACTACCGATTATGACGGAATCGAGCCGCCTGGTCACTATGGGGTCCAGGGGCAACGCCTTGGCGGGTCCGGCGCCACGGGTTGAGGGCAAGACTTCAAGCAAAATGCAAAATTGCATTCAACGTTGCCTGTCCGCCCTTGCTCGCTCGAGCGAAGGCTATATCTGTGTAAAAATCTAAAAGAGATGAATATAAGCTCGAGTGAAGGGTGCGTGGCTCGAGCGAAGCCATTTATGGAAAACACGCGTTTTTGGTTCCTCGCTCGAGCGAGAGAAGCTTCGCTCGAGCGAGCTTCGCAGTCCCAGTCCCAGATTTCTATAAGTATTTGTTTTAGTCCAAAACTAGGATTACGCCTCTAGATCTTCTTCTTGGGTTCTAGGGTTTATATGTGGGGATATTTTGCTAGTTTTCTTTGATATTTTGATTGAGTATTCAACTCATGGCTTAAAGAGTATACATCAAAGGATTATTTGTTTGTTCTACACAAAAGAGAGAGTTGTTTTTCGGTGGATTCTGAAGAATTCGAGCCTGAAGCTTTGGTGGATTTTGGAATGGCTCGTCGTCAAGACAATTCCGAGGTAAAGACGGGGTTGGAAGAGGCACATAGGGGTTGGTTCAATTCGGGCATGGATTTGCTAGGTAATTGAGAGTATACCTGTGTAATTCATTTATATCTTCTTAGTGGATTGTTTTGTGGCTATTGCCCGTGATTTTTTATAACAATTGGAGGTGTCCAATTGTGGTTTTTCTACGTAAAATTGTTGTGTCGATTTGTCTTGATTGTTTGATTGGGATTGTTGTTTACTACTTAAAATTGATACATAATCACAAATCAACATCTAGGAGATTTCTAGATTATTCAAGAACTATGCCACTTGTCCCCAACTGCATTAACAATGATAAAACAAATAACAAATAATTTAAGGGACCACTCAGACACCAAAAAAATATTTAGGACCTTATGGATTACAAGTTTACAAAACGGGATTTACTGGTCAATTTCCCAAAAAATTTAAGATTTTTTATTTTTATTTTTAGATGTACCTAACCTAAAAAAAATTTATCAAATACAAAAATAAAAAAATTCAATACATTTTTGCATTTTATGTATTTATTGAATTTATTAAAATGTTTTTCAAAAATATTTTAGGTGCTTCTAGAAAATAAAAATTATTTAAAATACTAAAAGAATTCACTAAAAATAAAAATAAAAAAAACACGAAAAATGAAAAAATTCAATTTTTAAAAATAGTCAAAACCAAATAAGATGAATTGCATTTACTATAATTTATCAACCAATTAAAAATTACAATACAATTTATTGAATTTATCGCAAAAATTAACCATGTAATGCTTTCATGCATTGAAATGATCAAAATCCAACTTTCAATGAGATGTTGAAAGACTACCTCAACCTAACCAAAACCCTATGGGTGTGTTTATTTTGAAGAATTAGGGGGTGGGATTGAACTATTAGTCTCACCGGACTAATAGTTCATTGTTTGTTTCATTTTTTTTTGTTCCGAACTAATAGTCCCCCCGGACTATTAGTCCCATAAATATGAGACTATCCTATCCCATGGAGGAAGGTGGGACAGAAACCATGAGATTGGTATCCAATGGGATTATTTTGTGAAATGTCCATTTTACCCTACATGCTATTACTTAGCAAACAATTAGAAAATGATAAAATAGTATTTTGAACATTTATAAATTATTTTTTTAGTGTTGTTAATTTAAAATTATATATTAAATAAAAAATTTTAATTATAAATTATAAATTATAAATTTAATTTAATTAAAAATAATAAATTATAAATTATGGCATTATAAATTAAATTTTTTTAGTGTTGTTAAAAAATTAAATTTACATATTAAATTAAATTATTTTTTTAGTGTTGTTAATTTAAAATTATATATTAAATAAAAAATATAAATTATAAATTAAATTTATTTAAAAATAATAAATTATAAATTATGGCCTTATAAATTAAATTTTCAACAAGACCGCGGAAGCAGCAAGTAGAATGAAGAACATGGATTACGAAATCAAATATGACTAAAATTGAACAACATCTTCTTCATTAATTACTAATCCTTGATTAGGTATTGAGGGCAAAGTGGTTGACCTAGAGCTGACTGAAGAGTTACTTCTAAATAATCGATTCATTGTTCTTTTTTAATTAATCAGTTTGACAGATATCTTAATACATACCCTATTCTTATCCAGTTTACCACATACCTTGTAACTTCACAGACCTGTGTATACATACATACCCTATCTTTTGACCCCTAAGTCTGACACTGCCTAAACCTAAGGACTTACTCAGGACTGGGAAGAAGTGGGTGACTTAAACGCAGATGGAATAAACGTAACAAGGTGGATAACACGGATCGATCTTGTGGGTGATTAAGATGAACTGAAAACTAGATTAATCAAATAAACAATGGAAAAGATTAATTAGAAGAAACAAAGTAGTTAGAAACAGGACACAACATCCTCGGGCTCTGATACCAAACCTCTAAATTAAAAGGTATTGAAATATTTAATACTCCACTATTTTGAAAAAATAGTCAAATTCATTTAGGACAAACCTCTAAATTAAAAGGTATTGATAATACTGCTACTTCTCAAATTAGTAAACCTGTTTACTCTACACACACACATTTACCTGAAGAAGAAACTGCTTCTAATAATTCTCCAACTCAAACTGATTTTGAAGAATTTATACCTCCAGTCAATCCTCAACTTATGACCATTAAAAAGGATTTTAAACCTGATCTTGATAAATTATTCATTGAATTTAAGTCTTTTAAAAATAAAAAACTCAGACATGCTTATTATGATACCTATGATAAGCAACACCAATCCAGAATCACTAGACATTGGTATGATTTTATGATTGAATATAGTTTTGAATTACCTCTCTTACAATATGATGAAAAATATTACAAAAACCTAAATACAATCACCAAATACAAATGGAAAACTTCTGAATCTACAACTGTTAGTTCTAGTCACCCTCCTTTTGAGAAAATAATTATCAAACAACAAGGTTCTGATATTCCTGCTTCTCCTTTCAAATTACCTAGCGATGATGCTGAAATCAAAAAAGTCATTGAACAAAACAATTATACTAATCAATGTTTAAACACCATTGGTAAACAATTAGATAAAATAGAGACAAATTTAGAATCTGTTACATCTACTAAACCACAACCTTTAGATCAACCTTTACTTAATCTACCTAGTCATCGCTCCAAAAGAACTAGTTTGGTAACCACCGATCAATCCATCAAAGCTATTGAAAAATTATTCACTAAACTATCTACCACGATAATGCCTCACTTTCTAAAGATAAAGGTCTTACGCTTTTAAATCAACAACCAAATATTGGCATCAAGTTTACCACATCTCAAATCGACACCATCGATGATAAAATAAATCAATTGGCTCAACAATTTCAAACTTCTAATCTTAATAAAATTCATTATCCCAAAGTTAATCCTCAAACTACCAAAAACTGGTATTCTCGACCTACTCCACCTGACCTCCAATATGAAGAAAATAATATTAGTAACCAATTTTCTGTTTCTGCTAAAAAACTATACGAATGGAACATTGATGGTCTTAGTGAAGATCAAATACTTCAAAAATTAAATCATTTATCTATGGTTTCAAATAGTTACCTCTAATTATCCCCAATATTCTCAATCAAATTGTTTCCTTAATTACTTCTGGTTTTACTGGTATGCTCAAATCTTGGTGGGAAAAATACTTAACTGAAGATCAACGCGACTCCATCATATATGCTAATCAAACTGATGATAATGGTCTCCCTATTTTTGATGAAACTATTGGATGTTGCCACCCTGATGGTATTAATACATTAATTTATACTATTGTTCGACATTTTATTGGAACACCTAATAATATTTATTCTCGCATACATGATCAGCTTAGTAACCTTACTTGCCCAACTTTAAGTGATTTTCAATGGTATAAAGACGTATTTACCTCTAGAGTTATATTACATGAAGATTGTACTAAATCATTTTGGAAAGAAAAATTCATTAATGGATTACCTAGTTTATTTGCTCACAAAATTAGAGATGTTCTTAGTCACCCTACTGGTGTTATTGAATATGATAATTTAACCTATGGTGATATCATTAGCACTATTCAAAAAGAAGGATTAAAAATGTGTATTGATTTAAAACTTAGCCAAAAAGGCACTAAGGATAAACATAAAGCTAAATATGAATTAGGCAATTTCTGTGAACAATATGGTTTACCTCCTGTTGCACCCTCCCGTAAGAAATCACACAAGTACTCCAAACATAAACATAAATCCAAATATTCTTCTAATAAATATCGCAAAGGTTATTCACCTTCCAAATCTCATGATAAATTTTATACTAAACCCAAAAAGAAATATTACAAAAAATCACATCCCAAATCTAAATTCAATAAAGACATTACCTGCTATAATTGCGGTCAAAAATGCCATTATTCAAATAAATGTAAAGAAAAGCAAAAATTAAAGGATAGAGTTAACCAACTTCACATTGACGATAATTCCAAAAATCGCTTATTTGAAATTTTCAATTAAATCAATCATAGCTTAATTCTCTTCCGATCATCCAAGAACTTCATCCGATTATCATTCACCTAGTGACGATTACGACGATCATATTAATCTAGGATGTACGATGTTTGTCAGAAACCACCCAACAAATAACTCGTTTTACTAAAAATCCCCAAGAAGAATCTGCTCTTATTGAATTAATTAGTAAATTAGATGATCCTAATTTAAAACAAAAATATATTGATAAATTAAAATCTTTATTAATTCATTCTGATGATAAACCTAAGATTGATAAACCTATTATTAGCTTATCTAAGACTTTAGAAAGATTTAAAAATAAAACTAAAGAAATTACACTTTAAGATTTACAATCTAAAATCCATCAAATCAAACAAACTATTAATGAATTAAGACAAAAAGATCGAAAATTAGAAGATGAAATTATTACATTAAAACTTAATAAAAGTTTAGATAATTTCCACAACTCAGTCCATGAATCTCCTAATGGATCTGAACATAATTCTCAATTCTCGATTCTCGATCACACTAATCCTGATAAATTAATATTTGACAATAGATCACAATCCCATACTCTTGACGATAAAAGATTAAATTTAATCAATAAAATCTATATGCAAAAATGGTATTCACTAATAAAGATAGTTATTAATGATTTTGAATTAAACTTAATAGCTCTAATAGATACTGATGCTGATTTAAACTGTGTACAAGAAGGTTTGCTCCCTACTAAATACTATGAAAAATTCCATGAGAAATTAACCTCTGCTAATGGTAGTAAAATGCGTATTAAATATAAATTACCTAACGTTCATATTTGTCAAGATAATGTATGTTTCAAAACCTCATTCGTTTTAGTAAAAAACATGACTGATAAAATCATATTAGGTACCCCATTTATACATTTACTTTATCCATTTACTACATCTGCTGAAGGAATTACCACTCATGTTTTAGGCCAACTTGTTACTTTTAAATTTTTATTTCCACCTGAAATGTTCGAATTAAAACTGTTAAAAGATTGTTCTATTTCTCATACTATTAATCGCTTAACTAGGCAAACCAATTTTCTTAAAGAAGAAATTAATTATAAAAGAATTGATCAACAATTAATCGATTCTCATTATTATTTCTCAAATTAATGTTTTAAATTAAAACTAGAATCCATGTACTCCCATTTACCTACTGCATTTTGGCACAGAAAAAAGCATGTAGTTACTTTGCCATATATTAAAAAATTTAATGAAAAACACATCCCTACTAAATCTCGATCTATTCAAATGAATTATGAATTACTTGAAATGTGTTAGAAAGAAATTAATGAATTATTAAAAATGTAATCATTAGTCCAAGTAAATCACCATGGTCTTGTCCTGCTTTTTATGTTAATAAAAATGCTGAATTAGAACGAGGTATCCTTCGCTTAGTCATTAATTATAAACCACTCAATGCTGTTTTAGAATGGATTAGATATCCTATTCCTAATAAAAAAGATTTGATTAAAAGACTTAATCAAACTGTTATTTTTAGTAAATTTGATTTAAAAAGTGGGTTTTGGCAAATACAAATTCACCCTAAAGATCGATATAAAACTGCTTTTACAACACCCTTTGGTCAATATGAATGGAATGTAATGCCATTTGGTTTAAAAAATGCTACTAGTGAATTTCAAAATATAATGAATGATATTTTTGATCCATTTAGTCATTTTTCTATTGTTTATATTGATGACATCTTAATATTTTCCAAATCCCTTAATGAACATTGGAAACATTTAACTGCATTCTTTTATACAATTAAAAGTCATGGCTTAGTTATCTCTGCTCCTAAAATCAAACTCTTTCAAACTAAAGTTAGGTTCTTAGGATATGATACTCACCACAATACTATTCTCGCCAATTAGTAGATCAATTGAGTTTGCATCCAAGTTCTCGATGAAATTCTTGATAAAACCCAGTTACAAAGGTTTTTAGGATCCCTTAATTATATTGCTGATTTTTACAAAGACCTTAGGAAGACTTGTCAACCATTGTTTGATAGGTTAAAGGATAATCCTCCTCCTTGGTCCTCTGTTCATACTTCTATTGTTCAACAAGTCAAACAATATGTTAAATCTCTCCCTTGTCTTGGTATTCCTACTGAAAATTCATTCAAAATTATTCAAACTGATGCTTCTGATGTTGGTTATGGTGGCATTCTTCTTCAGAAAGTCACTCCTCAATCCCCTGAACAGATTGTCTGTTTCCATTCTGGTGTTTGGAATAAAGCACAATTAAATTATAGTACTATTAAAAAAGAGATTTTGTCTACTGTTTTATGTATTCAAAAATTTCAAGATGATATTTTAAATCAAAAATTTTTACTTCGTGTTGATTGCAAATCTGCTAAATATGTTTTAGAAAAAGATGTTCAAAATCTTGCTAGTAAACAAATTTTTGCCCGTTGGCAATCTATTTTAAGTATTTTTGATTTTGATATTACCTATATACCTGGTTGTCAAAATTCCCTTCCTGATTTTCTCACCCGGGAATTTTTACAGGGGGGTAAGCAATGAGTGCAGCTCCACATATTCCATATTTAAAAACCCAAATTACCCATTACCAAACCTTGATTAAACAAGTCAACCACCGAATTAATCGCCTTAAATCAACCAAACCCACTACTAAAAGAGCCCAATACATCATTTACCAACAGATTCAAGCCCGTCGTATTTTGCGACATGATTATTACAACCATTTACATTATTTCCAGAATTATCTAGATCTCCTTTATGGTTGTTAATCTCTACTACTGATCATTGTTTCTTGTTTCAACAGATGTCTCGCCCAAGGCCTCCTTCAAAGGCTTTGGTTCCTTCTAGTCAACCTTTTGTTCCTCCTCCTTTGGAGTTAGTAGGACAATACCCTCAACCCATTCAAATGATCAACCGTTACCAACTCCTTGGTAACATCCCAGGCCTAATTACTCCACTGCTTTGGCTACTGATCCTTTTGCTTCATCAAGCCAATCAATCTTAGTTACTCCATTTCCTGCCAACCCAGTTAAGTCATCTCGAACTGATTATATCAAATCACACACTACTAATCTGTTCTATAAAGAACCTAGTCATCCTAAAAGTCAATTGATCCATGAAATTGCTAAATCCCATTTTGGCTCTGGATGCCATTTCATCCTTTCACATCCAGAGAAAACACTCACATATTACAAAGATATTTTGATCCATCATCAATCGCCTTTGATCAAACCCATTTATGATCGAACCCACGCCAAAGAAGGTTCTCAGATCATTCTATTTACATCCATAGTATTGTTTCCTGTCAATAGGGTTCTCCTTATCGCCTTCGAGATTTGCTCGGTCATTCCATCCAAAGATAATTACCATGATTATGTTGATGCTCGGTTCAAGATTTTCTGCACCAAAATGAAACTTTTAGTCACTCTTGGTACATCTGCTGATCAAAATTCAAATCAATTACCTACTTGGTTTTTGAGATGGTGGACTCATTATGGTGCCATTTCAGACATCCTCCCTGGTGATCTCATTGAACTAGTTAACTATTTCTCCTCTGTTTACCCATTCACCACTCATCAGAGACAATTTCCATCTTTGTTAATTTTTATATCCAAATATAAACTCCCATGGATATTTAAATGGTATTATGGAATTGATGGTAACATAATCACCGTCAACATTCGCTTAAATGGTGGGCTAAGTTCAATGTGCCCAGAATATTTGAAATTGTTCAAGAAGAATTTCCCATTGATCAATGTGCTCCAACTCCTTCTATGATCAAAGCCCAGCAGAACCCAACTGCTGCAATCAGTCAAGGAAGTCAGCCCAGTCTTCCTCCAATCAACCTTGGAAGCCCCTCATCTAGCGGTTCCAAGCCCAAATCCAAATCAGTTCAGCCGACCCAATCAAAATCCAAGGCTAAGTCCAAAGTTCCTGTAGCTCCCATCAAATTTCAAGGAACATTCACGGCCCAAATCAAAGTCCAAAGCTAAGGCTAAGCCCATTTCACCCCCTACTCAGCCCAAAGCTAAATCAAAGGTCAAGCCCAAGTTATCCAGAGATGAATTGCTCCAGTCAGCCCATCAAATTACAGATCATATAGCGATCCCGGGTTTACCCCTTGTTGTATAGTGATCCGGACGTGTGTCCGTGGATGTTGGTAGTGGATTGTTGTCCTGTTTACGACCTTTCATATATTGTATTTGAGTAATAGGATGTGTTGGGTGTTTGTTTCAGTTGGTTGTGTTCGGGAGCCAAGGGTTGCCGCCTGCAATTTTTGTCCTTCGCCGGCGAGAGTTGGTCGCCGAGCGAAGCGTTGAGTTTTGTGTCGGGTGGGCCGAGCCAGAGCGGTTTCGCTCGAGCGCGCGACTGCGTCTGGGCTGGGCCTGAACACCATGATTTTTGGCTCGAGCGAGCTGATTCTTCGCCCGTGCGATCTGGATCTTCGCCGGCGAGCGGTTCGTCCGCCGAGCGCGGCGTAGTTGCAGAACTGGCGGGTCGAGCTCTCGCTCGAGCGAGCTTTTCTTCGCCGAGCGAAGTTTCTAGGATGTTGGCTCGGCGAGACCTTCTTGGCTCGAGCTACGGTTTTCGTGTCAGTCGCTCGGCGACCAAGTCTTCCTTCGGCGAGCCTGTTTATATCGATTCGCGGCAATGATCTAAACTTCACTTTTTGAAGCTTTTACTTTTTAAAACCCTAAATCGAGCCTCTCTCTCTAGACTTGCCTTCTCTCTAAGAAATCATCTCCTAGAGGTGAATCTTCCCTAAGTGCTTTGTTAAAAGGGTAGAGGGTGACTTGGGCTTCGATATAATCTGAAAATATTCGGTTTTGGAGCAAGTTGGGTGTTGGGTCTTCATCTCCTTTTGAGCTCAAACTTTGAGGTAGGGATATCCTACTCCTCTTTATGGATTTTGTCTTTGAATTTTAGCATTTTGATATGTTGGTAGTTGTTGTGTAATTTTGGGAAACTTTGGGCCATTGTGTAATTTTATAAAAGTTTGGGGTTTTGTCTATAATAAACCTAGAAGCATGTTTGGTATAGAAACATGGAATTAATGTTGAAACATTAGTGAAATTGGAACCTAAGGGTTGTAATGTTAATTATGGAAACGTCCTAATTACATTGATTAATTAATGTGAATAGTTAATTGTGGAAAATGAGGAATTGAAATAGAATTGGGTCATGGGTTATGACGATGGAAAGAATACATTGATTTTATGTATTGATATGTGATGTGTATAATTGTTATATATATGCATTGTGTTGTGTTGGAGGAGATAGGGGATGTACTCTGCGGTTTAGGGAAGATAGGGGATGGACCTCTAAACGGATGTTCTTTGGGAGGAGATAGGGGATGAACTCCGTAGATAGAGCATGTATGCTTATCTAGAAATATATTGGCGAGCATGTATGCTTGTCATGAGAAGTATGAATGTAGCAGTTTGGTTTATATTTGTTGAAGTGATGTAAGATGTTAAAAGAATGGAGCATCTATCATTTATTAACCTTTTACACATTATTTATAACTGGTTTAGTATATTTCTGCTGGGCAGTGGCTCACCCTATATAGAACATCGTTTTCAGTCTTGGTAGCATGCCACCTCCAAGGACTTAGCTTGGGAGGCTAGTGGCGGACGGACTTTTGGTTGTCTTTCCTTTTGCGGTGTTACATGTAAATTCAAGCCTAGGGCTTAATGTGTAAATGAGTTAGCACTCTACTTTCTTGTAACCAAGTGTTAACTTGGAAAGTCAGAAGCTGTAGGGCATTTGCTTTTGTTGTTATCATGTAGTACCTTCTGTAATAGCACTCTGATGAATGGAAGGACTTGGACCTTTTATATATGATAGCATGTTAATAATGATGGTGTAATACCATTAATTTGTAGGCGTTACAACTTGGTATCGAGCATAGGGTTGAATACCTTGGATGCGTGGGAAGTGATTAGAATCACAATGGGTTTGTCTCGCCGATAGAGACTTAGGTGTATCGATATATGCTTATGTGATAACATGCTTATGTGATTATTTGGGTATGGGATTTAGTTTCTAGGATGTTGATGGATCTTTGGGTTCGAGAGTCCGTTGGAAAGGCACTTGATCAATCTTTGTTTCTAACGGTACTCTAGTAACGCCTTGGGACCGCTATCATCATGGAAATGAAATTCGTAAGTGCTTATGTGTTTATGTGCTTACGTGGAATGAATTCTGATTATCCATGTATTAGGACATGAGTGTCTAGTTTTGCACGTTTATAAATGTGCTAATGTTTTGGGTTACCTTTATTAGGATGTCGGGGCGAGCAAGAGGTGGTAGGCGTGGTAGGCCTAGAAAGACGAGAAGTGCCATTACGGATGAGATTCGGCGATTCAGAAGGGTCGGTCAGCCAATGTGGCCGAGGTGGGTCGACGAGCTATGGGTGTCTTGGCCCGAGAGATAGCGAGGGCCTTAGGTATTCTCAGAGCAGAAATCGCAACCGAGGCGGGACCTTCTTTCTTGAAGAGGAGTTCTTAGGTCTAACGGAGGAGTTTGTTGGGGATCCTAAGGAGCCATTGAAGGCGAGCAGTGGCTAGAACAGATGAGTAAAAGCGTTCAAATGCTAGGCATTGAGGACGAGCATTGAAAGTGACCTTGGCATCCTTCCATGAAGGGAGATCTTGGTCAATGGTGGAAGTATGAGAAAGTTCGTGTGGGTGGTACTTGGGAGGCGTTTGTGAATGCTTTCAGGAGAGGTTTTATCATGATGGCTAGAGAGACTAAGGGATCGGTTTACCAAGCTTAAGTAGGATGGTTTGTGCGTGGCGAGTTTGAGGCTACATTTACTAGCTTGTCGAGGTTTGCACTGAACTTGTGGCTGCAGAGGCGCCGTTGCTATGAGTTTGAGCGGAAGTTGAGGTGGGACCTCAAGTTGAAAGTTGGTGGACCTTACATTCGAGTCTGAGGCATTTGGTGGATCTGCAGCTCATATGGAGTGATGATGCGAGGAGGAGAAGAAGAGAAACATGGGGGCTCCAAGAGGGGCCAAGAGGGACGGTGATGGTAGGAGGCGAAGGGTTATAACCCTCGGCCGTCCCAGTGGTTTGGCGGTCGACTTTCCAAGACCGAGTGCAGCTCGGGAGGCGGTCGGGGAGTTCTGTTACAAGTGTGGCCGGGTCACAAGGCTGTTGCTTGCCCAGAAGGCGGGTCGAGCTTCGTCGGCCTGACACTGAGTCGAGTTCGGGCAGGCGGCCGTATCGTGTTACCGGTGTGGGCGGCCGGGCACATGAAGAGGTATTGCCCACGGTTGAGTGCCACCAGAGGCGTCTGGTTCTAGACACGCAGGATTTCAACCCGGCTCGATCATGCGAGCCTCGAGGCCAATCCGGGGCTTCGTCGTCAGTCAAGATCTGGCGATCCTATGCTCGAGGCGGCAGTAGATCGAGGGGCCTCTGGTAGCGTGTATCTGTTATCACAGGGACCTAATCCGGCTCCATCAGTAGTGAGAGGTACCTTTCTGTTTTGCAATTCGGTTGCTAGAGTGTTGATTGATACGGGTGCATCTCATTCTTTTGTATCTGCTGCATTTGCATCTGTGTTGGAACTGGAGTTAGCACTTTTAGCATCTCCTATTTGCGTTGTGCCACCTATTGGGGTGAGTTAATTTTGAGACACGGATGTAGAGGTTGTGATATAGAGGTCGACGATCATCGACTTCCTTTTCCATTTGTAGTTATGCCCATGAAGGGCTTTGATGTTATTTTGGGTATGGGTAGTTATCGTCATAGGGCGGTTATTGATTGCTACCGCCAGAGGGTTACCTTGTCTGATGAGCAGGGAGTTTTTCCACTTTTAGGAGACGGGTTGGTAGTATTGTGCCAGTGCGGTCATGGCGGAATGAGCTTAGTAGTTTACTTGCTAGTTTTGAGAATGGTGAGTGTGATGAGACCAGATTGAGTTGCCGAGGGTAGTTTGTGAATACGCAGATGTCTTTCAGGATCTTATTGATTTGCCACCCCACCGAGAGACGAGTTCTCTATTGATTTAGTGCAGACACGCCGATTTCTATGGCACCTTATCGTTTTGCCCCAAAGAGTTGATTGAGTTGAAAGTTCGGCTCAAGAATTGCTAGATAAGGGCCGTTAGCCTAGTGTATCGCCATGGGGAGCACCGGCCCTCTTTGCTAAAAAAGAAAGATGGTGCCTTGAGGTTGTGTATCGATTAGGAAGTTGAATCGGACTCTGATTAGAATAAGTACCCTATGCCCGTATAGATGACTTGTTTGACCGTTGAAGGGTTCGTTGTTTCTCTAAGATAGACTTGAGATCGGGTTACCACCGGTTGAGGGTCGAGAGGAGGATATTCAAGACGGCATTAAAATGCAGCGGTATGGCCATTATGAGTTCTGGTGATGCCATTTGGGCTTACTAACGCCGGCGATCTTTATGGACTTGATGAACCGGATTTTAGAATTCTTGGATCGTTTGTGGTCGTTTTGTGGATGATATTCTTATCTATTCACCCTCGAGCAAGAGCACGAGGAACACTTGAGAGTGGTGCTTGAATTGCTTAGAGCCCATAAATGTATGCCAAGTTTGGGAAGTGCGAGTTCGGCTAAGAAGTCAAGTTCTTAGGCCATGTAGTTTAGGGAAGGGTGTCTGTTGATACATCCAAGGCGAAGGCGGTGCAAGGTGGGCCTGACCTAAGAGTGTGTTTGAGATCCATTTCGGGATTAGCTGGGTACTACCGTCGATTTGTGAAAGATTTCTCCAGGTTAGCTTCGCCGTTGACTAGATTGGCCCGCCAGGGAGTCAAATTTGTATGGAGTGAGACTTGTGAAAAGTCGTTCCAGGAGTTGAAAGTTAGATTGACCACCGCTCCAGTCTTGATTATTAGGAGAGAGGGTTGGGTTATCACGGTCTATTGTGATGCCTCACGAGAGGGTTTGGGTTGTGTGTTGATGCGAGGGAAAGTGGTAGCTTATGGCTCACGCGTCGATTAAAAATACACGAGAAGAATTACCCTACACACGACCTAGAGTTGGCGGCTGTGATCTTTGCCTTGAAAATCTGGAGGCACTACCTTTATGGTGAGGGATTCGAGGTGTTCTCGGATCATAAAAGTCTGGAGTATCTGGTTTTCCCGAAAGACTTGAACTTGAGGCGAGAGGAGGTGGATGGAGTTTATAGAAGATTACGACTTGAGTTGCATTATCACCGAGGAAGGCCAATGTTGTGGCCGATGCTCTTAGTAGGAAATCCATTAGTGATGTAGCTTGTGTAGCCATCCGAGAGTGGGAGATGTTGGGGGCACTTGGCGAGTTTGACTTATACAGGCGAATCCGTTGAGGCTGCGGCCTTGTTTTCGTTGTTGCACAACCTACACTTGTGACTCGAGTGTTAGAGGCAGAGAGGTGACCTTGAGGTAGAATCCTCGGAGAAGATCTCGATGGGAAAGTTGAGAAGGGTTTGTGGCGTATCCCGACTGAGTTTGAGATACCGAGACCGTCTGTTTGTGCCGAGTCTGTCGAGAGGAGGTACTCAGAGTTCCATCATTCGCGCCTTGCGGTGCATCCGGAGGTACTAAGATGTATCGGGATTTGGGTCGTCGGTTTTGGTGGCGGGGTATGAAGAGATGTGGCGATCTTAGTGTCCAAGTGCCTTACTTGTCGACAAGTGAAGGCCGAGCATCGAAGGCCACGGGTTTGTTACAACCCTTGCCTATTCTTGAGAGTGGAAGTGGGAGCATGTCACCATGGACTTCGTTGTAGCTCTTCAGTAGAGTCAGCGGGGTAGTGACACTATTTGCGTGGTTGTAGACCGATTGACCTAGTCCGCGCATTTCATTCCAATGTGCGTGAGAGATTGATGAGATCATCTTGCCGACTTGTATGTTGGGACATAGTGAGATTGCACGGGGTTCGGATGTGATCGTCTCGAGATAGAGATCCTCGTTTCTTTGCTAGGTTGTGGCGAGTTTGCAGAGTGCTTTAGGTACTAAGTGACCTTTAATCTGACTTATCATCCTCGGTGATGGGCGGTCCGGCGTACCATTCAGATCCTTGAGGATATGCTTGAGGTTGTGTCCTTGATTTGATGGGACATGGGAGAGGCACTTACGGCTGGTGGAGTTTGCCTACAATATGATTTTGATCTAGTATCGGTATGGCACCGTTTGAGGCCTTGTATGGCCGACCTTGTAGGTCTCCGGTTTGTTGGGCGAGGTGGGTGACACACCTTTGTTGGGTCGGAGTTGGTTAGGGAGACGACGGAGAAAGTTGAGCTTGTCCGTAGGAGGCTTGTTCTGACCTTGAGTCGTCGAAGTCCTATCTTGACCGTAGGAGGAGACCGTTGGAGTTTGAGGTGGGTGATCACGTCTTTACGAAGATATCACCTAGTCGGGGTTTGTTGAGCTTTGGGAAGAGTGGGTAGTTATCCCCTCGGTTTATTGGTCCTTTTGAGATTCTTGAGAGGATTGGCGAGGTTGCTTACCGTTTGGCTTTGCCGCCACAATTGTCCGGAGTACATGACGTGTTTCATGTGAGTATGCTTGAGTATGAGCGGATCCATCACACGTGTTGGATTGGACCGACTTAGAGGTAGATGAGGATGCCTCGTATGAGGAGAGACGGTTCAGTCTTGGATAGGCGGGATCAAGTCTGCGTGGTAAGACCATCCCTTTGGTTAAGGTTTTGTGGAAACATCACGGAGTGGAGGAGGCCACTTGGGAGCGTGAGTTGGGAGTCCGTGAGAAATATCAGGACTTATTTGTTGATGTGTAATCAAGTGTTGCAATTTTGTAATTGTAATGAACTTTAAGAACATTTGAAATGTCTTAAGTTGTAAAACATGATGTATGTTTTGGTTAATGTAAATGTTGTAGAGCTTGCCTTGTTATGGGAGTTGATTATAATATTGCATATGTTGGCTATATTATAGAAATAAAATTGTATCATGATTATTGCTTATGATATAAATTGTAAACCATATATGTGGGAAATGGTTGAAATGGAAAGAAATTGCATGTTGAAATGTACATGTTGAGAAATGTCTCTTAATAGGAGATGGATGACCGGTAATGGGTCGAATTGTTAAATGTTGTGTTATGACATTGTTTAAAATGGAGAAAAAGGCTTGTTTTCAAAAACTTGTTTTAATTTAGGGACGAAATTCTTTAAGGGAGGTTATAGCGATCCGGGTTTACCCCTTGTTGTATAGTGATCGGACGTGTGTCCGTGGATGTTGGTAGTGGATTGTTGTCCTGTTCGACCTTTCATATATTGTATTTGAGTAATAGGATGTGTTAGGCGTGTTTGTTTCAGTTGGTTGTGTTCGGAGCCAAGGGTTCTTTGCCGAAATTTTTGTCCTTCGCTCGGCGAGAGTTGGTCGCCGAGCGGCGTTGAGTTTAATGCAGTGGGTCGAGCGAGCGGCTTCAGCGGCGGCTAACGTCTGGCTGGGCACGAACACCATGATTTCGCTCGAGCGGTGATTCTTCGCTTCAGCGATCTGGTTGATCTTCGCTCGGCGGCGGCGGTTCGTCGCTTCGGCGTGCGTCTAATTGCGAACTGAAGGTCGAGCTCTGGCTCGGCGAGCTTTTCTTCGCTCGAGCGAGTTTCTAGGATGTTGGCTCGAGCGAGACCTTCTTGGCTCGAGCTACGGTTTTCTGTGTCTGGTGGCTCGGGCGACCAAGTCTTCGCTCGGGCGAGCCTGTTTATATCAGTTCGCAGCTAGCGATCTAAACTTCACTTTTTTGAAGCTTTTACTTTTTAAAACCCTAAATCTGAGAGCCTCTCTCTCTAGACTTGCCTTCTCTCTAAGAAATCATCTCACTAGTGGGTGAATCTTCCCTAAGTGCTTTGTTAAAAGGGTAGAGGGTGACTTGGGCTTCGATATAATCTGAAAATATTCGGTTTTGGAGCAAGTTGGGTGTTGGGTCTTCATCTCCTTTTGAGCTCAAACTTTGAGGTAGGGATATCCTACTCCTCTTTATGGATTTTGTCTTTGAATTTTAGCATTTTGATATGTTGGTAGTTGTTGTGTAATTTTGGGAAACTTTGGGCCATTGTGTAATTTTATAAAAGTTTGGGGTTTTGTCTATAATAAACCTAGAAGCATGTTTGGTATAGAAACATGGAATTAATGTTGAAACATTAGTGAAATTGGAACCTAAGGGTTGTAATGTTAATTATGGAAACGTCCTAATTACATTGATTAATTAATGTGAATAGTTAATTGTGGAAAAATGAGGAATTGAAATAGAATTGGGTCATGGGTTATGACGATGGAAAGAATACATTGATTTTATGTATTGATATGTGATGTGTATAATTGTTATATATATGCATTGTGTTGTGTTGGAGGAGATAGGGGATGTACTCCGCGGTTTAGGGGAAGATAGGGGATGGACCTCTAAACCGGATGTTACTGGGAGGAGATAGGGGATGAACTCCGTAGATAGAGCATGTATGCTTATCTAGAAATATATTGGCGAGCATGTATGCTTGTCATGGAAAGTATGAATGTAATCTGTTTTGTTTATATTTGTTGAAGTGATGAAAGAATGTAAAAGAATTGACCATCTATCAATTGTTAATCTTTTAGTCATTATTTATAACCTGGTTTAGTATATTTCTCTTGGTGTGGCTCACCCTATATGGGAACATTGTTTTCAGTCTTGGTAGCATGCCACCTCCAAGGACTTAGCTTGGGAGGCTAGTGGCGACGGACTTTTGGTTGTCTTTCCTTTTGCAGTGTTACATGTAAATTCAAGCCTAGGGCTTAATGTGTAAATGAGTTAGCACTCTACTTTCTTGTAACCAAGTGTTAACTTGGAAAGCTGTAAGCCCGTAGGGCATTTGCTTTTGTTGTTAACATGTAATACCTTTTGTAATAGCACTCTGATGAATGGAAGGACTTGGACCTTTTATATATCATAGCATGTTAATATTGTTGGTTTAATATCATTATTTTGAGGGCGTTACATCGTCAAGCCCGATCAACCATTCGGTAAAATTCAAGACGCTCGCACCATTCACAATCTTCTGAAGGATCAACTACTCAACCAATCTCATATGGCAGATCTGAGTTCCAAGATGCTCAGGACCCATTTGCCTGATCAACATAGGATTCCCTATAAATACAAATTAGCTTCAATCAATACTCTTTTGAGAAAAGCTGCTAATTTGCATCTATATTGATTCCTATATTCACGTGTTCCACCGATAGTGATGAATAGTAAAAGTTACTGTTCACTGTTACTATTCACCGTCACTATTCACTCAATCAACTTTTGTTAAAGCTTCATATTCGTGCTATCACTCCACCGAAAGCAACCGACAGCATCTACTTTATCCCATGCGCTGCCAGCTGCTTTCATCAATCAAAGAAGTCACAAGATTACTGTATTAGTCACAAGATTACTGTATTAGTCACATGACTACTGTATTTTCCTTTTCTATATATTGTAACATATTCATTCAGAATGCTTCAAGTTTTTCATTCTTCAGTTTTAAGAAAAAACAGAGAGCTCTGAGTGACAATTACTCATTTCCTTTTGTAACCCAATTAAAGATCCTTGCAGTTGCTACAATTGTAATTGTAAGTTATTTTCTGTATTTTAATGTATTTTAAATAAGTTATTTTCTGTATTTTAAGTTATGACGGTTTTTATGTGCATTCCATTTGTTGTTCAATTTTAGTCATATTTGATTTCGTAATCCATGTTCTTCATTCTACTAATTTAATTTATATATTAAATAAAATTATTTTTTATTGTCGTTAATTTGAAATTATATATTAAATAAAAAATATAAAATATAAATTATAAATTTAATTTAATTGAAAATAATAAATTAAAATAATTAAAATATTATGCAAAAAATAAAATAAAACAAATTTTTATTTAATCTAGCTAAAAATAATTAAAATATTAAAGTTATGTTTAATATTGCTATTACTTAGTAAATAATTGAAAAGGATAAAATAGTCATTTGAGCATTTAACATTCTCCATAATATCCCAAACAAACATTGGATAACTAAAAATAGTTCAATCCAGACATCTAATCCCATGACTAAACAAACATAGGATACAAATTTAGTCTAACCAAATAGTCCCGAGACAATATATCCAAGGGCTAATAATTCGATAAATTACAATCTCTCTTATCCAGTCCGTCCAAACAAACGGACCCTATAAATGCTTCATATCCTCTTCTATTTTGTCTGCCACACGCAAAACCAAAAATGGCACCACCACCACCACCACCAAGCTCTCTATCATTCTCTGTGAGACGATGCAAACCAGAACTACTCACTCCGGCGAAGCCAATGCCGCCAGAGTTAAAGCAACTCTCTGATATCGACGACCAACAAGGCCACCGGTGTCATATTCGGATCATAATGTTCTACAAGACTAGAATCAAAGAAACAGAACACCATCATCATCATCATGTAGATCCTGTGAGTGTTATCAGAGAAGCAATGGCTAAAGCACTTGTGGTTTACTACCCGCTCGCTAGAAGGCTTATCGAAAAGCCTAACAAAGAACTTACAATGGACTGCACCGGCCAAGGCATCTTGCTGGTCGAGGCCGATGCAAATGTCAGCCTCGACTAGCTCGACGACTTCGTCCGGCCATCGTGTCCCTATGCTAAGGAGTTTCTGTATGATGTCCCTGGCCCTGGTGGGATCACGGAATGCCCTTTGTTGTTGGTGCAGGTGAGTTAAATTTAAGAATAATATCAAATCAGTGTTAGTTTGAACAACTAATTATAAATAAGTAACAAACTTTATAAATATTAATAATTATAATTATAATTTTTTCATGAATCTACAATTATTTTTTTTTGCAAAGTTCATGTAATTTTCCCCTAAATTTAAGTACTACAGAACCTGTGGTCTATCGTGGCTTCATCCATGTACAGAGATGGGTAGGCTGTTTTTCATCTTTTACGCCAAAAAAATAAATAAATCTGATAATCATAGTTTCATTATATTTATTTTCAAAAAATATACCATAATTATGAGTTTGAAAATAATTGTATATCTTTTTAAAAAACAAATATGATTAATTGATATGGCTATTATATGGGAGCTATTAAGATGTACACCTCATTAAATAATAGTGCACATCATGTATACGTTTATTTTAAACCATTAGGTATTTACAGATTAATCTCAATCATTAAACAACTTGATTAGAAATATTGAATACCTCTTCAACCGGTTACAATATTGTTTACCGATTGTTGTATGTTCAACAAACCCTCCTCACTTTGTTTTCCCAAAACCCTTCTTTTTCAGATGACTCCGAAGCTCTTCTTCGCCCTCTTTACACATGACACTGAAGCTCTTCTTCACCCTCGAAGACTATCCATGAACACAACGTGCCCTCGACTTCACCTCAAGGTCTCTCTCTCTCTCTCTGCAACTTGTTTCTCTCCTTTCTCCATCTCCATTCTTTTGAACCCTAGACTGAAAAACCCCTTCGTCAAATCAGACTTTTACCTTTGTGAACTCACTCCATTCGTTTATAAAATTACGAAAATATGATTTGAATAGGCTTAGATTTTTTATGTTTGTTTGCTTTGATAGTTGTTTTGATTATATATATATATATATACTTGAAATTTGCCTTGAGTGTGTGAAATTCGATGTGTGGGTAATTGAATTTTGTACTCAATTATATCCCTACTATGTTGAATTCAAGGGATAAACCGTATCTTTGGTCATTTTGAGCCTTATCCAAACCAAAGAGTGGCATAGTTTCGTTATCAATGATTTACCCCTTCCCATTGTGTTAAATAATGACGTCTACATAGTATTATGTGTGCAAGAGGACAATTGGTCTCAACCTTATTTAAGGGCCACCAAACATAGGATAAGGGATGATATGGAACTAATGGTCCAATCCTAGCCCTTTTTACCCCATACAAATGTGGTTTTAGTGTCAATCTGTGTACTCCCTTTGTCTCACACTGTTAGTTCTTTTCCCAATTTGGGGATGTCCCAAAATGTTAGTCTTCTCTGGAAAGTCAAATCATAAATATTTACGATTTTCAAAAATGGTCCCTCATAAGTGGCTGAATATATTTAAGACTGGGAATAAAAGGGGAATCTGAGAAACCAAATGCCTTTTTATTTGAATTTGAAATTTTTATATTGTATGTCCTTTTGAAAAATTTGAACTCCCATAAGGTGCTAACATTGTGGGATGGAGGGAGTACTAAATTGAGTGTTGATTTTTGTTTGTGTTGTATTGTGTGGTTTTATCTTATATTGTATCTTAAGACCTAGGATTTTTGTAATTTTATAGAAGAAGTTGCATCTTTTATAACAATTTGAATAGAAAATGATTTACATAACAAGTATATATTATATCCGACAAAGAGAAATGCTTTATTTCTTTCCTTTTTCTACCCAACTCAACTCAATAAAGCCTTGTCCCTCCCAACTATTTGGGCTTGTTACATGAATCTTGTTTGGCATTCTACTCGGTCAAGGGCCATAACATTTATTAAATCACAAGTTAACACATCTTTTGTTATTATCTCAAGTTATATTAATTTTGTTTTTGTAGTACCCTTAGTGTGGACACTGTCACTATTTGTTGCTGTTATAGTTAGGGTTCAGGCTCAGCTCGGTCAAAATAAGGGAAGCTCGAGCTCGAACTTGAGCTTCAGAAATTATGTTCAAACTCGACTCATTGGCTGATTTAAAAGCTTGAGCTCAGCTCATCTTGACTCAATAATATAAACGAGCTCGAATGAGCTCAAGCTCAAACAAGCTCGAAATTCCAATTCACATCTATAACTCAAAAAATGAAATTCCAATTCATATATAGAGAGGGATGTCTGTTATGTCACTAATTCAATAAACTTTTAATCACATTTTTTTTCCTCTCAAAATCAACCCTCCCCCAAAAAAAAAAAAAAAAAAGAAAAAAAAAAGGTACAACTAGTAATAAAAAATTTGTGCATTATACAGCGTAGCAAGCATTATATAGTGCATCCTTGAACAAAACATAATTACTAAAAACACAGTACATCCTTAAATAAACACATTACACAGTACATTACACCGTGTATCCTTAAACAAAACATAATAACCATTTAAATTATTAGTTGAATGCTTTTTTTCATGTTGAATTACTGTTATTTGTGGTAGTTTGTGCATGTTGTGTTTATGTACACAACAAAGAAAATATATATACAAGGTTTTTTTTTTTTTTTTTTTTTTTTTTTTTTTTTGCAGTATTCGATTTGCGTCTATACCCATGTCGTGTACGTGCTTCTTAGTTTTATAGTCTTCAATACTTTACAGAGTGTAGGGTGGTGATCAAGCATACCTATATGGGACTGCTACGAAGATGATACTTCTATAGCTATCAGAAGCCTTTTAGATACTCCATTGTTATTTTTTTAGGTTTTCTAGTGGTTTTAAATACGGAGTATTCTATCAAAAAAAATAAAATAAAATAAATTAAAAAATAAAAACATATTCTATTTTCTATTTGGTATTGGCTATGAAGAGTTTCATGAACGAGAACGTTTCTATAGGTTTATTCGAGTTTTCTTTAAGCTTATAAATAGGCACTATTGTAGTAAAATGAAATTAGCCTCCCAGATATGAATTAAAATTTAGATTTGATAGATAGATCTCCCTAACATGTTCACCATGAAGATTTAGACTGTACTAATGTCTTATGAATGTTAAAGGAAACTTGAGGTCGAGCTTATTGATAAGCCACGATACGTACCAAAGACAAATATTAACAGATACAAAGCATGAGCATGCTGCAACAGTTCCTTAGCATCACAGCAGCAGAGCATCACAGCAGCAGTTCTATAGCATTAAGCCACACGTGTGTAATATCCAGCTGTATAGTATAGGTTGTTAAGTCTGTTAGAAATTAACTGTCCAGAGTTAACTATAGTTTAGTAGTTAGAATCAAGGTTAGGTAGTTATGGTTAAATCACTGAAGTGTATAAATATCTTTACTCTGTTACTGCTGTAATTCATTGAATACAAAAATATATTCATTCTCTTCATGGTATCAGAGCCTTAGGCTCTTACGAGCAAGAAAGCTTCACAGCTTCAGCCATGGCAGCTCCCAACATCACACCTGAAATACCTGCAACTTCTGCCACAGCCTTACCTTCAAACCTCACATTGTTGATTTCTAATCTGAGTTCTTTTGTTTCTATCAAGCTTGATTCATCCAATTACATCATTTGGAAGAATCAATTGCAGAAAATCTTGAAAGCCACAAAACTTCTTGGCTATGTAGATGGATCAGAGGTATGTCCTCCTGCAGTGATTCTAGATTCTAATAATCTTGAAATTCCTAATCCAAATCATGTACTATGGACCACTATTGATGATCATCTGTTAAGTTGCATTATTGCGACTCTGTCTCCATCCATTTGTGCTACTGTCATTCCATGTCAAACCAGTCATGAAGTTTGGACTGTTCTTGCCAAACGATTTACTTCACTTTCCAGATCTCACATCCATCAGTTGAAGATCAAGTTGACTAAAATTGTTAAGAAAGGCACAACAATGGAAGAATACCTGACTCAATTCAAGGTACTATCTGATCAGCTTGCTCTTGCATCATCTCCCATTGATGATGAAGATTTAGTTCACGATTTTAACCGGATTGCTCAAGAATATAATGCTACAAAAGCTGCTATCCGCACCAGATCAGATCCTATTTCTCTAGATGAGCTATGTTCTTTACTCTGTTCAGAATCTATTCATGTGGAGTCATCTCTTAAACATGCACATGCCTCAGATCTTCCAAGCTCCATTGCCTATACTGCAAACAGAGGAAATTATTCTAATCGAGGAAATTCTAGAGGTTATTATAGAGGCAAAAGCTCTTACAGAGGCAGAGATGGAGGAAGGTCTAGAGGTCAGATGAGTCACTATCAAAGAGACTCACAATCTTCACGAGGTAGATTCAATTATACCTATAATCCTCACACTCAAACAGCTGGCAGATCCAGCTCTTACAATTCTCCAGCTGCTGCCAATACTAATTCTGTGACTCTGACCTGTCAAATCTGTGGCAAGCCAAATCACACTGCTCTAGACTGCTGGTATTTTCCACAGCCTGCTTCTACACAGCCTCAAACCAAAGCCTATGCTGCATCATTCTCAAATCAGCCACAATCTGATCACTGGTTTCTTGACTCCGGAGCCACGAGTCACATGACACCTGATCTAAGTCAACTCTCTTTCCCTCAGCCATACTATGGTCAAGATCAAGTTGCAGTTGGTGATGGTTCTACACATACCATTGCTCATACTGGAACAGGTCTTCTTCCAACTCCTTCTTTTCATCTTACAAAGCTTCTTCATGTGCCTACACTTTCATCCAATTTGCTCTCTGTTCATCAGTTAGCCATAGATAATCACTGCACTATCACTTTTGATGAAAGCTCTTTTGTTATTCAGGACAAGATTACTCAGAAAATCTTGTATAAAGGAAGCTACACAAATGGCCTTTATCCATTCAAAGTCTCTCCTTCTGCTGCATCCTCTTCTGCTGCATCTGTCTCTCCTCAAGCTTCTCAAGCTTGTTTTTCTTCCTCTTTATCACCTGCAGTTCCAACTAATTGGCATTTCAGACTCGGTCATCCTTCATCAAAGAAGCTTCATCATATTCTTTCTCATAATAATCTAGATTCTAAGCTTTTGTCTAATAAAGGCTCTAGTTTGTGTGAACATTGTTGTGTTTCAAAGAGCCATAGGTTACCTTTTCATTTGTCTAATTCCACTGTAAATAAACCTTTAGCCCTCATCCATACAGATGTTTGGGGCCCTTTTGCTTCCTCTGTTTCAGGTTTTAAGTACTATGTGCTCTTCATTGATGATTTTAGCAAATTCACTTGGCTTTTTTCCTGCATTATAAGAGTGAAGTTTTCACTAAATTTCTTGAATTTAAATCTTTTGTGGAAACTCAATTTCACACTAAACTTCAGATTCTTCGCAGTGATAATGGAGGGGAATATCTTAGTACACCATTTCAAAATTTTCTTAAAAGTAAAGGCATTGATCATCAATTAACTTGTCCCCATACACCTTCACAAAATGGTGTTGCTGAAAGGAAGCATCGGCACCTCATTGAAACTACTATTACACTCATGCATCATTCTTCTCTCCCTTTGATTTACTGGTTTGATGCTCTTGCAACAGCTGCCTATTTGATCAATAGACATCCTACTCTCAAACTTCAAAATCTTACTCCCTATGAGGTCTTATTCAAACATAAACCTGATTATACACTCTTGAGATCCTTTGGATGTAGATGCTATCCTTGGCTCAAACCATACACCACTAATAAACTTCAACCTCGATCTCTGTCCTGTGTCTTTCTTGGTTATCAACCTTCCATCAAAGGTTATAGGTGTCTTGATCCTATCACAGGTAAAGTCTATACTTCCAGACATGTGGTTTTTGATGAGTCTTACTTTCCCTTTCAGACTTCTTCCCCACAGTCTTCATCTCGTCACTCGTGATCTCTCCAGCTCTTCTTCGGTCTTCACCTTTCTTCTCTTCCTCTTCCTCAGACCTACTCCAAGAAATCACACATTTTCAGCTGCTAAAACTACTCCAAAGAAATTTTATTCATTTCAAATAGCTCCAGAGAGTCGCCACTACTCCAAAGAAATTCATTCATTTACAAGTTAGCCCAAAGAATCGCCACTACTCCAAAGAAATTATTCAAGAGCTTGCAAATGCGCCAAAGATTCAAGAACTCCTCCAGCAGCCTCAAACAATTCCAAAGATTTAACACTATTTCCTCTTCTCCGTTGTTACTCACTCGAGCTCAACTAATACCAGATCTTCCAATTGCTCCTTTTCTATCTCATTCCCTTCCGATCGATTGAAATTTCCAAAATCTCTATTGCTCTTCCCTCTATTTCTTCCAATACTCATCCCATGATTACCAGATCCAAATCCACCTCTTCTCATACTGCTTGTCTTTCTTCTTTCTCTCCTCAGTCTGAACCACAAACTTTTCAGCAAGCACAATCTTCTTCTGTTTGGCAAACTGCTATGCTTGAAGAATTTCAAGCCTTACAAACACAAGGTACTTGGTCTTTAGTTGAGCTTCCATCTGGCAAACAAGCAATAGACTGCAAATGGGTTTATAGAATTAAGAAAAATTCCGATGGTTCTATAGCCAGATACAAGGCACGATTAGTTGCCAAGGGCTTTCTTCAAACTGAAGGGGTGGACTATCATGAGACTTTTAGTCCTGTGGCTAAACAACCTACTATCCAAATTTTGTTATGCCTGGCTCTACATTTTGATTGGCCCATCAAGCAGCTTGACATATCTAATGCATTTCTTCATGGTGTTCTTGAAGAAGAAGTTTATATGGTCCAACCTCAAGGCTTTGTTCAATCAAATCACTCTCAATTTTGTTTGCAAGTTACCCAGGGCTCTTTATGGTTTAAAGCAAGCTCCTTGAGCTTGGTTCTCTACCTTCTCCACTTTTCTTCTCACTCATCAATTTGTTCAAAGCCATTGTGACTCTTCTCTTTTTATTAAGAAGACTTCTACTGCTATTACCATTCTCCTCATCTATGTAGATGACATTCTTCTCACTGGAAGTGATCCACTTTACATTACCTCTCTCATTACACATATGCATACAACCTTTTCCATGAAGGAGCTTGGCTTTGTTAATTATTTCTTGGGTATATCTGTCATAAAAGATGCCTCTGGTTATGTGCTTTCTCAGCAAAAATATGCCTCAGATTTATTGGCCAAGGCTGGTATGAGTGACTGCAAACCTTACTCTTCTCCCATGGCTACTAAGTCCTCTTCTCATGCTCTTACTGCAGCAGGTGATTCTCTTTTTTCTCAACCAGCTTTGTACCGCAGTTTGGTTGGTGCTCTTCAGTATCTTACCCTTACTCGACCTGATTTAGCCTTTGTGGTTAATCATCTTTGTCAATTCATGCACTCTCCCATGACTAGCCATTTTACCTCAGTCAAACGATTACTAAGGTATCTTAAAGGTACCTTATCGTATGGTCTCCATTTCACTTCGGGCCCTCTTCTTCTCAATGCATATTCAGATTCAGATTGGGCAGGAAATGTTCTTGATCGCCGGTCCACCATCGTTATCTTGTGTCTATCTTGGTCCTAATCTTATCTCTTGGTCTGCAAAGAAGCAATCTACTGTGTCTCGCTCATCTTCTGAGGCTGAATATAGAGCTTTAGCACAAACCTCAGCTGATCTTAGTTGGATTGGCATGTTGCTTGCTGATCTTCATATTTCTGTTCCGGTGCCTACTCTCTGGTGTGACAACTTATCTGCCATAGCTATGAGTAACAACCCTGTATTTCATGCCCGTACTAAACACATCGAGGTTGATTATCACTTTGTTCGCGAACGGGTTGCCTCCAAGAAACTTCATATCTGTCATATCCCTACTTCCGATCAAGTTGCTGATATCTTTACTAAACCACTGTCTGTTGCTCGGTTTCAATATCTTCAGCTCAAGCTCAATGTCCTTCCCAGTAGTCCCTTGAGCTTGCAGGGGTATGATAAGCCACAGACACAGCCAGCACAGTCATTAACAGATACAAAGCATGAGCATGCTTTATAGCATCAGCCTTAGCATCACAAACAGAGCTTCTATAGCATTAAGCCACACGTGTGTAATATCCAGCTGTATAGTATAGGTTGTTAAGTCTGTTAGAAATTAACTGTCCAGAGTTAACTATAGTTTAGTAGTTAGAATCAAGGTTAGGTAGTTATGGTTAAATCATCAAGTGTATAAATATCTTTACTCATATCATTGTAATTCATTGAATACAAAAATATATTCATTCTCTTCATCTATCACAGTGTACCTGATTTAGGACTTACAAAGATAATGTTTATTGATATTATGAGTCTTTTAGATACTTTATTTTTATTTTATTAGGGCTTCTCGTGTCTGAAAGATGGAGTCTAAGTTCTATTAAGTACTTGTTTAGGAAAAACTTATTTGCAACTTAAGCTTAAATATGAAATTCCATACTTAAGTAGTTGTAAAAATTAGGGTGTCGGGTGAAATTTTGTCAATTTTATTTTAAAATTTTTAAAACATTTTCAGCTCAAATGCTAAAAAAATATTTTTAAAAAATAACTTTTTGAAGTTGGGCTCTCTTTTTTGCTAGCTTTATTTATTTAGTTGCAAATAAGTTTTGCTAATCTCCCTCTCTTGGGTAGAATGAGTTGAATGAGTTTTAGAGGTTTCTACAAGTTAATTAGATTTTCCTTAAGCTTATAAATAGGCTCCAATTGTTAAACCTAAATTAGCCCCTTGATAGGAACAAAATTCATATTTGATTGATAGATCTTGAGTTCTCTTTCCCCTTCTTCTTTTGTATGTCTCTTGTTGTTGTTTCTGTGATTCTCCTCCCTTATGTTCAATTATTGATTTTGCTAATGACCTTCTATATTCTTTTACTCTTTCCTTGTATCCTTTTTTTTTTTTTTTAAATATCTTTTTTTTTTTTTTTTGGTCTAGATACGTTTGGGGCATGGGGGACAAATGTCCCTTAATCTGACATGACCTTGACAAGATTGGGGTCTTGGTTGCAATTCTGAAAAGCAAATTAAGTGGCAAAAATGAACAACTAGAAAGTGTGGGTATAAAACTAAAAAGGCAAATTATTGGCCTAATTGCTTGAAAGCCCTTTCATTCTCATGGAAATACATGAGACAAATGCATGCGTGTGTGTGAGTGTGTGTGTGTGCGCGCGAAAGAGAGACAGAGAGGCTACTAGAGTTTCGATAGCCATCAACAAGGAATTAGGCAGCCACTAGTGACCTCCACCGGAGATGTTGAGTGGTAAATTGATGCATTTATTTTTGGTTTTTTGCTTATTTTTTAGATTTAAGGTGGATGTTTTAAGCTCAAGATTATGGTATTGGATGGAGAAGATTTGAGGTTCATTGTGTTTTTCATATTCTTTCTTTTGTTCCCTCCCCTCCCTCCATTTTTTTTATTATCTTATTTCTTCTCTGTATTTCTTTTTATTCATATATCGAAAGGATTACATCAACAAGCTTATTTTGCCCACCATATCTTAAATGGAAATGCCTTAAGAGACCATGCTGCATCAATTGGTTTCAAATTATGATGTATATATTCTATCATATGCCCCCACATTGTATGTTTAGTTGTGTATTGATTGATTGATGGGAGTGTAATTGCCATTGCACCAACAATAATTCAGAAAGATTGGAATTAATTTCATGTCCAGAGTGCTAAATCAATTATATTGTCATGTTTCCTAAGTTTCTTTTGTTCTCTTCCTTTTGTTTGTTGATATTTTGTCATAGATGTGTTCGCCAATGGGGTATGCTTAGCTATTGAAGAAAGTGACAAAAGATGACAATGCCTATTCGATCGAAAGTTTTGTTTCATATGACATGCTTTAATAAGTGAATGGAAGCCTCCAATGTCAGATCCTCGATAGAAATTGTTATTTTAATTCAAATGGGGTTTTGAACTTAAACATGAAGAGGAAGGAGACCTTTATATTTTACCTAGCTCACTTAGTTATTCGGTATGTTCCTCAGAGTTGTTAATTAGCAATTTTTATTTAAGCTTAGTCTGGCTTCATCCTTGTAGATTTCATGCAAACGACATACCTGGCTTGACTATTTGCTTTCTATATCATGGTATGTTGGTTTAAAGATTGGGGGTCATTTTTTCATTCAATTGTCCTTTCTTCCCTTGCAAAACTATGCTTTCTACATCATAATTTGCTACAACTTCTCCATTTGCTTCTTGTCAATTGTAGGTATGGTTTGGGTTGGCAAGGTGGAAAATGGTACGCGGATAGGAAGTTCAGGAAGGAGCAAATGAAATTGTTAGGACGGATCAAGCCTAAAAGGTGGCAACTCAAGTTCTTAAGAAGACCATTAATACGACCCAAATCATCCGAAAATGTTGTTAAAGTGTTAGAAGCGTTCCAAAAGGATTTACCTGTTGCACATAATTCAGGAGAAATGAATCGACCTTGTTAGTAACAGATATAAAATGCAACAACACTTGTTGAGGAAAATATATTATTTATTGAGATTATACTCAATGGAAATTTTTGTACTTGTTACTTGGGAAGAAATATAATCTACCAGTTTTGTCTCCTATTACATTTGTTTTTTTACTTTTCGAATCTTACCTTTTTCCTTCATTTTTCTTAGTGACTGGAAGAATGGAAACTATATATATCTACATTTTTTAGTTTTTCTTGAATGCCTTCATTACAAAAATTGATGATTAAATTTAAAAAACACCAATTTTATTCATTGTTTGGTGACAAACACTATAAATTGAATATGTTACGATTATCAAATTGTTTTATCTTCTTGTATAAATGAAATACACAAAATACCCAACAAAATTAATGGTTTGGATTCGAAATCGAATCCATGAAGGGCCCCACGGGCCCAAACAATGCCCTTAAATCCAAATTACGGGGGCTCGAGATAATCCACCTTTTAAAATTTGGTGAGGTCAAATAATCATGCAAATTTATGAATATCTTTTTATTTTTTATTTTCTTCAAACTATATATTTTTTTAAAAAAAATTATTGAAATTTCACTTTGAGAAAATATCGTTTTTCTCTCAAACTATAACTCAAAAAACAATCCAGCCACTGTTCTCTTAATAATATCTAGTTTATACCTAAACTATTCAATTTTGCATCAATTTTACTCCACCATCAATTACGGTCTATAATCAAATAGAAGTTGCTCATGCGGCACCCAAAATATCAATTAGTTCTGTGAATAAAATGAAATTTGGGGGTCTAATTGATATTTTATAGATAGTTTAGAGGGTAAAATGAAATTTCAAATTTCATTGCCATGTCAACAACTTTCGTAAGCTAATAGCAAGGGTAAAATTAATCCAAAATCAAATAAACTAAGTGTAAAATTAATATTATTAAAATAACATAGGCCAAATTAATTTTTCAGCGATAGTATGAGAGGCAAAATAATATTTCCTCTTTTACCTGTATTAAAATTATTAAATCTTCATATTAAATTATGTTAGCACATTTTCTAATAATAAATATTAATTATTAGATGATATTAATTACATCAACAATTTCTTCACAGATTAGGGCATGGTTTACATTTTGTAAAATGGTAAATTACACCTTCACATTGCTTACTAATGAATGCTTTCTCACTTTGGTCTCGGCTATTGTATTCTTTTTCACTTTGGTCCAAATTGTAACAAATATTATACTTTTGTATGAAAATGCGGCATGGGTCAAGTTCACCTTCATTTGTACAAAACCTCTCGCTATAGGCCACTTCAACATGCAATCCTCCATCGAGAACACTTCCATTTACCGCTTGCCATGACCTATCTATTTTGAAGTGGGAAAACAAAGTTTTCTAAGTGATCAAAGTAAGAAAATTAATTTTTTAAATTCTAAAGTTACCCTCAGAAGTTAGCAAATTGGACCAAAAATAAGAAAAGACAAATAATATAAGGACTAAGGTGAGTGCAATGACAAACAATGAATGAAAATAGAATTTATTATTTTAAAAAAAGAGTGATAGTAAAAAGGTAGTGACCCATCACTTAAATAATAGGCAATGACTAATATTGATATGTGCTAGAGTTATAAATGTGTCAAAGTGATTTATAGCTGACGTCATTATTTGGACATAACGATAACATGACACTTATTCTGATTTATGCTAGAGTCTACAATAAGTGTGATAACAATTTTATTCCTTTTTTTTTATATATATAATTGATTTTCTATCAATTGGCCAATTTTTTTTTTTAATCAATTTAATTTTATATAAATAATTTATATGTATATATAAACTTACAAAACAAATTATTCAAATAACTATTTTCTCATAAATAATGTACATATACATACTTGCAAAATATATAATTTGGATAAACTAGAAAAAATGTTTCTCTTGAGGTCCTTTCATTAAAAAAGAAATAAATAGTGGAAATAGTGGTTGGAAGCGAAATGAAGAAAAAAATAAAATAAAAAATATATTTCTTCATATGTATTTAGTTAGGATGAAAATTTTGAAAGGAAACGAAAGAGAGATAAATTCAGAATTTTAATAATAAATAATTACTTATATAACAAAATAACTTATTATAACATCACTACTTTCATACTAAACAAATTTTTAAAAAAAATTATTTTTCTTTCTTTCTTTAATTTTTCACTACTACCAAACTAAGTAAGGCATATTTTGGGAATTGATTCTTGTGAGACTTTTTAATTTTTTATGAAAAAAAATTGTAAAAAAGTTTAAAATAATTATTTTTGTAGTAATTTTTTGAAAGAAATACATTTCGGTGGGAGAATTTTTTATTTTTTTATTTTTACACAAACATAGAAGGGTGCAAATCGCACTTGCACTCTCACAACCTTTCACTTGTACCCTATCATACAACCACTTACGCACTATATATTTTTATAATTAATTTTGTCCCTTCCACTATATTAAAATTCTCAATTTTTTAAACTTTCTTACTAAAATTATAACGTATCAAAATTAGCCTAAATAAAAAGAATTCCCCCCAAAAAACATAGTGGTCCACCCAACCATATGCACTGTGGGGACATACCCGGCCCGTTGGTGTGATGCCATTCGACCATAATTTTCTAATGCCGTTTGAGTGTTTCGACAAAAAACTTTTGGTTACACAAGCTTGTGTTCTTCGTGATTTGTTAAATTGAATTAGGCTAAAATGCACAAAATGAATATATATATATATATATGAACGATTAAGATTTTTTTTTTTCTTAAAGTCTCTTATTAATAAATTTTGTAAAATTACGCCTATTTGTATGTACTATGTATTTATTTTTATGTTTGATTTTTATATTTTTAAAAGAATTAATATTAATTTGAGGACAAATTATACCTTGGTCCCTGTAATTTGTATATTATATAAATTCGACTTTTGTATTTTTATATTGCATTTGTCTTATATAGTCCAATTCGATAACATCGGTTAAGAAATTGGATAAAAATAAAAGTAAAAATTGATTCATATAACTTTTCAATCACTTTTAAGATAGTGAATGAACTGTTTTATTCCTTGATTTCAATTTTTGAAAAAGTATTATCAATTCAATTGAATTAATATAACGCAAAAATTTAAATGATAAATTATTGTAATTATAATTATAATGCCTATGGGTTAAGTTTTCCTTGATTTTATGTTGTTAAAATTTTGAAACAGTAAAAAAAATTTATTGATGATAATCAAACAATTATATAATGGCAACAATAAATGCAAAAAGTATCATAGTAAAATTACAACGATCCCAACTAAAGTAACACCGAAATTTTTCAGCAATCATCTGCTAGCACCACACCCCGTTGGTGACTAGCTAACCAAACAACACCACCACTCCATACATCCAATTAGCTACTACAAACTAAACAAGTATAACAGGAATAACAGGAATAACAGCAGTGAGCAATCCCAAAGAAATCCTCGACTCAAGCTCCAACCCCTGCATCCCTCTTCCTCCAAAGCAACATCGTATTTGCCTTAAATTAATCAAGAAATCTTGAACTGTAAAATGATAATCTGATCTTAATCAACTCACATAATTCTTCCAAATTAGGGGTAGAAGCATTGAACACACAGTTATTTCTATGTTTCCATAATGATCACAAAACAGCCAAAGGCAAAGCCCTCCAAATCTCTCTCCTTATTGAATCTACCTCCCTCCCACCATGGGAATAGACTTTGAATTGAACCTGGTAACACCACTTGTACATCCCACCATGTTAGTTGTTAAATTGTTAACCATCATTTCTAATAAAACTTTAAAATAAGGCATTTGAGAGCGGAATAATTTTGTTATTTATATTTTTAATATGAAACTTTATTGTTTATTGGAATTGGCTTTGGGTTTTTACTGCGCAGCTTAGGTAGAGGGCAAAGAAGTCCACTCCCAGGGGAGCCGAGCCATAAATTCCCTTTACATGTGGTTGAATTCTCTTTTATGAGCGTGCTAAACACGTTTAATATTGGGACAACAATAGAATTCAAACACATAATCTAATTGTTAACTACCGAGTCCCGACACATGACCTAAGCTTAACCTTTATGTTGTTAATATTGTTGGAAAATGGCTTTTGTATAATCTTATTTTTTTGTTAATTTTGAGCATTAATTAAGGTGGGATCCAAGCATTATTTTTAACGTTTCTAATTGGGTTCATGTTTAATGTCGCGTAGTGAATAAATTGATTATTTGGTTGTTCAAAACCATTACTGGATGAATGGGAATCCAACGCACATTTTCGGGTTCATGGAACTAATTTTTTAGTGGGTTTCCTACACATTTGTGAAATGTGTTTGTCCCATATTGGAAAGGCTTGAGATTTTGAATGAGTTTATATACCTTAACTTGGGATAGTTGAAATGGACTCCAAGGGGTACCCATATTTGTGGAAGGGTGACGTTATGGGTAAAGTGGGTTAAACCCAATAGACCTAAAATTAAAAGCACACGCGCGTGCCGCCACCGCCCGTTGGTCGGCCGAGCTTGGCTGGGGCGGAGCTTGGGCGCAGGTGCGTGATATGAGGTTGAGTTGGGTGAGTCCGGCCCAATGCTTATCTTTTTGGGCCAAAAACTTTTGTAATTTATTTTTTATTTTAATTTTGGTTTTAAAATTCAAAATGAATTGGTCCAGAATTTTTCTTCACCCAAGCAGGTCCCTAATAGGTTCATACAACCCGAACTGGTTTAGAATGGTCAAAAACAGGTTCACACCTGTTGAATTCAACTATTTATCTGTTCAAACAGATTTGTACCTATTCAATCTATCCGAAAAGGTTTTCCACCTGTTTGAACAGTCACCTTTCCTCCTATAAAAGCCACCTTCCAAAGAATCTGTAACATACATTTTTTCCTCAGATTTTCATCTCTCTTCTCTCATTCCCATCTTCCTATTTTCTGCATTTAATTTAGGAAAAGAAAAAGAGAGTTTTAGCAAAGTTTTGGTTCGCCAGACTTGATTTTATAGTGCTGTAAAATCAAGTGTTAGTCATTGCATACTGGGAAGTAGACGCCGGTAAAACTCGAAGCACCGGAGGGAGGGTGAAATCTACTTTAAGGAGATTGTGTTCAATATAAGCCTCGACATTATTTTCTGTAAGCATTTAATTCAAAAAATAATTAAATTATTTTCTAAATTATTCTATTCTATTGTTTATTTAATTTATACATGTAATTTACACACACACACACACCTTTGTGGGTATAACAATCTTAAAGTAGAATTTTTATTTTTATTTATTTCTGTGGTAGACATAAAAATATTTTGTTTCGGGAAATTAAATAGTAGTAATATACTATTTAATTTCTTAAATAATAGTAATATACTGTTTAATGATTTCTTTGATAACATAGTAATTATATATTGTTTATCATTGGAATTTTGTTACAAAATATTATTCTATTTATTTTGTGTGTAAACTCTTTTTTGTATAAATTTGTGATTGGAGTATTATTTTTATTTCGTTAGAATTATGACAGCTGAAATTAACAATACTAAGACTGTTATTACTCAAACCCCCACACTTGTTGTGCCAGTGATAACTTCGGCAGTACCGGTAAATCATGGGGAGAAGTCAGAAAAATTCAATGGAAATGATTTTAAAAGATGGCAACAGAAAATGATGTTTTATCTTACGACATTGAATTTGGCACGCTTCACTCATGAAAAAGTCCCGGCACTGAACAAGGGAGAGACTGATCGGCAAGTGGTTGCTGCAGTCGATGCATGGAAACATGGTGATTTTTTATGTCGGAATTATATCCTCAATGGGTTGGACAATACACTGTACAATGTGTATAGTGTCAAAAGCACTACTAAAAAACTGTGGGAATCACTAGATCATAAATATAAGACAGAGGAAGCCGGTACAAAGAAATTTGTTGTCTTCCGTTTTCTGAATTTTAAAATGATGGATTCCAAGACGGTTATTAACTAGATTTAAGATCTCCAATTAATTCTCCATGACATACATGCGGAAGGGATAGTTCTCAGTGAATCTTTTCAGGTTGTAGCAATCATTGAAAAATTGCCACCATCCTAGAAAAAATTTAAGAATTATCTAAAGCATAAGCACAAGGAGATGAAATTAGAGGGATAGTGTGGCTCCGAATTGAGGAGGACAACCGTGGTTCTGACAAAAATTCAGGAAACCATGTCATGCAGGCTAAAGCAAATGTTGTGGAACGTAGACAAAGGTCAAAGTTCAACAACAAAAAGCGGAAACATTCGCAATGGTCCCAAACAAGGATCCACTAGTAAGATCAACAACGGGTTCAACAAGAGGTTCAAAGGCAAGTATTTTGTGTGAGGCAAAGATGGACATCGTACTAAGGATTGTTACGTTCGCAAGGACGGAGGAAGTTCAAGCAAAAAGCCAGCACAAGCCAACATACACTACAACAAAAAAACATTTTTAGCGACGTTTTTTAGCAACCAAATTGAAATTAGTCGCCAATTGTATATTTTTGACGACAATATACATGTTGGTCGCCAAAAAATAAACTATTAGTGACCAATATCTCAATCGGTTGCAAAAAACGGTTGGCACCAACTTAAAAGTTTGCGCGGGAGCACTAAAAATGTTTTTACGATCAAATTAATATATGGCGACGAAACTTTTAGTCGCCAATTGTAACTTTTTGGCGACATAATTAACATAGTCACTGAAAGGTGAAAGGTGAACAATATTTATGACAACCTAATGATTTTTGTCGCCAATAAATTAGGGGTCAAAAGGACGTGGTTTTGAATCTTCTTCTTCTTTTTTTTTTTTTTTTTTTGGGGGCGTCAACAAAACAAGGACTGACCTAATATTCATCTCATTCTCTCACTCCACAACCTCAAGCAGCACAGCAGAAGACACAGAGGTATGTCTTTTTTTCTCTTCTTCTTCTTCGTCTCTCTCTCCCTCTCCCTCTCCTTCTTATTCTCTCACACTGCCTCGTCTTCCTTTTTTTCTTCTTTGTTTTCAATTTGATTCTCTTGTTCGGCATGGCAGAGCACAGCACAACACTGATTTTTGGGACTGATATTCTGATTTTGGGACTATTTTTGGGCCTGATATTCTGATTTTGGGGCTGATATTCTGATTTTGAATTTTTTTGGGACTGATATTTTGATTTTGGAACACAACACAGCACTTCGTTGTTTGTTGTTATGTTGTTTTAATTAGTTCAAGCATTAATAAATAAACATATATAACATGTTTTGAGGATGTTCAGTTTTCTACACTGACCAAGTTGAAGCCTAGAGCTAAACATCTAGACTACATTTTTTTTCTTCTATCTTTCAATTGGTTACACTTATTGATTGCATGAATTTTATCACTTTCAGAAGAAAATTATTTGGTGCAGCAGTTCTACAAATTTAGAAGAAAAAAAAAATGTGGCTACTATTCTGGTCTGTGCTGCAGTTCAACACTTAGAAGAAGAAAAAATGTGGCTGCAGTTCAACACTTACTGATTTATTTTTTTTTTTGTGCTCTGTGTTGCGGTTGTTCTGGGCTATTTTTGGGCTGTTTTTGGTCTGTTTTTGTTGTTGTTTCTAGGCTGTTTTGGACTCTATTTTGGGCATGTTTTGTGCTTGATTCTTCACCTGTTTAAACACCATTTGCACTCCAAAAATATGGTTAAACACAAGGAGAATTTAAATGATTTATTTAAATATTAACTTTTCAATTCTAATCCATATTTCAAAATAAATGAAAACATAATCAAAAACAGTTAATCTGTGTTTGTAATTGTTACACAAGCTTGCATCTTATGTAATAACTTGAGGACAGTGACTTCGGCGGGTTGAGAATGGTATCATGCTACAATGTCATTACATCTTGGTGAATAGTGATATACCTAAATTTTGCTTCTTCTGATATTTGTGTAGATGAACATGACTTTATGCATCAGATTTGTTAGGCAAGTGGGTCACTGGTTAAAGGGTTGAATGTGGCCTTCGAACCTAACTGTTGAATCAAGAGCCTAATATTTCTTACCTCATAACTTGGGCTATTATTCATTAGAGAGTATATTCTGTTCTATAGTTTGAGTGCATTATATTGTAAAAATTATCTATTTATGAAATTAAATGCAAAAATTGTTTGAGCTATACTTTTTAAGGATTAGTGTTTTGACGCCCATCAATATAGTTATAAATTTGATTCTATTTCAAAATTCTATGGTCATGTTAATTGTTCATTTGTGGTTAAGTTTTCTTATTAAGGGTTTTACTTCTTTTGGCAACGCGATTATAATTTTGAAGAATAAAAATCATACGACTTAATGTTGACATGATGAGAAATAAGGCATTAGTTTCATCTTTTAAAGAAATTAGCTAAAACTGTTTCTGATTTAGAGTCTTGTTGGGGGAGAGCTTGTCCGTGCTTTGCTTATCCAGGTAATATACTGCACTTCTCTGGTAGTCAGTGGTTTCTAATTCTGATTATATGACATGGGTTTTGTGCTATGACAGATTCAGAAGCTGAAGTTGGATATTGATACGTGAGTAGACTGAGTTGTTTTCTTTGTTTAGAAGTCAACTCTCTTTGGTGTTCAAGTCATTTCATTGTTTAAGTTTCTGACTATCATCTTCTAACAGGGCAATGCTTGAACTAGATCAAATTCTTAAGGCCAATGAAATCAATTTTGCTATTCTAGCTGCTTTACCAGCTTTCTTTCTCGCCTTTTGCTGATGTTAGTGTGTGCGTGGTTAAAACAGGTAAGCTCTATGGAGTTCTTGTTATTTTTGTGGTGTACCCATCGAGCTTTTCATTAAGTCAATCGTATGCTGCTCTGAGGTTTTCAACTTTTTATTTGTATGTCAATTGTCAAATGTGGGATTGTATGCATGGATCTCATATTATAATAGTTTGCTCCTCCTTAGCTTAACTCCTGGAAAGAAAGAGTTTAGTTGCACCTCTGCTTGTTGAAATTGAATATAAGGAATTATGAACTCTATTTATCTCAAGCCAAACTCCCAATAGCTATCTGGGTCATACGGTTGCTTTAAACCAAAGTTACATCATTAGATGTGAAACAAAATGTCTTTTGTGTCTTTGGTTTTCCTTGGTGAATTGGAAATCCTAGAGCTTAGTTTAAATATTTGATATACTTTATATCCAATGTTCTTGACTCAAGGTGAATCCATGAGGCTTCTCTAAGGATACACATGCCAATTTCTCACTTATCTTTTATTTTTATTTTCCTATTCAAATCCATTAGCAAAAGAGATACATGTTTGAAATATTTTTATCATCACTTTGGAAAATCTTTAGTACTCTAAATTCATCAAGTAGAATCAACTCAGAAGATCAACTTTACTCAAACACCTTAATTCTTAAAAAATAAAAAAACTACTTCCTAAAGGCAATATTTTAAAATTTTGAATTGAGTTTAGGTAAGACATCTTATCAAGGTTTCCGAACTTTTTGCATACTGCTGGGTTATGCTTCTTATCTATTTGTACCATATTCCTAATAAATAAGGGTGACCAGATAAGCAGTGTTAATATCCTCAAGCTGTGCTCTTTCCATATTAATGGAGTGTATGAGGTTTTAGTTTTGACACATTTGAGAGTTGGGATTAATATATACAATTACTCCACTCAGATGTGCAGTTTATGCTCCCCAAAGACATTGGGTATTCTTGGTATTGAAATGGTCCTTAATTTTCATTCTGCCAACATATTTTGAGGTTCATCGTTTTCTATAAATGTAGTAGTTTTCAACACCCAAAGAAAGACTCTCACTTTATTTATTTATTTATTTTTGTTTTTATTTTTTGATAAATCTCTCACTTTATTACATATAGTACAATCGTCACTTGTGAGTTTACTTGTTCGTTTACATTCTTTGACTGTACTTGTATATCTACTTTTGCTGTCATCAGTTTGTATCATATTAAATCCTTGTTTTGTGTGTGTGTCCGTGCCACATCTTCAAAATATACGTTAATCTAGGCCAAACTGTTTAAGCTTTCCATATTGGAGGATATAGAGGTAGATCAAGCACTTAATTTGCATATAGAACATGTATTATTTTCTAAATAGATAACGACTTGTATGGGAGTGAGATACATTTTCAAATAAATGTTGACATTAAAGACCTATCCATTGAATATCTAGATGAAATAACAAGTTTGGAGGAAATTAAACCTAACTATTCATTTATTTATGGTGTGAGGACCATTGCTTGGTGTAATGGCATAAGCTAAGCTTTCTAGTCTGAGTGCAAGCTCAAGCCTGAGGGCATCCATTTTTTTTTTTTTTTCCCCACAAATAATGTTGTTTTGCATATTTGGTTTTCAGATTATGGAGCAAATGTGTACTAGAGGGTAAATCATGTAAAATTTTCTGATGACTGCGAAATTGGTTATCGTTTATTTATATTTTTAGCCACACTATCTGATTTCTCTTTGTTATAAATCAGGATACTAGAGCAGAAGGACGGGGAAGGATTGCTCGACTCCAAAGAAGGTTTCTTATTGTGGAGGTTGAGAAAAGAATTATGCAGTTTCAAATTTGCATAGATCAAGGATTGGTATGAAATCCAAATTCCTTTAGTTTCTTTTTTTTTTTTTTTTTTTTTTGTCAACGAATTGTTGGTCTGCAGACTCTACATCCTAATTGGGTTTTTGACTTGTTTTAATTGGTTTTATTGAGAGAGAAGGGATAGTAATGCCCCTTTTGTTGCTTGTAGGAAAAAGATGCGAAATGTCCACTGAAACTTGGCATGGGTAGTTTGCCCAAGCCTAAATAGACTTGTAGGAACAAACAGGACCTCGATTGGATTTCCGATTAGAAAATTAGAGGAAAATTGTAAAACACAAGACTTAAAAGGCCTGTTCGGGGGATGAAATTGCTAAATGACCACCGAAACTATCAGAACTTGGCATGGGTAGCTTACTTAAGCTTAAATAGACTTGTAGGAACAAACGGGACCTCGATTGGATTTTTGGTTAGAAAATTAAAAGGAAAATTGTAAAATACAATACTTAAAAGGCACTTTTGAGGGGGCCGAAATTGCGAAATGACCACCAAAATCGCCTAAACTTACTATTGTATAGCTTGCTCAAGCCTAAATAGACTTGTAGGAACAAACGAGACCTAGATTGAATTTTCGGTTAGAAAATTAGAAGGAAAATTATAAAACACAAGACTTAAAAGCTCGCTTGGGAGGCTTAAATTGTGAAATGACCACCAAAACCACCGAAACTTAACACGAGTAGCTTGCTCAAGACTAAATAAATTTGTATGAGCAAACGACACCTCGATTGAACTTCCCGTTACAAAATTAAAATCAAAATTGTGAAATTCATACCGAATTTCCTTTCTTTTTTTTTTTCTTGTCAATCTAATATTTTTTTTTTTCTTTTTCATGTGACAGATTGGCAATGGTGGAAAATAGTTCGGGCTGTATTAGAAGATTTGATTTTGTATTTTTGGACATATTTTGACGTAGGATTTTGGTAAATAACTTATGAGTTAGATGTTTAGCATCAAAATATTTGATTTTGTGTTTTTGCAAATATTTTGACATAGGATTTTAGTAAATGACTTGTGGATTAGATGTTTAGTATCAAAATATTTGGTTTTGTGTTTTTGAAAATATTTTGATATAGAATTTGGTAATGGATTTGTGAGTTTGATGTTAATAATTTGTAAGTACTTTGGTATGAATGTTTCAGATTAATAGAGAATTATAATTATGCTTATTGGGATGTTTAATAGTTATTAATTTTGAATTATTATGAATGTCTTGTACATGTGTATTACTATTTACATTGCATTTGTATATGTATTGTGTATAGAAAAACAGGTGTTTTGGATGATTTTGAACAGGAAAATTATTAAAATTCAAATTTTTATAGTGAATTTTTAGTGACAGGTGATATTTTGGTTGCTATTAATATATTTGGCGATAACATATTGTTTTGTCGCTAAAAGTTAGTGGATATTTCAAGAACGTTTAGCAACCAAAATTGAGTTGTTGCTAAAAAGTTAATTTTTAGCAACCAAATTAATTTTGTCGCTAAATAATACTTTTGGGGACGAATTTATTTGTCGTACTTGTTGCTAATTCTTTTGGCAACAAAATTTATACTTTTGGCGACCAATTTTTTGGTCGCCAAATGTGCTTTTTGTTGTAGTGATAGCCGAGAATTTTTATTTTTCCGATGGAGTGGCAAACATCAATCTTGCTGCAGTAGTCTCTGAAGCAAATTTGGTAGGCAATCCCAAAACATGGTGGGTGGATACTAGAGCAACCCGCCATATCTGTGCAGATAAGAAGATGTTCACAACCTACAAAGTGGTGGAAAGTGGGGAACAGGAAACTCCTCTACATCAACCGTCGAAGGACAAGGAAAGATTGTGCTGAAAATAATCTCGAGAAAAGAACTCACTCTTAACAATGTACTTCATGTGCCAGAGATTCGTAAGAATTCGATTTCTGGGTCATTGTTGATCAAGAATGGGTTTAAATTAGTCTTTGAATCTGATAAAGTTGTACTCTCCAAGAGTAGAATGTATGTGGGGGCGAGATTACATGAGTGATTGGCTTTTTAAGCTCAATGTAATGACTATTATACCTAATTTGGCTTTTAATAATAAGAACACACCTTCTATTTATATTGCTGAGTCTTCTTTTTTATGGCATGGTAGATTATGACATGTTAATTTTAATTCTTTGCGTAGACTTGTTGCTTTAGAATGTTTACCAAACTTAGAATTTGATCCTAATCATAAATGTGAGATTTGTGTTGAAGTAAAACTCACTAAGGCATCATTTAATAAAGTTGAAAGAAGTACTGAACCTCTAAGTTTAATTCACACAGATATCTATGATTTAAAATTTGTTCAAACTAGAGGAGGTAAGAAATACTTTATTACTTTTATTGATGATTGCACTCGATATTGTTATATTTATTTATAGAGAAGTAAAGATGAAGCCGTAGAAGCTTTTAGGCAATATAAACTTGAGGTTGAAAATCAACTTGGCAAAACTATTAAGATAATAAGGAGTGACAGATGTGGTGAGTATAATGCACCATTTGAAGAATTTTGTTCTAAACATGATATCATTCAGTAAACCACTGCACCCTATTCTCCTCAGTCAAATGGAGTTGCTGAGAGAAAGAATCGAACTCTTAAAGAGATGATGAATATCATGTTGATTAGTTCAGGGTTACCTCAAAACTTATGGAGGGAAGTGATTTTGTCTGCTAACTTTTTCTTGAACAGGGTACCCCACAAGAAACTCAATCAAACACCTTATGAATTATGGAAAGGTCAACGACCTACCTATAATTACCTGAAAGTGTAGAGGTGTTTGGCCAAGGTGGCAGTCCCTAGTCCCAAAACGACTAAGATAGGACCAAAGACCGTTGATTATGTGTTTATTGGTTATACCAATAATAGTAGTTCATATAAATTTTTAGTTCATAGATCTGAAAATCCGGATATGCATGTAAACACTATTATTGAGTCAAGAAATGCGTTGTTTTTTTAACATATTTTTCTTAGTCAGGAAACTGAAGAGAAAAGTTCAAATAAAAGAACTTTTGATACTGCTATTGGTAGCAATGAAGACCAAAATGACAATGAATCCGATGAACCTAGATGTAGTAAGAGGGCTAGGATCTCTAAATCATTTGGTCCAGATTTTTCTGACGTACCTGTTAGAAAATGAGTCTCAAAACTTCAAGGAAGCAATGTCAAGTTCTAAAGCTCCATTGTGGAAAGAGGCTATGAATAGTGAAATTGAATCAATACTGCAAAATCGTACTTGGAACTGGTGAATCTTCCACCAGGATGTAAACCTCTTGGATATAAGTAGATATTTAAGAGAAAAATGAAAGCAGATGGTTCAATAGATAAATACAAGGCTAAGCTTTGTTGTTAAAGGATACAAGCAAAAGGAAGGCCTTGATTATTTTGACACTTATTCACCACAGTGACAAGAATAACATTCATTCGCATGTTGATTGCGATTGCAGCTTTGTATAATCTAGAAATACATCAAATGGATGTTAAAACAGCTTTTTTGAATGGCGAGTTAGATGAGGAAATCTATATGGAACAACCAGAAGGGTTTGAAGTTTTCGGCCAAGAGAAAAAGGTTTGTAAACTTGTCAAATCCCTTTATGGATTAAAACAAGCTTTGAAACAATGGAATGAAAAATTTGATCACGTTATGCTTTTGGATGGTTTTAACATAAACGAATGTGATTAATGCGTCTATGTTAAAAGCACAGACAAAGGCTACGTCGTAGTCTGTCTTTATGTGGATGACATACTCATTATTGGAAGTAACAATGACATGATTAAATCCACAAAGAAAATGTTGAACAAAAAGTTTGACATGAAAGATTTGGAAGTAGCAGATGTAATTATAGGAATAAAGATTATTAGAACATCTGAAAGATATGTTTTATCTCAGTCTCATTATGTTGAGAAGATTTTGGAGAAATTTGGAAAGCATGACGACCGTTCTGCTAAAACACTTGTTGACATTAGTCTTCATTTGTCAAAAAGTACAGGTGCAAGCATATCACAATTAGAGTACTCTCGAATAATTGGAGGCTTGATATACTTAATGAATTGCCCTAGGCCAGATTTAGCCTATGTTGTAAGCAAATTGAGTAAGTACACAAGTAATCCAGGGTCCGATCATTGGAAAACGATAATTAGGATACTTAGGTATCTAAGACATACCCAGAATTATGGCTTACATTATACCAAATATCCAGTAGTACTCGAGGGGTACAGCGATGCAAATTGGATATCGGATATTAAAGACTCAAAATCCACTAGTGGATATGTCTTTATCCTAGGAGGTGCTGCAGTCTCTTGGAAATCCTCCAAGCAGAAATGCATAGCAAGGTCGACAATGGAATATGAGTTTATCGTATTAGATAAAACAAGAGAAGAAGCAAAATGGCTTCGTAATTTCTTAGAAGACATTCCAATGTGGCAAAAACCTGTGCCAGCTATATGCATTCACTGTGATAGTGAAATAGCAATAGGATGGGCACGGAATCATATGTAAAACAGTAAGTCTCGACACATTCGTCGAAGACATAATATCATTAGGCATTTTCTCTCACATGGAATAATTTCCATAGAATATGTAAAGTCAAAGAAGAATATTGCGGATCCATTAACTAAACGGCTAGCCAGAGAGCAAGTGTACCATTTATCGAGGGGAATGAGATTAAAGCCTATTACTTAAAAGTCGCCATAATGGGAACCTAACCTAGTTGACTGGAGATCCCAAGATCTAGGTTCAAAGGGACAACCGAATTATGGATGACTTCATGTATTACTAAGGAAGTTTACACCTACCCATATATATGATAAGAAGAGTGATACCTACAGCGTTAGTATGATAAGTTTTGCTTTTAATGATTCTTATAGCTTGGACATCCAAGTGGGGTATAGCAGGATACTCTTAATAAGAAATCACCTATATGAGTGTGAATTGGACCGGTTCTGTGAGAATTAAGAATGATAAATTCTCTAGAGCACTCATGAATTACCAAGCGTTGTTCAGGGCCAAAATAAAATACAACCGTAAGAACCAAACTGTGTCTGCAGATACACTATGTGTAGTCTATTGTCTTGGCTTACACAACAGCTGAACAATTCAAGGCATCGCGTCCACTGGTTAGCCAATAAGTCCGATAAGCTTTAACTAGAGGAGGTTCAAAACCAAAAGTTACCTATCTCGATGTGGTGTATCTTCTTAATGTACTCTTTCTTTGTCTTCATCTTGTTGCATGTTCGTTATCGTGAATTCCATTCATGTGGGGGATTGTTGGAAAATAGCTTTTGTATAACCTTATTTTTTGCTAACTTTGAACATTAATTAAGGTGGGACCCAAGCGTTATTTTTAACGTTTCTAATTGGGTTTATATTTAATACTGCGTAGTGAATAAATTCATGTATTTGGTTGCTCAAAACCATTTCTGGATGAATGAGAATTTAACCCGCATTTTCGGGTTCGTGGAACTAGTTTTTTGTTGGGATTCCTACACATTTGTGAAATGTGCTTGTCCCAAGTTGCAGAGGCTTGAGGTTTTGAATGAGTTTATATACCTTAGCTTGGGATACTTGGGATAGGCCCCAAGGGGTACCCAAGTTTGTGGAAGAATGAGGTTATGGGTGAAGTGGGCTAGACCCAATGGACCCAAAATTAAAATCGCGCACGCGCGCCGCCGTCGCCCGTCGATCGGGTGGGCTGAGCTGGGCCTGGGCTTGGGTGCGGGTACGTGATGTGAGGTTGGGTTGGGCTAGTCCAGCCCAATACTTATCTTTTGGGCTAAAAACTTTTGTAATTTATTTTTTATTTTAAATTTTGATTTTAAAATTCAAAATAAATTGGTCCATAATTTTTTCTTCACCCAAACAAGTCCCTAACAGGTTCACACCACTCGAACAGGTTCAGAAGGGTCAGAAACAGGTTCACACCTGTTGAATTCAACTGTTTATTTGTTTAAACAGATTGGTACTGCTCAACTGTCCAACAGTTTTTTTCCACTGCTCAATAGCCTCCTGTCCGCCTATAGAAAGCCAGCCTTCCAGCAATTCAGAACATACATTTTTTCCACAAATTTTCGGCTCTCGCTCTTATTTTCGCCTTCCTATTTTTTTGCATTTAATTTAGGAAAAGAAAGAGAGAGTTTCAAAGAAAGTTTTGGTTCTCCAGACTTGATTTTATAATGTTGTAAAATCAAGTGTTAGTCGTTGCATCCTGAGAAGTAGACACCAGTAAAACTTGAAACATCGAAGCGAGGATGAAATCTACTTTAAGGAGATTGTGTCCAACACAAGTCTCGACATTATTTTCTGTAAGCATTTAATTCGGAAAATAATTTATATAATTATTTTCTGAATTATTTTATTTTATTGTTTAATAAATTTATACATTTAACTTACATACACACACCTTTGTGGGTATAACAAATATTAATCAATGCGTGTTATGTTGTCCCTCTAAAATGCATGCATGCATGGATGTAGATTACATGTTTGTCATGTGGGGGATTCGTACTTGCGATCCAACCGAACCACGTAGTGAGCGATGAACTCGGCCTTGTCCAATTCCTGAAAGCAACCGCAGACATGGCAAAAGGTTCATCTTTTTCCCCACCATGGCCCATGTGGAAGAGAGAGCTCCTTAACGCAAGGAAACCTCCACAGATAACATGCGCACTACATCACCAGTACGAAGACTCAGGGAACCACCAAAGCACCACCTCCATGGACATGTCCGACAACAACGATACACTCCATCAATCTTTCTTTTTTGGTACCAAACAGATGACTGCCATTTTCAACCATCTTCCTCCACCACACCTTTTTCACTCGTCTTCCACTCTGTAAGTTCTCACTGCGTGTTTATGGAGGTAATGTTCTTGCATCATTTTCATTTTTAATATATTTGCGTGCAAAGAAGTTGAAATTCATTTGGGAAGATTACATCAGTAGTCTTTACATTTTGTTGCTTGTCTTATTTTAGTCTCTCTAGTGTTAATTGACTCAATTTTGGCTTTTAATTTTAGATTTTACATTAATTTATTGCAATTGATAACGCCGTTACATTTTTCACAAATTTTTTCTAAGTTGTTAAAGAAGTAGCTCTTTTAGTTGGGTTTTTGACTTTTTACGAAAATATTTATAGAAAAATAGAGAGTATGATTGTGATTGGGTGTTTTGACTTTTTGACTATTTTAATCAAAAAACCAACACTCCAAACAGATTCATTGAGATTAAGTCACTCAATTGATCAAGTTTATAATTGGAGAAATAACAACTCAGTGGGTGTTTTAAAATTTAATTAAAAATCAGTGATAAAGTTTATAAATATTAATAATTAAAATTATAACTTTTTCATGAATTTGTAATAATTTTGTGTGATCACCATTGTGTGGTAATGTCTCTTTTATAATTTTACTTTTAAAAATAAGACACGTGTCGTTCATATGAGCATTTGTCGCTAACAATTGGTATCAATGGAGAAATTTGAGATAAAATAAAAAAAAATTCAAGACAAAAATTGATCAAACTAAAATTACAGAGACCAAAATAATACAAGGATTAGAATACATAGACTAGCAATGTAATTTGTCCATTTATTTATGTGGCTTGTCATATTTACCAATTTTGCACCAACAGGTGCCGCACAATTGCACTCCAAATTGATCCCACTGAGACCGTTCGGGTGACATTCATGGTCGATATGCAAGGCAAGCCTGGCCTGAACTTGCCTCCTGGTTACTACGGCAACTCATCTGTCTCTCCAACGGCAATTTCAAAGGCTGAAATGTTGTGTAAAAATCCACTAGAATATGCAGTAGAATTGGTTAAAAAAGCCAAGGCTCATGTGACCGAAAAATACATAAGGTCAGTGACAGATTTCTTGGTGGTCAAGAGACGACCTCCATGTTCAAGATCATGAAATTTCATTGTTTCTGACACAACACATGCCGGTTTTGGAGAGGTTGGTTTTGGGTGGGGCAAGCCTGTGTATGGAGGTCCTGTTGGTGGCACATCTTTTAGTAGCCCCTATGCATTGTTTAGGAATGATGATGGAGAGCATGGGATTGTGGTGCCTATATGTTTGCCTGTGGCTGCTATGGAAAGGTTCAAGGTGGAGCTTTGGAGAACGACTATGGGGACTAATGGGGATTCACATGTTGTAGAGCCCATTAAGATTTCCTCTATGCTCTAAATCAAATCAGTTGTGCAACCCTATTACTCTTCTGTGTCAGTATAGTTGGGATAAGTCAATATTACTATGATGCTTCACGTACTGCCCTTTTCTTTATTGATATATGTCTAACCATATTTTGTATTTTGGATTCTTATCAATAAAATTTTCATTTTACTGATACAAAATAAAAATAAATAAAGTAAAATTAATCCAGCTGTATTTCACTATGTCGTGAGTTTTGATTTTGTAATTTTGGTTGTATAATAATCAGTGAAGGAATAGATATAGGAGAAGTTATGCATTATACAACAGATGACACCTGATTCTTAACATCTAACATCTGGTGAATTTTTATTTTCATGTGGCTCTGTTTTTGCCTAGGTGTTGCTGGGCTACTTGTTTGAGATTCAAGTGTTAAAATTTAGATGTGATTGTTAAAATAATTTGTACATACAGGTTCAAATATGAAAATAAATAGTTTTAAAATTTTGCACAAGTAAAAATATTGGTATATATAAATTAAAATAATTTTAACAGATTGTTATATGAAGGTATAAATTTTTTTTATTTATGGTGTTAAAACTTCAATACATCATAACTTTGCGTTCAATAACCAGTTTGGGCAATTATTATTATTATTATTTTTTTGTTTTGATCTCATGTATTTTTTCAAGATCTATCCATATAAAATTACCAAAGTCAATTTTGGGCATTTATTTTCATTAAAAAAAAAAAAAGTCAATTCGCTCTTTTGATTAACCAAAAAATAATAATTATTATTTTTTTGAAATGTTATATTTAATATTAATCTTACTCGAAAGATCTCAAAAACACAAATTAGATTTAAATTTTGTTAAAAACGGAAGTATAGATTTCAAGTTATGAGATATATTGTAGACGTCCCCGAACGCGGAGGATGACTCTGCCTCGCTCGCTTTGGGCTCACTACGCCAGACTCAAATTGTCATGGTTCTTTAACTGAACCAAAGAGTCCAAATCCGGCAAATCGTTTTGAGAAAATAGATTTTTTAAAAGAAGTGCCAAACATGGACTACTTTGCCAGATACAGAGTCGCCACCTAAATATTTTATTTTTGGGAAATTTAGAAACCCCGACTGCTGCCTAAGGCCACGTGTCCGCTATCACCAAAGTTGCCTCGGCTCGAACTTGGGTACGATTAGAAGGTCACTGTGAGCATTCTCGCCCGATCAAAGATCGGCCTCTACTAACCATGATATCAAGTTTTGAAAATATTGTGTGCTCTTATTCCGGTTATTAGCCTAGATTTACTATGTGATGCGCACAGCATACAAGTATAGACTGGATCGCCTGAATTGGAACAAAACATTTCATGTTGGTTTTGGAAAGAGGTTTGCTACTCTCAAGTAGGCTTAAAATGCAGATTTTGCCACCCTCAGGTGGGCTTAGAAAACATGGTTTTGCCACTATCTAGTGAGCTTAAAACTCACAGTGAATGAATTGTTCCAATCCAAATAACCAAACCTTCACCCACAGGTATTCAGGCAGTTATATCACATAAACACATAGCCTCATGGTAAGCATTCTATCATGGCAGTCACTCACACGCATGCAAGGATGCTAAAGCGTAAAAACTTACCGAGTACTCCAAGCCAAAACAGAAGCTAATTAGAAATCATGCATGATCCTAACTATACAGAAATGCCTAATGCAACACATGCAATAATGCAACACATGCAATAATGCAACTAAGATAGGCTCGGCTATTCTAAACATGGCATATGGAATGCTACAGCTAACAAGTATTTTACTTGGAATTGAAATATAATGCTGTGAGTTATGATGCGCCGAGCCTGGTGCATGCAAAACAGATGAATGAATGCAAACATGCTATCATACTGTATGCTAATTGAAACATGCCATAATCTAACCATCGTAAGCTAGTAAATAAAAGGGAGAAAGATGTGGGGTTGGAAGACATACATCACACGCACGCACACTTATTACAACATTGCCCTCGCTCGGAGGGTCCGAATAAATAATATACAGTCCAAATAAATAGTACAGTCCGAATAAATACAAAGTCCTAATTAATTAACAAATTTAACTAGGAAAGCAGTAAATTGGCATGTAAGCTTGTGGACTGCCTCAGCTTTGCTCCGAATGATGAATGATGCATGGTTGGGTTGTTTTGTACGGAAATCCACTACGATGCCCCAATTAGCTTATGTTTACAATTAAGCCCGGAATATTGCATGAATCTCCAAAAGACTGCCGGTTTCTGATTTGCTGCAACGAAGAGCAAGAAAGGGGCATGGCAATGTATTTTTACATGTGTATGCTTGACTACTCTTCAGGGAGTGTAGTCCTTGATCCTCGTGCCACCAATCACGCATCTCGATGCATGATGGCCGAGGAGTCGAATTGCACGACTCAATATGAAATGAATGCACATATAAACACAACAAGACCGAGACCCAATCATGGATAATCCGGAGTGTCGGTGACTGGGAATTGAGACACGTTCTATCACTCGGAGTACGAAACGTACCTCGTTTCCCGTGCTCGGGCTAACTCCTATCCCAAACACAATGCAATATGCATGACATGCATGAATGCAATCCTAACATGCAACCTAGCATACACAATACTATGAAATGGCATACACAATGCACGATGTAACATGGCATGCACAATGCTCTAACATACAACCTAGCATACACAATGCTATGGACTAAGATGGCATACACAATGCAATATGGGCTTATACTAATATGAGTGGACCTCAGCCACACTCACATCAGTGGCCATAAGATGAAAGTGAGACTATCGAAATGAGTGCACACATGCACGCAAACCGAGGACCGAACCTAAGGCATCAAATGCCACTCTACCAAAGCATGGCAAGGCATGAAATATGGCATACAGGTATGTAATTTTCAGCACTAAAACATGATGCAAAATGATCCCGAATCATGGATAAACGACACACGATGCATGGAATGGTCCCGAAACACAAAACTAGGCACATGGAATGGCTTATAGCTATACAAAGCATGCATTATTTGATCATGAAGTCTAAAGACAGAGCCAAGGCAGTCCCAAAATATGCACATTTCCAGTTCAAAGTGTGACCAAAAGATGCTAGCAAGATGGCCTAACATTGCATGCAAGTTTGACTAGTAAACATGGGTTACATGGCATGTATATTAAGTATATGGAATCTCACCAAACCAGCAAAAATCAGTGAACAAAACATGCCAAAATATACCCAAATAACCTCTGAAATGCAACCAACACATGCACAAATGATGGGTTCTTTTAGAGGGCTATGCAAAGGATTCTTAAGCACATACAAGGTGGATACTTAGCATGGCATAAACAACTCTGAAAATCAAATATGGTAGTCCTAAAACTCACAAAATTGACCCTAGAAAGTGACTTCAAAGCATGCAAGATAGGGTCTCTTTGGAAGGCCTAAAAGGCCACCAAACAAGGCAAGGTGAGAGGAGGTCAACCCCCCCCCCCCTCTGATTTTGAGGCTCAAAACAGCATCAAAGCCACTAAAAATCCATTGGATTTCAGTGGCTAAGAGGTCAAAACAAGGCCAATGCAAATGCTCACATGTATGGCCCTAATCATGAAGAAATGAGGCATGCATAGGGGAAGATGGCCCCAAACAGAGAATAAACCTTAATAAAACATGAATATTATATCAAAACAAGACTTTTTTGAGTTTAGGTTGAGGTCCAAAAAGGCTCACAAGTAGGGCTAATGTATCATGCAAAAACAGTCCTAAAAGAGAGAATGAACAAACAAGGTAGTGAATGACCTCAAATAGAGAAGAGCCCTTCAAAAAAGTTGAAGAGGGGCTCAAAACAAGGCACTCTACAGTTTATGGAAAGTCCCAAATATGCTCACAAGTAAGGCTACAATATGATGAAAAAATGGCCCTAAAAGAGAGATAGAAAACAAGAGGGAGTAGCTGGCCTCAAACAGTGAAGAGTCCTTCAAAAAAGTTGAATAGGGGCTCAAAATAGAGTACTTTACAGTTTGGCTTGAAGCCTAGAAATGCTTACAAACAGGGCTAATATACCATGCAAGAAAAGGGCCAAAAGAGAGATAAAAGGGAAAGGGACAGCAGGTGGCCTCAAACAGAGAAAATCCCTTGATCAAACATGAGGATGAGCTCAAAATAAGACCATTTCTAGTTTGGGTTGGAGCCCAAAAATGTAAGAAAATATGGCTTATAGATGGAACAAGAAAAAACTAGAAAAAGGAAAAAAAGAGACTCACCCTTGTAGAACCAAACTTCAGCAACTTTTGGACCAAATTTGTGAGCTCTCAACCTCTGGAAATCAGCTTCAAAGGGCTGGAATGGAGTGTGGAGGTGTGGTGCTATGGGTTGTAGGGTAAATAGTGCAAGAAGCTTAGGGTTTGAAGGGTTGAAGGAGAGAGAGATGGAGGTTTGTATGTAAAGGCCCCAAACAATTTTTTGTAACCCCTTGAAATGGAGCTGGGGGGCTGGTTTTATAGAGGAGAGGAGTGGAGAAAAGGGGGGGAAAATCAAATTCAAATTTTCCCCCTAAAAGACCCCCCATCGGATATAAGATCTGGGGGGAAACACAGGGTACAGTTGTAAGGAACCAGGTGAGAGGGTCATGGCCGGCTAGGTTTAGAAGGTTCAAGTGGCCGGCCGGCCACCTCCCCTGGCCGGCCGGCTAGGTTCAAAAGGTTCAAGCAAAGTTAGTGGCTGGCCACCCCAAAAAGGTGACCTCCCATGTGTGTACAACACAGCTATGTGGAGAAAAATTGGAAAAAGTGAACCAGGAGAGAGAAAAGCTAGCTTTTTAGAGGGGTTCAAAAGGGTCAGGAATGATTGATGGTCGGCCAACCCATATTGGTGGCCTCCCAGGTGTGTACAACACAAATATGTGGTTTAGGGCTAGAAAAAGTGGCCCGGGAATGGTCAACACCAGCTTTCTAGTGAGGAAAACAGGTGACGAAGAGCGATGAAGGAATAAAGCTGGTTTTTCAGAACAATTGCTGGCCTCCCACCCTTCTACAAGCTTTCTAACAATGAAAATAAGGTATCCACCAAAAATGAACTCAAACCGATGTAAAACGAAGGTTCGGGGGCCAAAACGCGCGGTCCGGGGCCCCGAAAACTGACTATTAGGCATCGGAAGTGGTGTTGGACCATGAAGTTGGTCTCTCGGGCCACAGTGTCCCTCAAAAGGGAGGAAATAAGATGCGTGCCAAAAACCGGAGCAAACGGAGGTGGTTAAGCTGTCCCGAACCAAGGCACACGGCCAACGGCTCCGAAAAACCGGAAACCGGGCTCCAAACGGGAAAAATGGCCTACGACCACAAAACGTAGCCTACGGCCACTGAGAGATGATCTACGAGACCTCTCCCTCCCTTCGGGAAGAGAAAACAAAGAAAACAGGGCCTAGTTCGCAAACCGAGGCAAGGCACAAAAGAGTCCGGAAGTCTAGAGGCAAGGCTCGCAGCCGAGACTCTGAAGCTTCTGAACGAGCACGATATGCAATATCACCGAGCGCTCAATCGGTGACGTCTGAGTCTTAAGATCGGTCAAAAATGGGGTGTCTACATATATTTATTTATTTATTTTGGATACAAATAGGAGTGTAAAAATAGCCTCACTCGTGGATGGCCCAAACCACTGTGGTTCGAGATGGGCTGGCCCGCGAGGCCTGCACCCGAGCCTCTAGGTCATCATTTTGAGGCCCGGCTCATCAGCCCACTTAAGGCTCACTCAAAACCCGACTCGAAACCCAATGTATTTTTTAGTAAAAAATAATAAAATTTTAATAAAAAAAAATTTTAAAAACAAAAAAATTTGATCAGCCCGCCTAAGGCCTGAATAGCTCCTGAGTCTAGGCTTAATTTTTTGGCCCGTGAACCGGCCCAACCCTGTTGAATTTTGGCTGGGGGCCAGATTTATACCCATAGGTACAAAATACGAAAGTGTAGGTTTCAAATTTTTTATTCAGTTCTGTTAGGTAGCCCGAATGACTTCCGGCTCGAATGGCTCGTTTTTGTTTTTTTTGTTTTTTTTTCTTCAGAACTCAAAGGAGAGAAGAACGGAAGAGGAAGAAGATGAAGAAAGAAGAAGAAGAGAAACAGAGGAGGAAGAAGAGCTTGGGAACACAAACAAACACTTTGTGAATCTGGCATTATTGATTGAAAAGAAGACCGGGGAACAGAGAGAGAGAGAAGAGAGAAGAGAGATACAGATCTGTGCTATGTGTATACACACAGATCTGTGTGTGTATACATACACACAGGCGGTGCCGGTGGCTCGAGGGGTTTGTGATCGACGGTGATGGCGGCACCGGTGGTTTGCGACGGTGATTTCGGCTCTCTCTCTGTCTCTGTTCCCCCTCCCTCTTTCTTCTCTTCCACCCATCTACCCATCTCTGCCTTCCCCTTCTCTTCTTCTCTCTTCCTCTGTCTCATTTTGCTGTCTGTTTCATTGAGAGAAAACAGAGGAAAAAGAGAAAAAGAAAAAAAAAAATGAAATCCAAAATTTCGAGCCACATTCGAGCCAAGCATTTCAGGCCCTCAAACATTACTCTTTTTCATTTTTTATTTTTTATTATAAACGGAAGTGTAGATTTCAAGTTATGCTACAGATGTCAAGAATTATATACGGCATGTTTCAACTTATCCACCGAGAAGTGCCTTGCGTGTCTTTCTTAATAACCAAAAATCAAAACTTAGGCCTCCGTCCCAAACCATTTCATGGATTGGACTTTTTCTGATTTTTTCTTAAATATTTTCTTCACTAAAAAAAATAAATAAATAAAAATTACAAATAAGATATATACTCTACAAAAATAATTATTTACACATAATTTTTTTATAATTTTAATAATTAAAATTTATAAACTTTATTATTATTTTGAAAATAAAATTTCACTATTAGAGCATCTACAATGGGATAACTAAAAAAGTGTGTTAAAGTGTGTTATATGACAAAAAGTGATAAATGTGGGGCCCAAAACTGTATGTTAAGATACAGTAAGAATTTGTCAATTTTAGAGAATAAGTGATGGTGCAATAAATGTGTTAAAGTGTGTGTTAAGAATATATATATATACCAAACCAAACCAAACCAAGCCTTAAGTCCCATCAAATGGGGTCAGCTACATGAATCCTTCTTCTCCACGCGGCCCTATCAAAAGCCATTTTATTAGTCAAATTAAATAGATTCATATCTCTATTTATAACGCTAGTCAACGTTAATTTAGGCCTACCCCGTCCCTTAAGACTTCCATCTACTGTTACAGTCTCGCATTTCTTCACTACTGCCTCTGTTGGTCTCTGTAGACACCCAATTTTTGACCGACCTTAAGACTCAGACGTCACCGATTGAGCGCTTGGTGATGTCGCATATCGTGCTCGTCCAGAGGTTTCAGAGTCTCGGCTGCGAGCCTTGCCTCCGGACTTCCGAACTCTTTCGTGCTTTGCCTCGGTTTGCGAACCAGGCTCTATTTTCTCTGTTTTCTCTACCCAAAGGGAGGGAGAGGTCTCGTAGATCATCTCTCAGTGGCCGTAGGCTACGTTTCGTGGTCGCAGGCCATTTTTCCCATTTCGGAGCCCGGTTCCCGATTTTCGGAGCCGTCAGGCCGTGTGCCTCAGTTCGGGACCGCCTAACCACCTCCGTTTGCTCCAATTTTTGGCACACACCTTATTTCCTCCCTTTCGAGGGACACTGTGGTCCGAGAGACCAACTTCGTGGTTGGACACCACTTTCGGTGCCTAACAACCCACTTTCGGGGCCCCGAATTGTGTGTTTCGGCTCTCGAACCTTCATTTTGTATTTTTGGGCTCCGACCCAAACTTGAGATAGTCATATTTTGAGGTCCTTTTCATGTTTGATTAAGGACCTTTTATTGTTTGAGATCTCCATCTGTCACTTGCCTCTTTACCTCTTTTTAGGCCTATTTTGCACGGTATTTTAGGTGTACTTGTGGGCTGTTTTGGACTTGGTCCTGAACTACAAAGTGTCTTGTTTTGAGCCCCTCTTCAACTTTGTTGAAGGGCTCTCTTCGATTTGAGAACCGCAGCTACCACTTGCCTCTTTATCTCACTTTAGGCCAATTTTTGGAGGGAAACTTGAAATATTTCCCTCCCTTTTTTTCCCCCTCTTTTCCAGCCTCTTTTGCCTATAAATACAGCACCCCAGGTCTGTGTTGAAGGGTTAGAGATTTTTGTATAAGCCTCTCACATTAAATCTCTCTCTCTCTCTACTCTAAACCTCAAAACCCCTTAAGTTCTTAACCATTTTTACACACCATCACCTAGCACCACACCACCACTTCCATTTCCAGCAGCTTGGAGGTCTTCCCAGAGGGTAGGAGGCAGCAAATTTGGTCCAAGAAGTTGCTAAGGGTTGGTCTTCAAGGGTGAGTCCCACTTTCCCCTTTTCTTGCATTTTTTTGGTCTATTTCTTAGTCCCTCTTGGTTGACGTTTTGAGCTCCGACCAAAACTGAAAAGGTCATTTTTTTGAGCCATTTTTCATGTTTATTTAAGGGCTCAACACTTTTTGAGCCCCCCATGTTGCACTTGCTTCAATGCCCTCTTGAATGCCATTTTCTTGCATGATATTTTTAGCTTGTGTGTGATCTGTTTTAGGGCCTGATGTAAACTGTAAATAGGCCTATTTTGAGCCCCTCTTCAACATTGAAGAAGGGCTCAACACTGTTGGGGGCCTCCATGTAGCACTTACCATTATACCCCTCTTTGGCCCCCATTTTTGCATGCTTTGTTAGCTCATTTTAGCTTCTGTTTTCGGCCATGATCAAAACTGAAATTGGCCATGTTTTGACCCCCTTGTCATGTTTCATTAAGGGTCTTTGGATATTTGATGAATTTTTTGTGCACTTCATGTTATACCCTCTTATGGCCTTAATCTTGCATTGCATTTTGAGCATGTTTGCATACTGATTTGGAGGCTGTCATAAACTGTAAATGTTCATATTTTTGGTCCCTATTCAGTGTTGTAAAAGGCTATTTTTCTGTTTGGGCATTGCATGTACCACTTGCTTCATTGCCTCCCTTGCGGAGCCATTTTTGTATGCCATTTTAGCCCTACTTATGCTTGCTGTTTGGCCATGCTTTATACTGTAAAAATTCTATTTTTGGGGCTGCCTTGCTTCTTCTTTTACACTTCACATTCAAATTATGCATGCATTGCATACCTATAGGCCATTTCATGTGCTTAATTCCATGTTTCGGGACTCATTCCTTGCATCGGGTTTCATTTCGCCTCGTTTCGGGGCTGTTTTGCCCCTCATTTTGTCACTGATTTTTGCATATTTGCATATTATATTCCATGTCTTTGCCATGTCTCATTAGAGTGGCATTTCGGTGCCTGAGGGTCCGTCCTCGGTTTGCGTGCCTGCATGCACGCATTCCGAGTTGTCTTGTTTTCATCATTATGGCCTCCTATATGAGTGTGGCTGAGGCTCTCTCATGTTGGTGTAAGCCCATTATTGCATCGCGTAAGCCATTTCATCCATAGCATTGTATATGCTCGGTTGTGTACCACCTTGTATAGCGTATATGCCATTCCATAACATTGTGTATGTTAGGATTGTACCTTAGTTGCATTTCATGCATGTCATGCATATTGCATCGTGTTCGGGATAGGAGTTAGCCCGGGCACGGGAAACGAGGTACGTTCCGTACTCCGAGTGACGGAACGTGTCTCAATTCCCAAGTCACCGACACTCCGGATTATCCATGATGGAGTTAGGTTTTGTTGTAGTGTTCATATGCATTCATTCTATATTGAGTTGTGCAATTCGGCTCCTCGGCCATCATGCATCGAGATGCGTGATTGGTGGTACGAGGATCGAGACATGCATACATTTGTGAAAATACATTGCTATGTCCCTTTCCTGCTCTCTGTTGTAGCATATTAAGGATCAGCAGTCTTCCGAGGCTTGGCGCGCTTTTCAAGAAATAATTGCAAAACAGAGGCTAATCGGGGCATCGCCGTGGATTTCCGCACAAAGCAGCCCAAACATGCATCATTCCATCATCCTGAGTGAATCAAGCGCCCTCGACTTGCATGCCGCTTTATTATTTTCTTAGTTAATTTGTAAATTAATTAGAAATTTGTACATTATTTGGATCAGATCATTTGGATCAGATTATTCTTTCATTTGGGACTGTATTATTTATTCGGACCCTCTGCGCGAGGGCATAATTGTAATAAGTGTGGGTGAGTGTGATGTATGTCTTCCAACCCCACGTCTTTCTTCCCTTTTATTTACCTGCTTATGATGGTTAGATATAGGGCATATTTCAATTAGCATACAAGATGACAAAGATGTTTGCATCATTCATCTGTTTTTGCACGCATCGGCGCCAAGATCATACAAACTGTATTTGTATTTCAATTCCAAATTGAATACGTGTTAGTTGTAGCATTCCATATGCCATGTTTAGAATAGCCGAGCCTGTTATAGTTGCATCTTCGCATGTGTTGCACTAGGCATTGCTGTATACTTAGGATCATGCATGATTTCTAATGAGCTTCTGTTTTGGCTTGGAGTATTCGGTAAGTTTTACGCTTTAGCATCCTTGCATGCGTGTGAGTGTTGCCATGAATAGCATGCTTACCATAAGGCTACGTGCTTATGTGATATAACTGCCTTGAATGCCTGTGGGTGGAGGTTGGGTTACTTGGATTGGACAATTCATCACATGTTTGTTTTAAGCCCACTAGATAGTGGCAAAATCACGTTTTTCTAAGCCCACCCGAGGGTGGCAAATCCACGTCTTAGCTTACCTGCAGGTAGCACCATCAAACCATTTTCAAACAAACAAACATGAAATGTTTAGTTCCAATTCAGGCGACTCAGTCTATACTTGTTTGCTGCGAGCATCACATAGTAATCTAGGCTAATAACCGGAATAAGAACGCACAATGTTTTCAAAATCTGATATCATGGTTAGTAGAGGTCGGTCTTTGATCGGGCGAAGGTGTGCTCACGAAGTGACCTTCCCCAATCGTACCCAAGTTCCCGAGCCGAGGCAACTTTGGTGATGACGGACACGTGACCTTTGGCACCGAGTCAGGGTTTCCTAAATTTCCCATTTAAAAAACATTTAGGTGGCGACTCTGTATCTGGCAAAGCAGTCCATGTTTGGCACTTCTTTCAAAAATCAATTTTCTCAAAACGATTTGCCGGATTTGGACTCTTTGGTTCAAAATTAAGAACCGTGACATTGGAGTCCTTGAACTGCAGTGACCCCAATATGAACGGAACAAGACTTAACCCTCCCGGGGCGTTCGGGGACGTCTACAGTCTCCGTTGAATATGACCAAACCATCTCAAACGATTCTCTCTCAACTTATCTTCTATCTGTGCTACTCCTACCCATTCCCGAATACACTCATTCCTAATCCTGTCTTGTCTAGTCTTACCACACATCCACCTTAACATCCTCATCTCAGCCACACTCATCTTATCTACATGTTGTTTCTTGGTTGCCCAACACTCCGTCCCATACAACATAGCTGGTCTAATAGCCGTTCTATAAAACTTACCTTTTAGTCTAGTGGGTATTCGTTTATCGCACAATACCCCAGACGCACTTCTCCACTTACACCATCTCGCCTTAATCCTATGGGCCACATCTGCATCAATCTCTTCCGCTGTTGTGATAATCGACCCTAAATAGCGAAAATGTTCACTCTTAGGCAGTTCTTGGTTCTCAATCTTCACTTCTTCTCTGCTTTCATTATTACTGTTACTAAATTTACACTTCATGTACTCTGTCTTAGCTCTGCTTATCCAGAATCCTTTAGATTCAAGAGCTTTTCTCCAAATCTTCAACTTTGTGTTAACTTCTTCTCTAGTCTCCTCCACTAACACAATATCACATGACATAAATCTGACAAAAATTTACTTTGTTTCTGGACTTGAAGGCCAAGGACTGACAAATTGATCACAATTTTCTCCACCACCACCACTAGTGTTGATGAGCCTTGCAAAATAGGAACTCGGTGTAGATCGATACCTCACCAATCTAGAATTCCTCATTGGTTGTTGCTGTTGCACTAGTTGACTATCATCACTACATTCCTCACCACGAAACCTAAAATCTAAATCTAGAAGAACAACCTAGCAAAACAACAACAGAACAGCAAGGGTCCGGACGTCCGGCCTGACATCCGGTCGAACGACCCCATTGCACTTTCTAGTGTCCATCTCTCCTCCCTCTGTGTGTGTGTGTTTTTTTTTTCTCTCTCTGTGTTTTTCTTTCTTTTTTTCTCTCTTTCTCGCTGGCTAGAAGGCTCGCTGCAGTTAACAAATAAATTAACAACTGACACTAATGGCTGACACTAACACACCCCATAACAGCTCTATTAGAGTATCATTTGAACCTTTCACTAGTTAAAATATTAACAACTGATACTAACACATCCCTTAACAGTTTCACTGTGAATGCTCTTACCTAATTAGTTACTCTCCTCTCCCTCTTCCCAAAAAAAAAAAAAACAAATGCCTTCACTTGGTCACCATGCTCTCACTAACGATAACCGAACACTCTTTCCCACCCTTTGTGTCCCCCCCATCTTCTCCTCCCCTGCCCCCGCCCCTTAAAAAAAAAAATACCTTCACTTGGTCACCATGCTCTCACTAACGATGACCAATCACTATTTCCCATCCTTTGTCAACATCCCATTACTTGTATGGTAGTTATGTCAAAAAATTGCATTAGCACTATTAAAATAAATTATCATACTTACCCAAAAAAATAAGATTATCATAAATGACATTTTAACATTATAATATGTCAATTTATAACTATGATAACAACCATTAGAGATCTTTTTAAATTTTGCAGTTTAAAAATGAAGGAGGATCTCCTTCAGTCCAGATTTTAGATTGAAAGGTGTTGTTTAGGCCTATGGAACCCATCATGGGTCCTGTTTTGATTATATAAATCATTTATTTTGTCGGACACTTTATATATTTCATCCACACAAAAAATTATAATTACAATTTGTTCAATTTATCACATTTTTAATATAAAAAAATTATGATTTATTTTTAAAAACACAAAAAAAAATTAGTTAAAAACGCGATAAATTAAACAAGTTATAGTTATCGGTTCGATCAAATATTTTTGTAGGGATGAAATGTAGAAAATGTCCAACAAAATAAACGGTTCGAATTATCAAGACACAGCCCGTGGTAGCTCCCACGAGACCAAACAATGCCCTCAAACCCAAAATCTAAACTATAGCAGATCCTCCTTCTTTAAAAATACTCGCAAAGTACAATTGATTAAGCAGAAATTATACCAAACTGTCTGACATAGACTCTTAAATTAAAATATGTTATAATCATCTATTAGAATCCATACCAAACATCAGCAATATATTGTGGTTATTATTTTGTCGGACACTTTATATATTTCATCCACACAAAAAATTAAGTCAATCCGATAACTGCAATTTGTTCAATTTATCACATTTTTAATATAAAAAAAAATTATGATTTATTTTAAAAAACACAAAAATTTTTTAGTTAAAAACGTGATAAATTAAACAAGTTATAGTTATCAGATCGATCAAATTTTTTTGTATGAATGAAATGTACAAAGTGTCCAACAAAATGAACGATTTGAATTATTGAAACACAGCTCGTGGTGGCTCCCACAAGACTAAACAATGCCCTCAAACCCAAAATCTAAACTATAGCAGATTCTCCTTTAAAAATACTCACGAAGTACAATTGATTAAGCAGAAATTATACCAAACAGTCTGACACAGACTCTTAAGTTAAAATATGTTATAATCATCTATTAGAATCCATACCAAACATCAGCAATATATTGTGGTTATTATTTTAGTTATTATCGCAATTTTTTAGTTTAAAGTAATTTGGTTTGGCATATTTTGATAAATAGAAAGAAAAAAAAAACCAATGTATTTGCTTATTGGTTTATTTGGATCATATCACATTTTTATTTTTTTTACATTTTAAAAAAAAAGTTTTAAAAAAAAATATTGACTTTTTTTTCTTTATTTTCAAAATGCACTAAAGTGTCATAATTTACCTATGATATGTATGTCTTTTGAGGAGTGTATGATAGAATAACTATTTTGAAATGTATTAGATTCATTGTCAAGTTTTTTTTGTTGAAATAAATAATCGACCTTTGTTTGAGGTTGTAAGAATATATATATATATATAAAATACTTGAGAGCATTAAAAAGAAAGTATTAGGGGAGTACTATGAGCCGGCTCTTCTCATGATACAATGGGTGTCTCTGTTTGTTTTTTTTTTTATTTTTACATTTTTAGCTCATTAAAACTATTAATGCTCTGTATTTTAGAGCTCTCAATCAACTCTGATATATATATATATATATATACTTAAAACTATATGGGCATTGATTTTTTTTTTTTTTATATTTTTAACTTATTCAACACATTTAAATCGTTCATTTGAATCCGATAAAATATTCAATTAACTGATGACAGGGCCTTTTTTTTTTTTTTTTCGTCGTTTTTTAGATGGGACTGATGGAAGGGGTTGGTTAATTATTTTTGTTCAATGTTTAATCATTTTTGACAAAGCCTCCATATGATACATGAGATGGTTAAGATTAATTTAATTCATTAAAGATAAAATATATTAAAAAGTTAATAAAATAAAATATTATCATTAAACAATAATTATTTTATTTTATTTTTCATAAAATTATTAAACTAATTTTTTTTTTTTGCCAAAGTAAATGGTTGTTGAATTGCACCAAACAACCCAAAAATGGTTGTCGAATAGATTTGTCCTAAACTTGTGATGGCGGTAGAGCCACATATGCAGTAGTCACATTCAATGAAGTTAGTTGTTGAATTGCACCAAAAAAAACAAAAAAAATGGCTGCTGAATAGATTTGTCCTAAACTTGTGATGGCGGTAGAGCCACATATGCAATCAGATTCAATCAAGTTGTCACCGTGATATTTATTTCGGCTCTCCTAGAGAGCGCTAATTAGAGTGCAACAATGATACATTTCATTAATTTGGGAGTACTAATGAATCACTAATGAGATGAAAATTTAAAAAGAAAAAAGAAAAAGAAAAACTTAAGGTCAAAACATCACATCAGTCAATGAAACCCACTCTCTAGAGCTCCTTTAGTACTCCTAATTTAGAGCTTCTAAACATTTTTCAATTAGAGTGGCTCAAAAGCAACTCTAATGAGCTGTCATCTTTAAAATAAAAAAAAAAATAGAGGAAGGTAAAAGAAAAAATAAGAGGGAGAAAATAATAAATTAATGCTCTTTTAAAGCTCTAATTTTAGAAGTCTCACTCATTTTTGTATTTATTTGAGTAATACCAGGTGTAATGAAAAATATTTTATAAAAATAACCATTTCATCTTTAAACTATACACTCCATCTATCCAAGAATGATGGTCTTTTTTAAGGAATTTAATTTAATTTTTTTGGATAGTATAATTACTATACTTTAAAAATTTTGATTTTTCAAAATTATTTTTTAATAGTATATTTTTAAAAAAATATTAATGTCATAATTATACTTTTTATGTTGTTAATAAATTTAAAGAAAGGCAAAATAAAATATTTTTATTATTTTTGTATTTGATTTTTGAAAAGGGACTAATATTTTGGGATAATAAAAAATGAAATAATAGACTAATATTTTGAGAAGAAAGGAATATATAATAAGTTATAATGTGTAATATCAAAATGTCATGTACTTAAAGATTTTAAAATATATATATATATATGATTGAGATCTATTTCAAATGTGATTGAGATTCATTTCAAAAATACTGATAGAATTTTATTTTAATATTTAGTCTAGAAAAATTTTATACATACATAAAATTAATACAAAAAATATAATAATGATGTGTCAATGCTATTATTATAAATATTACATATTTAATGATATTTTGTTTAAGTGAATGGTTCAATGAACCACATCATTATATATATAAATTATGTACGAATTTTTTATTTGTATAACATTAATCACAAATAAGATCTCAAACAATCTTAATATGATACTAATCATTGTAAACTAATACAATACACCACAAGAATTTTTAAGATTGTATTTAATTTATAAATTTAGAGAGAGATTTGAAAAGAAAAAGAGAAAATATGTATGAAACATAGTTAAAATTTAATTATATTTTATTCACATTTTCAAACACAACCTAAGAATTTTACTTACGCTCCATTTGTTTGGATAAAAAATATTTTCTACAAAAACTTTTTTGTAGAAAATGTTTTACCGAGAAAATATTTTTTTATATTTGGTGGTGATAGTGGTGGAACAAAAGTGGAGGTGGAGGTGGTAATATGGTGGTGGGGTGACGACGACGGTGATGGCGACAATGATGATGGTAATGGCCGTGACAACAGTAATGGCTGTGACAATGATGATGGTTGTAATAGAGTTATAGATTTTCAATTAATTTGATTTTTTTGCGTGAATGATCTATTCAACGAATCTTATAATAATAACAATTTGAATTATTAAAAAAAAAAACTCAAAAATTAAAAAAAAAATTTCCTAAAAAGACACCACAGATCGTTGTTGTGGCCTAGTTTGGGAACTTGACTAAAAGTCAATTTTTTTGACTTTTTGGACTTTTTTAGGTCACATCACTTCTTTACTTTTTTTTATGCATTTTTTCAAAAAAAAGTTTAAAAAAAAAACAACAACTATAAAAATCAACTTTTAACTTACTTCTCAAAATAAACCTAGTCACAGCAGCATCTTTTGTTCCGTAACTTTATGTTATGTTTGGTCGAGAGATTTATGAAAAAATTTAAAAAGGAAAAGGAAAAAGAAAAGAAAAAAGGTATGGGCTAAGTCTAAGGCCAAGTTTGGCAATTCCAAAATAATCCATCTTTTTATCTTTTTTCTATAACATCACCTCTCTACTTTTTTGTACATCTTTTCGTAAAAAGACAAAAAGTGATAGGCTGGTGTTTTGGAAAGATAGAAAAAAATGATTTTTTGACTTCTAATTAGGTTTTTGACTTTTTTAAACAAATGATTTGAAAAGTTAATAAAAAGTTAATTTTGACTTTTTTGATTAATATTTATTTATGATGTCAAATCATAATAAAATGATCAAATTATCTCTATTTAATTTAAAATATTTATAATTTCATCCATATAACATATTTTAACTCATAAAAAATAAAATTATAATTTCACTAATGGTTGAAAAATAACCTCTCAAATGCCTTTAAGTAAAAACAAAGGAAAAAAAAAAAACTCAACTTTTTAGCTTTTGTTATAAACGTACAAATCGTGACTTAGGCCCCGTTTGGGGAGTGGCTAAATTAGTCAATTAGTCAAAAAGTTACATTTTTAGCCAAAAAGCCAACAACCCATACCAAAAAGTCAAAGATTCTCTTTTCTCTCTACTTTTTGCCTGACTTTTGAATGTCCAAAAAGTCATCCCAAACATACAAGTTTTTTTTACCTACTTTTTTAGCCAATTAGCCAAAAAGTTACTAAATTAACATGTTCCCAAACGAGGCCTAAAAATCAAGTACTCAAAAGAGGCCTATGTGCATAGCATTGTGTCTAACCTGAATGAAATCAGGTTCTGTGATTGCAGACTTGGGGTTAAAATAGTCTCAAAAATAATTTTAGCCTAAAACTCTTAAATCAAAAGTTCTTTTTTTTTCTAAAAAAAAAAAAAAGGCCGGCAGTGGCTGTCACTGTGACAATCTTATCACTGTCACAGTGACTGATAGCTAAATTATAATTTTATCCCTTCAAATTAATTTTGGAAAATGTGAAGTTAGGGATAAATTTGTCATTTTAATTTCAAACATCATTTCAGCTCATTTTTTAATACACAAACTCAAATAAAAATATATCCTGTCTTTTCAAACACAAAAATTAAAATAAGCTACTAAAATAATTAAAAAGTCCAAAAACTTCTAAAACAGCCACTTTTCCAAACACCCACTTAGAGTGGGCTAAGTTATGAGTGGGTGGTCCCTTTGCTGTATATTAGCCTTGGTTGGGAAGTGATTATTTTTAAAATTTTTGGACAATTTAGTTATTTTAGTAAGTTGTTTTAATTTTTATATTTAAAAAAATGATTGAATTTTTTATTTGATTATTATACTGAAAAATGTATATGAAGTGACGTGGGATAGGAAATAACCAAATTATTCCTAAAAAGTTGTTGCTGACGTGCTGATGTGATGTGTTGGAATAGAAAATGGCCAAATTGCCCTTGTGTATTGAAATTCTAAATTAGTGTAATTTCAACCTCTGTCCTAGCCATGATCCATGTGCCCAACCTCAGATACAGTAAAACTTTTGTCTATTTGTTAAGGATAAAATAACCTCGTACCTCACTTCCCAAACACCGCCACTGTTAGCTCCTGGCGTGTTTGTGTTAGCTCATGATAAACGGGTGAAATCATCATGTGGATTCCCTAGTGCTGAGGGTGAGCTCTGATTGGGCTGAGTTATTAGTTGGTGGATTCTTTGCAGCATATTGCCTGCTCTCGAGGGGTTTGCTTGTTTTTCCTTTTTCTTGTTTTTTTGGTTTTTCATCAATCTCTTGATTAAAACTAATATATGATAGGATGATTTTTTTTTTTTTAAATGTTAGAAATTTTAAAAATTTTATCAAACTTTTTATATAGGTGTGGTATCCATATAGAACTCACACTGTATGAATTTTATACTTATGTAAGATATTTGATAAAATTTTTAGTAAACTTTTTAAAATCTTCAACATTACTTAATTTTTTTTATGTCAATCTAATTGGAATTTGGAGTCATTATGTTTCTCGTTGCTCGTCATTACCTTATTGATGTAATCTTAATTATATTGTATATTGTGTTTATTAATGAATTTTTTTTCCCGATTAAAAAAAAGAAGAGTTACTTCTAATAATTTTGAAACTTGTTAGATTAATAAACCAAAAATAAAAAATTATTACATACGTTTAATTTAATTAATAAGTTAAAATTTAAATATTACTAAATTTAAAATAAATTAATATAATATTAAATAATTAACCTATATAATGCCATTTTCAATTAATTAAATTAGACATATTTAATAACATTTTATTTTTGAAACTGGAACAACTGACGAGTGACAAGATATAAAACCCTTTTATGAAATAAATAAATAAAAGAAAAAGATTGAGGCCTCGAATGTGACTTCAAATTTTTTTTTTTTTTTTTAAACTGTGTTGGTTTGGTTGTTTTTATTATTATTTTTTATTTATTTGTTGGGTTGTGTTAGTTTGGTTGTTTTTATTTATTTATTTATTTGTTGGGCCGTTGTAATTTATTTTTTATTTTTTATTTTAAGGATGTGTTGGCTTTTTGGCTTTTCAAAGGGTAAATTTGTAAATGCGAGCGTGCCAGCAAGGATCAATCAGTCCTTACAGAAATTATAATTGCCAATCAATTATCAGGCGACTATGTTTTAGTTCTTTCAGCCTCAATGAAGAGGACTTTTACTGGTGGCTTGACTTTTAGGAGAAATTAAGAGAAATGACAAGTAATATTAAGAGCAATTGAAGTATTTCATTAACATAAACACTTACAATTGTCCAAACTCAGCCTTGAGGAAGTTTACAGCAACGGTTTACTTGAATCTACTTGAAAACTACTCCTACGAATTGAAGTCGGTCACGGTATTTAAAGAACAAGTATTTAAAGTACGGAAAGGTAAAAGCGGAAAGGAAAAATCTGATAAAAGCGGTTTATATGATCTGAGTCTGGGTCTTTTACGGGAACTTCCTGCTATTTATACTTGTTAGGGATGACCTTGAACTACACTTGAACCGTCGACTGCTCCTCCATGATCGTGATCATGTTACCTTAGAAATAGTTCCACTATGCCATCACTGCAGATTAGACTTCCCTCCATTTACGAATTTGAATAAAGGTAACCGATTGAAGCCACGTCACCTTGTATCTCATTCACGATCTAGTGCTACTCGGACCACTTGAGAACCAATACTTATTGCCACGTGTGCGATTGAGATTTAAGATTAAAATCATTTCCCAATAATACCCTCATCCTTTCGTGTCGAATTGTAATTGGCTTTTACAAAATATGTAGCCAACATTACCCCCGCACTAATATACCCAATACTTGGAAATATTAGTGAATCAAAAACTTTTCCTCGCTTTTTTGGGCGATGCCAGAACCTATGTTCAGGAACACAACCGTCACCTATTTTGGTGATCATTTGCATTAACCCTTAACTTTGTTGGGCGTTCCAATACCTTGACATTGAGCGGATCATGACTCAATCACCTTCTCACTCTAACGATCGAGCATACGAAGAGCCATTGAGTAATGCTATTTCCCCTCGAAAGAATCTCCACGCATTTATTAGCTACCTTTACCCGCCTTTCTATATCCAGGTCATGGAAGCTTTCGCGGATTATCAACCTTTGGACTACGAACACATTGCCCTCAATCCTTCGGTTTACGAACTTGTCGATACAAGAAGTTCTTCCTCTAAATTCTCCTCACACTTTGAACAAACGACTTTCAAGCCTTTGCTTCAACAAATTGCAAACATGGCATTAGGAAATTCTTCTTCACAACCTTCTGCTTGGGATGAAGCTTCATCTTCTGGGGTGACGAATGGTTCCGCTCCTCGAGTCCGGGACTTGAGGAGCGGATCAATCATCATTTTATTGAGTTCTTGACCCTTGGATTTTCCTTCCGGCGCTCGAAGCTCGGTGGTTTATCCTTACGTGCCCATCGACTTTCGGCCAGCTTTAGAAGAGAATTTGTTTGTAGCTTGGTATACATCCTCCATGCCCACAGGAGCAATGCACCCTGCCCGGTGTTTGGAAGAAACACAAGGATATACCCCTTCATTCTTAGCCAAGAAAGCACAGATTTGTTCTTCTGACTGGCTTGGCTATATTAATGCCTTTGTTCCTTCCATCCCTGTATCATCTCCCCAATGAAGCGACCACTTCTTCTTCTCCATCTTCTGAAATAGAAGCATCCACACCTTCTTCATCCTTCGAAATAGAAGCATCCGCACCTTCTCCATCCCCTAGACTAGAGGCATCCACATCTTCTTTTTCTTTTGAAGCAGAACCATCTACTCCTTCTCCTCCTCCCACTCTTTCTTGGATAGAGAAGTTAAAGCTTGCTCTTCCAATGGACAAAACCTTCCCCCCTTACAAACATCCATCATCTCCAACTCCATCCGAGCGGAAAGAAGCCCAACCGCTTGCGGCTTTTCTCACCTACCCTTTAATGTTCTTGAGGATGACATTCCTCTTAAGAACTTCCAATGGGCTGTGATATTACGACCGGGGCCATATCCTTAATCCTATCGCCCAGCGAACTTCACTGTTCTGGATCAACTTCGAAGCTCCTCCATTGGCATCGAAATTCCAAAGTCACCACTCGGTCTTTGGATCAACTTTCATCCTTCAATTCATGCTCATCTGAAGCGAAAACTTCATTGAAGACTTTGAAGACTTCAAGAATAAGGATTCTGCATATTGGGATGATTTAGTTATAGATGAGTTGGAACAAAAATCGAGGAGGCTTTTGAAGCAAAATTTGAAATTTGTATTATGAAGTGAGAGCACATCAACTCATGCGACCAACTTTGGAAGAGATGGAAGACATAATAAAGAAAGAACAAATATTCATTGATCATTGTTGGACGAAATTTCATGATCTTGTAATTTATTCTATTCCTTATTTTTCTGAACTTGAATTTGTACCAAAATAAGATTATTTAATGTAATTGTCTTGGCTCTAATGAAAAGCAAAGTCTTACGTACTTGACATTGTTTGACTCTGTTTCTTCTTACTTTAAAAGCCAACTTACAACCTTAAATTAAATAATCTCATCCTTGAATTTGGACTTACTTGTCTTTAATGAAACACTAAAAGAAACCAATATGTCTTTTTCCAACTTATGGAGTAAAAATTGACAATTTTGGTCAATATTATCTAAAAATAGTGTTTGAACTTAACAACTTTACTTTTCAAAGCTAATTATAACCAATGCATGGTCATAGCTATTATAGTCAATCAATTTTAAATTGACCACTTCTTGTTTTAAAAAGTAGCTTGTCTCATTCCTAATTCAATGGACAATCTCCTTTGTAAAACCAATGTTTGGTTTCTAAGCTTTGCTTTAAAGATCATTACTTTCAATAATGTTCCTCAAACAGGTCTTTAAACCTTTTGAAATAAACCAATACTCAAGCATCTTAACTTCGAATCATGTAGCATACTGCCGATTACGTATTTGAAGCCATTATTATTTGATTTCTTGGAGCCAAAATTGGCTTCAAGCCAAATATTATTCTTCGTCGACGTCAACATTCGTAATGTGTTTTTCCCCAAAACTATCACTATTGGAAGAGTCTCCTCATACTCATACTTTCAAGACATAACGCAATATATTTTTCGACATAAAAGCCTTTAAAAGCCCTTTGCTTTGTATTCAAATCACTTGCTCTTTTGGCGACAAACCCTACCGATCTCTGTTAAACCCCTCTTCCTTACTACTCGCCATCAATGGATCCTTCCTCACTAAAAGTGCTTTCATGATCGTGTCACCCTACCATGGCTTTAAAGCGATGTATTGATGAAGAAATCACCAAACTTTCATCCGTGAGCAAAGCCACATAGATGGGCGTCTTTTCGTACCTCGTCATAGTAACAAACAGAATACGTCCTGGCCCTATTTTTAGGGAAGCTCTGCTCAACTTATGCCCTATATCCTCGCTTGAGGACCATTTCCTTCTTACGAAGAAGGGCTTGATTAGGGCATCGGAGAGTGAATCGTCCTCACCGTTCTTTGGCCGACAATAAGGACCGAATGGGAAGAATGGTATGACAGAGTTGTTCTGCGAGAGAAGATGACCTCATGTGAACTCAGTATTCTTGATGCCCTTCGTCTTTCCAGTTCATTATTCCTCAAGACCCTTTCTTGATACTCCGCCTTTATGTTTCGAATATGTCTTTTAATTTCTTCCAATTTCGGTGCGGCATGATGGCCCCACCGTTCTTGATATTTGCCATCTCTTAGGGCTTTCCATGGTTCTCCATTTACTCCCAACTACCTGGACCTTCCCATTAAGTTTTCTTCCTTCCTTAAACTCCTCTTATAGTGACTTTGTAAAGTCCGAGAATAAAAGGAAGGTCTGTGAGGGACAGAGAGTCGCTTTTTTATTTTGTATTGGTTATGCAAATTCTCTTTGCACCTCATCTCGAGAGGATTATGCTGAGTTTGTTCCACTCAAGGCGCTTGTCTTGAAAAAACACATAGCTCTTGCTCCTTATCTTTTAGGTCATGTCTCTGAGTCTGTTCCCAATTTTGTGAGAAACCTCTTGATGCTAACCAAGGAGGTCCCTTCAGGTGCTTCAACTTTGGCTCTTCGCTTATTTCAGCGACTTACACCCCAAATGTCTGAAATTTCTTGTTCAAGATCCTATTACTTATGGGGAAAAGTATGCTAGGATTGCCCTTTTGCTTCCTTTGCTTACTATTTTACTTTCTTTTATCAACTCCCCATTTCTCCATCTCTCTTTCTTCTATCCTTTTGAAGCCAATAAAGGACCAACTTTGGCTGCAAGCTTTCTGGCCGATAAAGAATGCTCCACTTCTCCTCACAAAGACATGTGGGCTTCTATATTACTACCAAGGAATTGTTCATTGGTAGTTTACACCTCGAGCCTACAAATGCATATCCGAAGTGTCTCGCCTTCTCAATTTGCTGCACAATTTGGACTCACTCAAGGAATACCAGCCTTCTTGCGTCTCTCGAATGTCCATCTTCTCGCCAGAGATTTGAGAATATCCAAATCCGGACTAGAGACGCAATTCTCAAACCACCGAAAGAGTCGAATGAGTTCCAATTTGTCCCTTTCTTCCATATGGCTCGATCTTGAAAAGATTCCAAACCGTGGATCGTCAATATGGAAGTGCGCCTATCTGAGCATCCCATGACTTCTTTGGTAGGATGGAGTGCCTTGAAGGCTAAACCAACGACATCTAAGGACACCTCCTCTTCACGTGGGTCATCACGACTAATGTTACAACTTCATCCCTCCACTAGAGTTACTAGAGTCGCTCAAGAAGGGTAAATATTTTTGGACTTCTCCTTTTCCTTTCTTTTGAGTTTTTTGTTCCTTCCCTTTACATGTTTGTTCTTTGGTGCAGGACCCCCACACGAGGAATCTCCCAAAAGAATTGAAACTTTAGCTGTTCTCAAAAAGAAACAACAACAACAAAAACAAAAAAGGAAACTAATCCTCCCTCCCGAGGAATCCGAATCCTTGAGAGAAGAAGAGGTTGAGCAAGAACCAGAAGTGTCTTTGCAGAGAGCAAAGAAACAAAAAGTAATTGCCTCCCTTCCTGATACCTCCCTTTCTGATACAATTAAGCATCCTTCTTTCGAGACACCCACTATAATAATGGAGAAAACATTTACCTCTGAAAAACCTGAAACCCGAATTGAAGAGGGGGAGATTGAAAAAGAACCAGTAATACCACTGCCAAGGAGGAAAAGAAAGAAGATGACTGTTTCTGCTGCTGACTTGGTGGAAGATCCGATTCATGAAACCGCTGCTAAGGCAGTAGAACAGGAACATTCCAAAGCAATAATCGTTTTTGAGAGGGCTGAGAAGAGACGGCAACAACAAATTTTAAGAGAAGAAGCTGCTGCTGTTGATGCTTTGCAAAGAGAAACAGCGAGAAAGCAACAAAATGCCGCACATTATTCCCTCCGCCGCTCTCTTATCAGTGCCAGTGCTTCTGAAACAAGTAATTTCTTTCACACTTCCACTGTTTTTCCTTTTATCAACTTTTATACTGAATTCTAACCATCTTTTATATTCCTTCCTCTTACAGCAACAGCTACTGCATTCATCTTTCCGGCTAGACCTCCTCTGTCTTCAGTTGAAGTTGACCAGACGCAACGTGGGAAAACTATCCAAACCATGCTCTCACTCTTCAAGCCTACATTTGGCACATTTTCTTTGAGTCCAAACATCCCTGCATCTCTTTTCCTTGGCTTAGAGCCATTTCTTCCTTTTTTGGCCTTCAATCCACCTCAGCTCATTCCTTCTTCGAGCCTTACCCTTCCTTCTTCCAAGGATATTCCAGCTGTTACTCCGATCCTAATGACAGTCGATTCTTCCACAGAGGGTGCTGGTAGTTCCCCAATTCATAGTTCACTATCTATGCCTATTTCCAGCCCCTCTTCACTTGATTCATTGGTGGCTAAGACTATAGAAGCTGCCAAAGACGCTCCATCCATTTCTCCCATCCCCATGCAACCTCTCGTGTCTTTCACCACGATTTTCTATGCCCTTCATGTCTAGGGACGAAGTAGACATCTTCGAAGGAAGACTTGCTAGTCTTTTTGATGTACCTTCTACATCTCCAACATTCATTGCTGAAGCTGAGCCATTAGTCTTGGCCGACTCCTTATTGGAGATTTTTGAGAATTCTCCCTCCAGCAACCAACCTTCTGTGCCTTCAATAGACATAGACACATGTCTAGAACTGTTAAATTCTTTTTCGAGGATTCCCCTTCAAGCTCTACAAAGCCCTACTATCGAAATGGGTTCCTTCGGTTGTAATATTGTCGAGCGGTCTAGCTTGAATGTCTCAAGTCATCTATCTCAAGCGGCCACCATCGATTTTTACCTCAACATTTGTCAAGCTGCTAAGGTTGCGGATGAGAAACTGACTAGGGATCAGAGTTTTGTTTCTCAAGTGCATACCAAGGTATCAGAACTCAAGGAACAACATTCCTCTGATTCCAAGTTTCGACTCCAACTGTTAGAGAAGAAGGCCCAACTGGAGGAGGAATTAGCTGCAATAAACCGAGCCTTGGGTCGAACTGACACCAAATTGTAGATCACTAACCAAGAGTTGGCTGGTCGTAAAAAGGACATGGCTACAGCTATAGAACTATTCCCATCACTTAGCAATAGGAAATCCGTTGTACAAAAACAATTAAGACATTGTAATGACTTCTGGGCCAATCTATGGCATAATGTATTCAATTCTTTATGAAAGAACAAGTTTTGTCTATCCTTTGAGTAATCTCATGTTTTTGTATTCAATGTTTATTCCATTCCTTGTGTTTCCCAAATAGTTGGAAAATAAGGCTTCAAATATCTGCCATTAATCTTTTTGGGATGTACATAACCATTCAAATTTCTTAAATGGTATGCCCCAAAAGGCAAAACTCTATGAACTTGATATGGTCCTTCCCAATTAGGTGACCATTTGCCAAACTTATGGCTTTTAATCCCTATGGGGAGTATTGTTTTCCATACCAAATCACCTTCATCAAAGCCAATATGCTTGACTTTCTTGTTATAATTCTTGGTCGCTTTTCTTTTGAAAAAGAATACTATTTAATGCCAAAACCCTTGCTTCATCTATGTCTTCCAATTCCGTGCACATGCTTTGATGATATTGCTCGATTCTAATTGATCTTGACATCTCACCCTCAAAGATTTAACATTAATTTCCACAGTAACACCGCATCGTGTCTGTGATACTAAGGCATAAGGAGTGACTCGGTTTCGATCTTGGGGAAGTTCTCAGAAGCCCATAAAACATCCAACAATAGGTTATGCCAATCCCTAGGATTATCTTCCACCATCTTTTGTATTCCTTTTTTCAAGGATTTATTAGATGATTCATTTTGACCATTGGCACTGCATAATAGGGAGTGGAATTAATAAGACTAATCCCAAACTCGCCACAAAGGATTTCACCATTTTCCCATCAAACACGCTTCCATTATCAACTGTTATGGTTTGTGGAATGCCAAACCTATGGATCAAGTCTTTAATAAACCCAATGACCTCTGTCTGGTACATGACCTTATATGGCTTGGCTTCAACCCATTTAGTGAAGTAATCAAGAGTTACTAGAGCGAAACAATGATGTTTCAAGAAGGTGGATGAATTTTACCTATCATGTCCATGGCCCATCCTCCGAATGGCCAAGGCTTCACTCTTGCATGTAGGTCGCTTATGGGCACATGTCTTATTGTGCCATGTTTTTGGCATGCCTGGCACCCTTTTGCATATTCTATGCAATCTTTTAGAATAGTTGGCCAATAATAGGAATGCCTTCGAAGCAACCATCTCATCTTTACACCAGGCTGATGAGCACCACAAATGCCTTCATGAACCTCAGCCATAGCTGTTAATGCTTCTTTTGGACCTAAACACTCCAATAATAAGCCATCTCCTCCCCTTTTGTATAAAGCATTATCATATACTATGTATTGCATAGACTGCAATTTGATTTTCCTGCTAGCTTTTGAAGATGGACCACCAACATCGCATAATTGATGCCTCCAATCTGTTCTTGTGAGTCATTATGATTGACTTCCAAGATCACATTCCTTTTATTCAAAGGTTGAATTAGTCTCGATATGTTGCTTGGCTTATATCCCTTTGGGTACTATCCCTTCTCTTGAAGTTCAAGCTTTCGAGCCACATCATTAGCTCTACTGCTCAAGAATCTTGGAACATAAGTTACATTTGCTATTTGAAACCGAGAAAGCGATGTAATGCAACAACATAATATGGTAGGATGCTTATGCTTTGACACTTGAAAATCCCTTTTACTTGGTTAACAACCAATTGAGAGTCTCCAAATATGTCAACTGCATGTACTTGTAACCCAATAAGGATTTCTAGTCCTACTATTAAGGCTTCATATTCACTCGATTATTGGAACAACTTAGCTTCATCCACTCAAACCATGTGTGGTTTCTATCCTTGTGGAGACTTAATCACAATACCAATTCCAATTAATCCATTGGCTTTCGATCCATCGAACCACATTTGCCATGGTTCAACACTAGCCATACCAAGTTCCATTACCTCTTGGTTCTCTGCTTGAGATGGATGATCTGCTAGAAAATTGGCTAATACTTGCCCTTTTATCGCCTCTTTGAGGGACATATTCTAAATGAAATTCGATAAGGCTAATATCCATTTGCCAATTCTTCCCTCAACATAGGTCTAGATAACATGTATTTAACCAAATGTGGTTGCAATTACCAAGACAGCTTGTAGGTAAAAGATAATATCTTAATTTCATTGCAAAGAAAATACAAAGCAAGACATGACTTTTCAACAAATTGAGTATTTACATTCACAAGAATTTAAAACCTACTAAGGTAATAAAATGTTTGTTCCTTGCCTTCTTCATTGTCTTGGGCCAAGAAAGCTCCCAATGAATCTTCTCGCCGCTATGTATAACTTCAAGGGCTTATTTCGCTTTTGGTGGCATCAAGATCGAGGATTGGCCAAGTAGGCTTTGATACCTTCGAAGCAGCTTTGATGCTCACGTCCACACAAATTCCTCTTCATCTTTCAAATTTTAACAAGGAAGAGAATACTTTAGTTTTCCTGCAGTTGTTAGAAATAAACCTTCAAGAAAATTACCCTGCCCAAGGAACCTTTGTAATTTTTTCTTACTTGATGGAGGCCTAGCTCCAATAATGGCTTTGGCTGTATCCTGATCAATCTGTATTCCTTTCTTGTGCACCACATAACCCAAGAAATTTCCAGATGACACACCAAAAGCACATTTAAGAGGGTTGAGTTTCAACTTGAACTTCCTCATTCTTTTCAAAAGTCGCTTCTAAATGAAGCAAGTGTTTCTCCATGGATCGATTTTACCACGATGTCATCAATATAACATTCTAGATACCCTCCAATAAGGTCATGAAAGATGGTGTTCATAGCCCTCCGACACGTAGCTCCAAAGATTCTTCGCCAAATGGCATCTTAACCCATTCAAGGTGCCAATATTCCTGTGACATCTGAATGTCTTGTGGATGTCTTCCTCTCGCAATACATATTTGATTATAACCAGAGTGGCCATCCATCATTGACAAAACTTGATGCCCTCCGAACTGCCCACCAACAGATCCACTATAGGCATAGGGTATTCATCTTTAGGAGTTGCTAGATTTAAGTTCTCAAATCGATGCATACCCTCATTTTGCCATTCTTCTTAACTACAGCACAATATTAGATAGCCATTCGACATACCTAGTCAGTCCTAATAAAGTCCGCATTTTAAGTAGTCTAAGAATTTCTTCCTTGACCTTCAATTACATCCGACTCATCCTTCTTGGTTTCGCTTGTATGGCTTGAAATTAGGCTTCAACGGGAGCCTATGTTCCACCAATGATCTATCCAACTCGAAGTTCATTGTAAGACCACGCAAAACAATCTTTGTACTTTTTAAAACAACCAACAACCGGTCTCTCGCTGTGAGCATTCAAACAGTACTTATGTAAGTGGGTCACGCACGTAACCCTCCCTAAATTCACTTCTTCTAAGGGTCCAAGTTTGAGAATTCATTGGAGCTTTCTTTGGTTTCTTCAACCTTCAAGCAATCTTTTCACCTTGTTCCGCCTCGGGTTCTCTATTTCTAAGATCTCTACCTTCTTCCTCATAGACAAAATCATCCATAAGGCGTCTTCTTCTTGTATTTCGGACTCTTGTTTCAATGTCCAATGCACAATATTTCCCAAAGGTCAATCTCGACCGTTGTTGTTGTTCTTGTTCACGTACCAATTGTCATGGCTTCTCTCTCTTGTTTCGCACCTTCCGACTATTGCTTTTACATCCAATGATGAGAATTTAATCAAAGCCAATGAATTGGCTTCTCGTTCTTCACTTCTTTGCCTATAACCAGCATCGTTGTCATCTTTCACTAAGAACTTCTTCATCAAGACTTTCCTCGAACTAAGTGCTTCAGATGTGTAACTTCCTCATCACCGTCACTTCTACCGAGCCATCACTTTTCTCAATATACGAGTGGAGTTACCCTTCAATATATAGTTTGGCCTCTGCAAAATCCGCACAAAGCTATGAAAGGTTGAGGATCCGTGATCAATCTCCTCTCGCTCTCCATTACCCAGAGCCATCATGATCTTCTCGATGCAAAGAGGAAGGTACACACTTGTTGGTGTGAATCCACCTTCCAAGTAAGGCATTATACTTAGCATTGCTATCGATCACGAAGAATGCCGTCACATACAATCCTCGGTTCCCACACTCAAATTGATAGGCGTAATACCTTGAGCCATCTCGCTTATCTCCAAAGAAGCCAAAGAATGGTTGTACTGGTTGGGATCAACCTTGGATTCTTCTTTCCTAATTTCTTCAAAGAAGATTTCGGCAATAAATTAACCGCCGCCCCATTGTCTACTAGGACTCGGTTTAATCAGATACCATCAAAGAAAGCCTTAATGTACAAAGGCTTGACATGTTGGGTCATGGAATTCGAGGGTATTCAAAAGGATATGAGAGGTTGATGCTCACCTCCTCCTCACTTTCGCACTCAACTTCCATAGGACTAGCCATTTCAAGCATCCCGAACCATGCTCACTTGTGATTCCTCACTAGAAACAGAATTGATCCATGTCTTGGTCCTCCCGATCCTCACTGAAATTCATGAGGTAGTATATGTACCATGTTAATCGACACAGTGGGAATGAGCCAAACCGATGGTCGGTTGTACCTTCTTCCCTTCTTGACTACCTTGTTCAAGATCTTCAGCGTCCTCCATGCCGCATTCTCGTATTTCATTGATGATCGATCCTTCAAGGGTCCTTCTCAACTAAGTTTTCACGAAACGTTTGTTCACCATGAAGGCTTCAACATTTCTTCTTCGCCATTTCCTTCTTTTGGCTCATGCCAATCTCTTCTTCTATTTCACTATCACTCTCCATCGAGCCTTCTCCAATCCTCGCCAAATCGACTTTTCCTCGCCTTTAGTTCGTAATGAACTTGAGCCAATTGTTCCTCGCTACAAACCACTTTACTTTGCGGCGTCGGTTTTGGAACACGGTCCGACTGCTTTCTTTTCTTCGTCTTGACATGTGAAGAACTCTTCACTCTCTTTCCGATTTTGCTGGTACTGGGTCTACCTGCCCTGAATTTTCCTCCTTTGTGATCTCGAAATAACCCGAACCATACTTGCCTCCTTTGTCTTTGGGTGCTTCAAAGAATACCCAGCTTGTTTGGGGCCACCAAAGGAGGTTTGACCATTCGCCTGCGGATTCCAACATCTCTCCTGTCAGTAATTCCCTAGGTTTGTTTTGCATTACAAACCAATCTGGGACTCCAGGCACCCAAGAGCTTACTGATTCAGACGTTGAATGGCCCTTTTCCACCGTCGAAGCCGTCTGCGAAACTGGCGGTGGAGGTAAGTGCTTGGTTCTGGGCTCATGTTTCGAGCGCGATTCTGGCCTTTGTTTGAGATGGCCATTTTCTATTCTGTGAAGTTGATCCGGGGCCAATCTCGCTTTAGTCCCATAACTCGAACTCCTCTCTAATCTTCTTTCGTAATGTCTACTCTCCATTTTATAGTAGTTAAGTGGCCTAGACTCATACAAGGGCCTTTGCCTTTAGCATTCATTCTCGTTAATCGCAGTTCAACCACCACCGGTCGTTGTTTCATCACTAGCCTGCACGGCCTTTTGTTGTAAGCGTTGGTTGTTCTAGGACGTCTCAACATCCTTATAGTATTGCTTCCCATCAATTGGAAGCCCTTCAACCATTTGTAGCTTAGTCTACACCTTGGACACATCCTTTGCATTACAAATGCTTCCAAGGAATCGTCGTCAATATTTCTCATCGTAATGTTCCTTCTGATGTGAGAGACTCTGACCAACAACTGGTGAACTCCTGGTCTCTTTCTTGGCAGCTGTCTGGTTGGCGATATGCATTTGCACATTAACTTCTTTCAATTCCTGCAGAGATAGATTCTGAAAATTTGGAACAACCACATTAGCAGCGCTCTCTCCAACTTCGAAACGGGTTATCACAATTCCTATGGCTTTCTCGCTTTTGTTTGGGAACTTCAGCCTTTTCCTGGATTTGCTCTTGGATCTGCCTCAAAAACAATGCGCTTTTAGTTGAGTGAGACCAAGAATTGTGCCATTTACAGTACACTTTTCCTTTAAGTTCATCAAGAGAAGGCAGTTTTACTCCTTTTGGTAACTTAAGGAAATTAGCTGCAAGCAAATGATCGAAAATATCATCTGCTTTTGTTAAATCGAAGAATACTTTCGTGGAAAGTCTTTCTTCTTAAATTGTTGGTCGATAGTCGATCCTTATGAATTAATGCTTCACAGACATGTGTTCTTTGCCCACAATCTCCGCTGCATCAATCTCGTAATTGGGGTCTTTATAGTATGTCTTATATGAAGCATCGTTTCGATCTTGTTCTTCCTCTAGTAATGCTTCATATCGTGACACCTTATAAGTTAATTCGACCAAATCCTAAATTCGCTTGAATCAAACTTCTTTCAAGCCCGAACTCTAAACCGCTTTTGAGCCAATCGCAAATTTCTGCTCGAAGGATGACTCTACATTTATTTCGAGCCCTTTAAATCTTGCAATGAATTGAGTAGCCTTTTCTTCGTGCCTTTGACTCAATCTTGCCAAATCTGCCATGGATACCTCGCTCGATTGAAAAATTGGGCAAGAAATGCCTCTTCCATCTGCTGCCAAGTTTGAATGGAGCCAGGTGTGAGGTTGATATACCATAGACACGCACGATCAGTTAGAGAGTTTGGAAATAATCTTAATTTTATGTAGTCATGATTAGCAAATTCACCACACTGAGCAGCGAATCTAGCAATATGCTCTACTGTTGATTGATTTCCGCCCATAGAATAGGGTGAAATCGGTATTCTAAACCCTCTTGGGTATTCATGTACTCTATCAACCCACTCTGGATATGGTTTTCTGTATACAGGAGTCTCGACCCCCCGAGCCATTGGTCCACATAGCTCCCTAACAATATCAACAATTTGGTCCCTAGGGACCATATTTTGGGCTTGTCAACCACTCATCGGAGGAGCAAACACAGGGTTCGGTGGAACTTGTGCCTGTGGTCCTCTTGGTCCATACAATGGTATATTTGGGACTGGTTGTCCCTGTGGTGCAGGTTGCTGTTGGGGAAATGGATAACCCCTTTGAGCCTGTCCTACTAAAGAAGCTGTGCAAGGTGTTGGAATAGGTATTGTGTCCCTTCCATTTGTAGGCAAACCCTCCAACCCCCCGGGTATAAATTCAAATAAAGGATTATTATAACCCCGGGTGCCAGGTATAGCTTCGAACATGGGATTTGCCACCATTCTTATGCCAGTTTCTTGTATTTGGCCAGATCTGCCAACTTGTATGGCTTCACTGTTGAATATTGTGGTATTTTGGCCTACTACAGGCCTCGAAATGGGTTCATACCAAGACTGAGGTGATGGTCTTTCATAGTTTTGAGTACTAGTCTGACCATTAACCTGTCCATTAACTTGCATAGGCTGTTTTTCTCTAGCCAATCTTTGTTGATGAACATTTAAGATTTCCTCTGTATGTCTTGTATTTGTTGGTTGGTGGTTGTTCATTCGATCTAAAAAGGATGTTGCCCACCTTTCCATTGTGTTCATTAGCTGTTGTCCCATAGCATCTACCAAGCCATCCCATGGATTTGTTGGCTGAGAAGATGGAATGGTGGATGGTCCAATTCCTTGGTTTCATTCCAATATTATGAACATTTGGTTCTTGTCTGTGAAATCGGTCTGCTCGACCAAAGGTTCTCGATGACATAGGAGTTTCCACAGAGTGTGTTACCACATTCTCCTCCTGGATTAGGTATTTCTACCTCTCCTTCTACGCCTTCTTCTAAGCTGTTCATTTTCTCCTTGTCGCCTTCGTCTAGCCATTTTAATTAGTCCCACCGTGCTGCAAAAATATATGTTGGCTTTTTGGCTTTTCAAAGGGTAAATTTGTAAATGCGTGCGTACAAGGATCAATCGATCCTTATAGAAATTATAATTGCCAATCAATTATCGGCGACTATGTTTTAGTTCTTTCAAATTTCAATGAAGAGGACTTTTCCGGTGGCTTGACTTTTAGGAGAAATTAAGAGAAATGACAAGTAATATTAAGAGCAATTGAAGTATTTCATTAACATAAACACTTACAATTGTCCAAACTCACTTTGAGGAAGTTTACAAAGAACGGTTTACTTGAATCTACTTGAAAACTACTCTCCTACGAATTGAAGTACAAGGTGTATTTAAAGAACAAGTATTTAAAGTACAGGAAAGGTAAACCGAAAGGAAAAATAATAAGTAAACCGGTTTATATGATCCGAGTGCGGGGTCTTTTCTGGGAACTTCCCTGCTATTTATACTTGTTAGGGATGACCTTCGAACTACACTTCGAACCGTCGAACTGCTCCTCCATGATCGCTGATCATGTTACCTTAGAAATAGTTCCACTATGCCATCACCTGCAGTTAGACTTCCCTCCTGTTTCTGAATTTGAATAAAGGTAACCGTTGAAGCCACGTCACCTTGTATCTCATTCCTGATCTAGTGCTACTCAGACCACTTGAGAACCAATACTTATTGCCACGTGTACGATTGAGATTTAAGATTAAAATCATTTCCCAATAATACCCTCATCCTGCTACGTGTCGAATTGTAATTGGCTTTTACAAAATATGTAGCCAACAGGATGGTTATGTGTAGGGATGGGTTTAGAGTTTAGGATTTAAGGTTTAAATTTTTATTTCTTCCGAGTCTTTCTGATTTGAAATAAAAACATAGTAAGGACTCGTACAAAATTATATGAAATTAATAAATTTTAACCAGCAGTTTAATTGATCAGTTAATTTTATCACACAATCAGTCTAACCCAACTCACTCATCTTATCAAATCACATAGGTTAAATTGTTGTTGTTGTTGTTTTTCTTTTTTTTTCTTTTTTTTTTTCTATTTGTTAGGCTATGTTAATTTTTTTTAATTTAATTTAATTTGTTGTTGGTTTGATTTTTTTTTTATTAGGATTTAGATTGTAAGATACACACAAAAAAAATAAAAAATAAAAAAAAGTAAAATCAAAATCTAAACCAAAAAAAAAAAAAAACCAAAATTATTCGAGGCAAATTCGCGCCTCCCTTTAAAGGCCTTTAGCACGGCTCATAAATAAATGTGAATAACAAAGAGATTTTCGCTTCAAATTCTCTTGGGTCGTGGAAATACCAGTAGTCAACCATCACCTATTTCAAGGTTAGTTTGGGATGGGGTTGATTTTTTAATTTTTTTAATTATTTTAGTTTAGAATTAAAAGGTCTCATTTAAAATAATTTTTTTATTTTTTTATAATTTTTATTAGAGTAAAAATAAAATAGTTTTAAATTAAATGTGATATTTTATTTTATTTAATTAAAATAATCTATTTTATTCTATGTGATTATTTTAATCCAAACACTCAACTCAAGCTATGTTTGGGAAGTGGCTAAAAAAGTCAAAAAGTCAACTAAAATACATCACATCACCTCTCTACTTTTCTACACATATTTTCGTAAAAAGTCAAAAAATTACTAAAATAGCCTGTTCCCAAACCAAGCCTCAAATGAAGCTTTAGCCTCCGTTTGGGAAGTGGATTGGTTTTTTGACTTTTGGTTTTTTTGGCTATTTTAACCTGAGCTAAAAAGTTTGGTTTCGGAAGAGCTTTTTGACTTTTTGACTTTTTTGACCTTTTTTTTTTTTTGTGAGAGAAGAGTGTAATAATTATGGATTGAATGTGATATTTTGTTTGTTGTGGCTAAAATAATTTATTTTATTTTTGTGACTATTTTAATCACAAATCAACTTGTCAAATAACACCTAGTGGGTCTGAACTAATGTGAATAAATAAATAAATGTGAAATGCATGGAGGATTAATGTTGTTGACGGCACTCGCTTCAAATTCTCTTGGCTTGTGGAAATACTCGTACTAGTCAACCATCACCCATCTTTGTGAGTCTGAACTCGGGTGATTATTGCATAGGGTCCGGCTTCTGTCCAGTTCGAGATCGGACTGGACCGTGCTATTGGGTTCATGGGAGCTCACCACGGATCCCGTTTTGAAAATCTGAACCGTTAGTGTGTAGAACTCGTCGAGTACTACATGCCTATAAAAAATCACATTGATTGGATATCGATAGCTATGTGATCAAATCAGTTTTGTATAAAAAAAAATAGACGGTGAAAAAATTAACGGTTGATAAAAAAACTATTTTGTTCACATAGCTATCGATATCCGATCAACGTGATTTTTTACAGACATATAGTACTCGACAAGTTCTACACATTGAACGGTTCAGATTATCAAAACGGGACCCGTGATGGACCCCCACGGGCCCAACAATACGGTCCAGTCCGATCCCGGACTGGACAGAAGCCATGGCCTATTGCATATATGATACTTTATAATATTATGGTTTGTCAAAAATATTAGATATTATGATTTTAGAGTAAGTGATTAAGGATTATAAAGGGGCATAGTGATTGATGATTAGTGAAAAAATATGAACACATATATTTTAGGAATATCTAATAATTTTTCGTTTCAACTCATATTTTTCCATAAATTTATTTGGACAAATTACATTAGGGTTTGACTTCTTTTAAGTTGGTCAATTTGAAAGAGTATTTGGATTTGATAGGTTCATTCTGGGACCGATTTTCGGTGATTCGAGCTGTTCAATTTTTAGAATTCGTTGAGTATATTATTTATAAAAAAATTAGATGATTGTATATCAGCATCTATAGGTTTGAATTATATTTATTTTGAAAAAATGGACGACAAATATAATTTTAAGAATAATCATAATTTTTTGTTTTACAAATTTGATTCAAACATATAATTGTCAATATCCGATTGTCTTATTTTTTAAAATGAATATTTTACTCAATGAGTCATAAATAGTAAATGTTTTGGATTATCAAAATTGATCCCAAAATGGGCATACTATGCCTAAACATTCTCTCAAGTTGAGATAACTAATTTGAGAGAAACCAAACCCATTACATTAATAGTTTTTATATTTTCACTACAAGAATTTACACTTTTAGTGACCAAATTTGGCGAATAAAAGTATTTTAGTAGCCAAAAGTATCACATTTGGTGACTAAAAAATTTATTAGTCGGCTTTAGTTTAGAAATTATGCACTAAAATTTTTTGGTCGACAAATATTAATTATTGGCGATTAAATTTAGTTTTAGTTGGCAAAAAGTTCACTTTTGGTGACTAAAAATCGTATTTGTTGCCGTAAGTCTATATTTTAGGCTACTAATTTTTTTTTAGTCGTCATATATTATGTTTTGTTGACAAAATAAATTTTAGTCGCCAAAAAAAAATCAAACATTTGGCGACTAAAAGTTTTGTAGCAAAAAAAAATCAAACATTTGGCGACCAAAATATTATATAACTAAAGACAAAAGTTGAAGAATAAAAACACTTTTGCCAACTAAAAATTTAGTAGTAAAAAATGTGAGACTTTAGGCGATCAAATGTTTAGTAATCAAAACAGTAACTATTTGCCGACTAAAATTTTAGTAGCAAAAAATATGAGACTTTAGGCGACTAAATCTTTAGTAGCAAAAAAATTTGACTTCAGGCGACTAAAATGTTGGTAGCCAAAACACAAGTGTTTTCTTTAGGCGACAAATATATTTAGTAGCTAAATTTTTTTTCGCGACTAATAACAAAAGCTTTTGGCGACAAAAAATTAGTCGCCGAAAATGTGCTATTCAATTTTATTTCTAACCTTTTGGCGACTAAAAATTTAGTCGGCAATTTAATACCTTTGGCGACTAAAATTTTAGTCGCCAATTACCTTTCCCGACAATTCTTCCACGATTAATGTTGCGACCATATAATTTAGTGGCTAAAGCCCTTCGGCGACTAAAAATTGACTTTTGGTGACTAAAAATTTAGTTGCCAAAAATGAAAATTCTTGTAGTGTTTGTCGGTTGTGTAAATTTTGATTCTTACATTTTAAATTTTAATTATTAATTTTAAATTTTGTATCAATTTAGTTCAATTGACAATGTCATTAGGAATTTTATTAAAATTATTATTATGTTGATTGAAATTAACTTTTGAATCTATCAAATGCAATGATTTGAATTGTTTATCTCATATCTACATATTATATACAATTGAATTGCAATGATTTAAATTATTCATATCATATTATCTGTTAGTACATTAGTTATTACATTAATTGGTACATATAGTATTATTCTATTATATAAGGAAAATGAAGTTTGTAGGGAAAAGACTTGTGAGAGCTCTAAAATCTTATTTCACAATTGCTAATTTTTGTGATTTTAAAAATATTTAAAAATAATTCTATTGACTAACAAAGTAATTATAGAATAAATAAAAAAAAATCACCTAAAATTTTGAATTACAAGTTCCTAAAATCTCTCCCCCAATATTTCTCCCTTTCCTAAATCTCATCTTATAACAAAGTAACTATACATTAAAAATAAAAAATCTCATCTCATAACAAAATAATTATATATTTAAAAAAAATTATACATTAAAAAGAATGTAAAACCACAATTGCTAATTTTTGTAATTTTAAAAATATTTAAAAATAGTACTATTGTCTAATAAAATAACTATAGATTAAAAAAAAAAACTAAAATTGTTAATTTTTGTAATTTTAAAAATAATACTATTGGCTAATAAAGCAACTATAGATTTAAAAATAAATAAATAAATTTGAATTACAAGTTCTTAAAATCTCTCTCGTAATATTTATCTATTTCGTAAATCTCATAATCTTTCTATCTATGTTATATATTATACCAAAGTGACTTTTCATCTAAGAGACCTTAAGTGTTTCAAAACCTTAAATCTAATTTTTTGAATTTTTGATTTTTATAAAAAAATAAAATAAAACATCTATTGGTTATTCCAATGACATAAATATTAACCATTAAAATTATTTAATGCAAATATATTGCCGGTAAAAAGAAAGAAAGAAAAAAAACACACAATTCTTAACCTCCCTCTCTCTTTCCTAAAATAAATCTAATGAAAAAAAAACTCTCTCACCTCCCATAAAATGTATGTTGGAACAATCTTCTGTGTAAAATAAATAAATTAAAATAAATCAAACAAATAAATAAATTATGTACCGAATTTATTTTACTGAACCGAATAAATATTTAAAGATCAAGTTGAGTGTGTGACACTCTGTCCTTGAGACAGATTCGCCCCGCTACAGTGTTTACGGAAAAATGGCGTCTATCTTCCAGGATACAATGATCTTCACAAATTGTAGTAGCACTCCAAACAATTTGTGTGGCAAACAAAAACCTTATGTTCTATACTCTCTTTAATTTTTTTCCTAAAAACTAATATGAAAAGTATTTATGCAAAGAAGCAAAATTGGACATCAAAGTGAAACTTTCATATTATTTCTGGATATCCAAACTGCTGGAATAATGTTGGTATTTATAGGCAAAATAATATGCCCGAATAGGTTCAATTTTGAACTGAACAGGTGCAGATTTTGAATGAATAGATGTAGTCCAAAATTCAACAGATCTGCCTGAACTGTGTAGTTTCTATCTATGTAACTGCAGCAGTTATGAGCAGTTTCCAGCAGTTATCCTGTTGAAAATCTCAAACTGAAGGAGATAAAAATGGACAGAAAATTAATTCAATTTTTGGCACAAAATTTGAATTTGATTTCATTAAAAGTTTTGTCAAAAAAATTAATATTAGAACCGACCCGACCCACAACCCACACCCGCGCCCGCCCTAGCCAGTCGGACGGACAGATGGCGGCGCCGCGCATGTGTGTGGTGGTTTGGGCTAAGGTTCAGTTTGTCCATAACTCCTCCATTCTACAAACTTGGGGTGCCCTTTGGTGCCCAACCCAAGTTAGTACAGTAAGAGCTTATGTATTTATAAAAGCTCTCTTAAAGTTTCAATATGGGACAACCTATTTCAAGGAAACCTACATTTACTTCTTTAAGTGTCCATTCCACGAACCCGAAAACGACATCAAGTTCTCATTCATTCATAAATAGTTTTGACGAATTGTCATCACCGTGTGACTTGTCATGCGGTATGTGGTAAGGAACACGTCACCTTTTTGGACTTACCTCAAAAGACGTGTGAACCTTACACAAATTTGGGCCCAAAATTGGCCCAAAATAAGCCTATAAAAACCAAATTTTCCAACAACCCCCCACATGAATGGAATTTGACAGAGAGAAAATGCAACCACATTATCTAATTATAGAGAGTACAAAAATTAAAAATATTCTGCAAAGGATAGGTAGCTTTTGGCTTTGAACCTTCTCTTGTGAGACACTATCAGATTTACTAGCTAACCAATGAACATGATGTCTTGAACTGTTCGGCCGTTTGTGTAAACCAAGTCAATAGAACTCACATAGTATATTACCAAACACAATTTAGTTCTCACTATTGTGTTCATTTTGGCCATGAACAACCTGGTCTTTCATGAGTGCTCTAGAGAATTGTAACCTTTCACAAATCTCATAGAACCGCTCTAGTTCACATTCATATAGGTGATTCTTATGAAGAGTATTCTGCCATATTCCACTAGGTATACCTAGATATAAGAATCATTAAAAGTATTACTTAACCTAAAACACTGCAAATATCACTATTTCATTATAGAAATGGGTAGGAGTTTGACTCCCCAGTGATTCTTATGAGTCATACACAACTCGATTGTCCCTTTGAACCAAGATCTTGAAATCTCAGTCAACTAGGTTGGGTTGCTGTTGTGGTAACTCTTATTTAATAGGCTTAAGTCCCATTTCCCTCGATGAATTCTCAATTAACTCTTTTGCTAACCCTTTGGTTAGTGAATCCACTATGTTGTCTTTAAACTTCAAATATTTAATGGAAATAATTCCATTAGAGAGTAGTTGACTTACGGTGTTATGTCGACGACGAATGTGTCGTGACTTACCGTTATATATATGACTCTGTGCTCTACCTATTGCTGATTGACTATGGCAATGTATGCATATTGCAGGCCCTGGTTTTGGCCATATTGAAATATCTTCAAAAAAAGTGGCAAAGCCATTTTGCCTCTTGCCCAGCTTTATCTAAAACAATGAATTTTGATTCCATAGTAGACCTAGCAATGCAAGTTTGTTTGGAAGATTTCCAAGATACAGCCGCACCACCAAGAATAAAGACATATCTACTGGTGGATTTTGAGTCTCTAGTATCCAATATTTAGTTTGCATCACAGTACCCTTCAAGTACTGCTGGATATCTAGTATAATTCAGCCCAATGTTACGAGTAAATCTAAGGTATCTTAGAACCCTTATAATTGCTTTCCAATGTTCTACTCCTGGATTACTCGTATATCTACTTAATTTACTTATTGCATAAGTTATATCTGGGCGAGTGCAGTTCATCAAGTACATTAAGCTTCCAATAATTTGGACATGCTCTAATTGAGAAATACTTTCATGTACATTCTTAGAAAGAAACAAATTAACATCCACAGGTGTTCAAACAAGATGATCATCATCTTTGCTGAATTTGTCAAGTATTTTCTCAATGTAATAAGATTGTGACAAAGCATAATCTTCTGATGTTTTGGTAATTTTTATATCAAGAATTACATCAGTAATCCCCATGTCCTTCATGTCAAAATGTTTATTCAACATTTTCTTGGTAGTTTTAATCATGTGCATTATTACTACCTATGATAAGCATATCACCCACATAAAGACATACTATAACATAACCTTTGTTTGTGTTTTTAATATAAATACATTTGTCACATTCATTAATTTTGAATTCATTTGATCTCATTATTTTGTCAAATTTCTCATGCCATTATTTTGACGCTTGTTTTAAACTATATAATGATTTAACCAATTTACACACTTTCTTTTCTTTTCCTGAAACAGGAAATCCTTCTGATTATTTCATGTAAATTTTTTCATCTAACTCACCATTTAAGAAAGCGATTTTCACATCCATTTGATGACTTTCTAGATGTATAAAGATGCAATAGCAATTAGCATTCTAATAGATGTTATTCTAGTAACCGATGAGTATGTGTCAAAGTAATCAAGACCTTCTTTTTGTCTAAAACCTTTAACCACAAGTCTTGCCTTGTATTTGCCAATTGATCCATCCGCTTTCATTTTTCTCTTGAAAATCCACTTGTACCCAAAAGGTTTACAACTTGGTGGCAAATCCACCAATTCCCGAGTGTGATTTTGTAAGATGGATTCAATTTCACTATTGACAACTTCTTTCCATAAAGGAGTCTTAGGACTAGACATAGCCTCTTTAAAAGTTAAAGGCTCATTTTCTAACAAAAATGTTAGAAAATCTAGACCAAAAGATTTTGCGGTTCTAGCACATTTACTACGCCTAGGTTCCTCTTTCTCATTTTGCTCTTGTTCTTAATCATGTTCTTGATCCTGACTAGTAATAGCATCAGGAGATCTTGTATTAGTACTAGTCTCTTGTCTAGTTTTATTTGGAAACACGTGTTCAAAGAAAGACACATTCCGAGATTTAATAATAGTATTTACATGTATTTCGGAATGTTTTGATTTATGAATAAAAAATCGATATGCACTACTATTTTTGGCATAACCAACAAAAACTCAATCAAATATTTTAGGACCTATCTTAGTATTTTTAGGACTAGGAATAGCCATTTTAGCCAAACACCCCCACACTTTTAAGTATTTGCAGGATGGTACTCTTCTATGCCACATTTCATAAAGTGTTTGATTCACTTTCTTCCAGAGTACTTTATTTAAAATATAATTAGCAAAAAGTATTGCTTCCCCCCACAAGTTCTGAGGTAATCCAGAACTGGTTAACATGGCATTCATTACTTCTTTTAAAGTCCTATTTTTCCTTTCAGCAATTCCATTTTGCTAAGCTGAGTAAGGAGCAGTGGTTTGATGAATTATTTCATGTTCTTTACAAAACTTACCAAAATGTGATTCATATTCACCACCTTTATCACTTCTAAGTTTCTTAATTTTTTTACCAAGTTGATTTTCAACTTTATTCTTATATTGAATGAAAGTTTCCAAAGCTTCATCATTGGTTTGAATTAAATAAACATAACTATATCTAGTATAGTCATCTATGAAAGTGATAAAATAATTTTTCTCACCTTTAGTTTGAATTGATTTAAAATCACAAATGTCACTATGAATTAATTCAAGTGGTTCCGTACTTCTTTTAATTGAATGAAAAAGAGTTTTGGATAATTTTACCTCAACGCAAATTTCACATTTATGATTTGAATCAATGTCAAATTTAGGTAAACATTCCATATTAATTAATCTGCGCAAAGATCCATAATTAACATGTCCAAGTCTACCATGCCATAAATTTAAAGACTTAAGTAAGTAAGAAGAAGATGTATTTTTGTTAATAACAGAAGGTACAACAGTCATTACATTCATTTTGAAAAGGCTATCAGACATGTAACCTTTTTTTACATACATCCCGTTTTTGGTAAGTACAAACTTGTCACTTTCAAAAACTAACCTAAACCCATTTTTACTCAACAAAGATCCGGAAAACAAGGTTCTTGCGAATGTCCGGTACATGCAGCACATTGTTGAGAGTGAGTTCCTTTCCAGATGTTATCTTTAGAATAATCTTTCATTGTCCTTCAACTTTAGAAGTCAAGTAGTTGCCCATAAAAAGTTGTTCACCGTTGTCCACTATAGAATAAGATGTGAATATCTTTTTGTCGGCACAGATATGGTGAGTAGCTGTAGACGTGCCCGTGGGCTTCGCTCTACAGTTCGGACTCGATTTGTGTTACGGTTCTAAATCTGAACCAAAGAGTCCAAATCCGGCAAATCGTTTGAGAAAACAGATTTTTTTGAAAAGTAGTGCCAAACATGGACTGCTTTGCCAGATTACAGAGTCGCCACCTAAATATTTTAAAATGGGAAATTTAGGAAACCCTAACTCGGTGCCGAAGGCCACATGTCCGTCATCACCAAAGTGGTCTTGGCTCGGGAGCTTGGGTACGATCGGGGAAGGTCAGCTATGAGCACCCCCTTTCGCCCGGTCCGAAGACCGGCCTCTACTAACCGTGATATCCGTTTTTGAAAACTTTATGCGTTCTTATTCCAATTATTAGCCTAGAATTACTATGTGATGCGCACAACACAAAAGTATAGACTAGGTTGCCTAATTTGGAAATAAACATTGCATATCCGTTTTATTTCGAAAAACGTGTTGGTTTTTGTGCTACTCGCAAGTAGGCTAAAATTCGAATTTCAATGAGTTGTCCCAACTCAGACAATCCAACCTCCACCCACAGGCATTCAAACAGTTTATCTCACATAAGCATTTAGTCGCATGGTAAGCATACTGTCATGGCAACATTCACACGCATGCGATATGCTAAAGCGAAAAATACTTACATCGTACTCCGTGCCAAAATAACAAACTAGTTAGTAAACATGCATGACCTAGTTCATGTTAAGTGGCTAATGCATCACACACGGAGATGTAATCTAGAGTAGGCTCGACTAACCCCAAACATGGCATGTGAAATGTTTCACGTAGCATGTATCCAATTCGGAAATCGAAAGTACGATGTAGTTTGTATGATGTACCGAGCCCGGTGCATGTAAACAAATGCATGTATGCACGCATGCATTGCATAAGGTATGCTAAAAATAAGTATGCCCTAATCTACCACCAGAAGGTGTAAATAAAAGGGATAGAAAGAAGTGGGGATTGGAAGACATGCACCCACTCACACACACTTATTACATTTTTGCCCTCGCTCGGAGGGACCAAATAATAATACAGACCGAATAGATAAACGAATAAATAAATTATTACACAATTCTAATTATTAAAATCAAAGCAAATAAATAAATAAATGCAATGGGGCCTCAGCCCTGTCTTGGGATGCGCGAATGATGCGTGCTCGATCCGTCTTGCCCGGAAAACCCGTGTCATGGCACTGCTGCTTCTGTTTTTACTGCCCTACCTCTCTAAAAATTCCCAAAGTTCTGGAATACCTTCCAGATGGTCTGAAGTACCCCACCGGCTGGGAGGAGTGGTCATCGGCTATTTGAGTTGTCCACCGGCTGCATATGAAGTTTATCGGCACAAAAACAGTGCCGATCGGCACAATAAACTGCCGGCCGGCAGAAAGTCCCTGCAGCAGACAAATTGACAGCAGCAGCAAGACAGCAATGCATGGCATGGAATTTTGGGACAAATGTATGCACGGACACACTCCCTATTATGCAATGGACTCAAGGGAGCATGGCCCTCGACCCCCGGGCCACCAATCACGCATTTCAATGCATGATGGCCCAAGAAGCCAAAGTGTGCAACTTTAATGTGGAATGAAATGCACATAAACAAACAAAGGGCTCGACCTCTATCATACTCAATTCAAGAGGTAAAGCATGCATGTCAAATGCAACCTAAGCATGCAATCTAACATGCAATATGAACATGCAAGTATATAAACATGCTAGGCACACAACCTAAGCAACACATACAAAGTAAGCATGCTACAACACATGAGGGAATAGACTTAAACTAGATTAGGCAGCCTCAAACAAGCCTAAAACAGTGGCCATAAGATGAAAATGAGGCGCCTCGAAATGCGTGCACACTTGCACGCAAACCGAGGCGATGGCATATACAATGCAATATGGCTAAAATGGCATATACAATGCAATATGGCTAAAATGGCATATACAATGCAACATGAACTTATACTAACATGAGAAAGCCTCAACCACACTCACATAAGAGGCCGTGAGATGAAAATGAAGTGCCTCGAAATGCGTGCACACGGGCACGCAAACCGAGGCAATGGCATAAAGGCATGAAATGGCATGGAAAATGATATGCAAACATGCTAATGGAATTTCAGCACTGAAATGTGGGGGAAAACAGTCCCAAATCATGGCCAAAGTACATCCGATGCACGGAATAGTCCCGAAACATGAATTTTGGCACCCGAAATGGCCTATAGCTATGCCAAACGTGCAAGATATGAACATGAAGTATGAAGACAGCAGCTAGACAGTCCCAAAACAAGCATTTTTCAGTTTATTACATGGCCACAAAAACACATACAAGTATGGGAAAAATCCTCATAAGGAAAGGGCCACAAGGAGGGCAAAGAGATAACCGATACATGGAGGCTCCAAACAAGTGAGGGCCCTTCTACAATGTTGTAGAGGGACCCAAAATATGGCCATTTAAAGCAGATGGCTGAGCCAAAATCAGTATACAAATAGGCTCAAAATGTCATGCAAAACAAGGGCAAAATGAGGCCACAACATGAGGTATATAAAGGGTGCATCAAACAGTCAAAGACCCTTCATGAGACATGTAGAGGGGGTCAAAATAAGACACTTTTCAGGCCTGTTGAAGACCCAAAAACAGAAGCATGGTAGGCTAACAAAGCATGCAAAATTACGGTAAATAGAAGAGATTATGAAACAAGTGCAAGATAGAGTTACCAAACATGGTTGAGCCCTTCTTCAATGTTGAAGAAGGGCTCAAAATAATCCTACTTACAGTTTATTACATGCTCAAAAACAGGTTATACACCAGCCAAATATACTATGCAAGAATCATGGCATACAAGGGGGTAAAGAGATAGGTGCTAGATGCTATCACCAAACAGCAAGGGGTCCTCAATAAAACATGAAGAGGACCCCAAAATAAGACTATTTGAAGTTTAGGTCGGAGCCCAAAAGTGCTTGCAAGCAAGGCTTAGATATGGATCAAGAAAAGGCTAGAAAAGGGAGAATGAGAACTCACCCTTGAAGACTAACTCTTGGCTGCCCTTTTGACTGAAAAACAGTGCCTCCTAGCCTCTAAGAAGACCTCCAAGCCGCTGGAAATGGAGTGGTGGTGGTGGTGCTAGGTGGTGGTGAAGGAATGGCCCAAGAACAAGGGTGTTTGGAGGTGGAATGAGAGAGATATATTGAGAGATGGAGGGATGTATATGTATATATCAGATATACATATATTTCTCTGGTTTTTTGTTCCAAAGTCTCCAACCCTAGACAAAGGAGAAGAGAAGAGCTTATATAGGCCAAGTATAAGCTCTTAACTTAATGGCTAAGCAAATGGAAAGGGTCAAAGGGGCAAAGGGGGTTCAAAGGGGGGGTGCAAGGCTTCTAGGAGAAGCTAATACAGCTGGCCAAGCTTCTCCAAGAAGCTTGGCCAAAGGGTTCAAGCTTCTAGAAGCTTTAAGGGGTTCAAAGGTGCAAAAGGGGTAAGTGATAGCTACGGGTCTCAGATGGCTGAGAGCCTTTCAACAAAGTTGAAGAGGGGCTCAAAATAAGAAACTTTGTAGTTTACGACCAAGCCCAAAACAGCCCACAAGTACGCCTAAAACACCGTGCAAAATAGGCCTAAGAAGAGGTAAAGAGACAAGTGACAGATGGAGATGTCAAACAGTAAAAGGTCCTTAATCAAACATGAAAAGGACCTCAAAATATGACTATCTCAAGTTCGGGTCGGGGCCCAAAAATGCAAGATGAGGGTTCGGGAGCCGAAACACGCAGTTCGGGGCCCCGAAAGTGGGCTGTTAGGCACCGGAAGCGGTGTCCGACCACGAAGTTGGTCTCTCGGACCACAGTGTCCCTCGAAAGGGAGGAAATAAGATGCATGCCAAAAATCGGGCCAAACGGGGGTGGTTAGACGGTCCCGAACCGAGGCATCTGGTACGGCTCAGCAAGGAACCGGCTCGAAATGGGAAAAATGGCTGCGACCACAAAACGTAGCCTCTACCCACGAGAGATGGTCTGAGACCTCTCCTCCCTTTGGGAAGAAAAGCAGAGAAAACGGAGCTGGTTCAGAACCGAGACAAAGCACAAAAGAGTCCGGAAGTCCGGAGGCAAGGCTCGTAACCGGGACTCCGCAACCTCAGAACGAGCACAATATGCAACATCACCAAGCGCTCAATTGATGACGTCTGAGTCTTAAGGTCGGTCAAAAATGGGGTGTCTACAGTAGCACCAGTGTCCACCCACCATTCTTTAGGATTTCTGACAAAATTTGCCTCGGAAACGACTACAGAAAGATTTATGTCATCAACACCATTGGAAATTTTGTCCACTTCGCTTATATTGGCTTGAGCAGGCTTCTTGTTTGTTCTTCTTTTGCTTTTGCCTTTGCTACGGCAATCTTTGGCCTGATGTTCCTTTTTGTCACAGATGTAACACTTGCCATTAAACTTGTACTTTTTAGTTTCCCCTCCTTTAGAGCCTTGTGGGAAACTTTCTCTAGAAAACTTCCGTTTCTTGGCTTTTAGAGCATGTTCCACTACATTTGCCTTTGACTCCATTAGATGCTTACTAGCCTGCTTCTCTAAATTGCGGTTGTCCTCCTCAATCCTCAAACGCACAATTAATTCCTCCAAAGACATTTCTTTGTGCTTATGTTTGAGGTAGTTCTTGAATTCTTTCCAGCCTAGTGATAATTTCTCAATTAAGGCTGCAACCTGGAAGGATTCACTGAGAGACATGCCTTCTGCGTGAATGCCATGCAGAATGAGTTAGAGATCTTGAACTTCGCTAATCACAGTCTTAAAATCAACCATTACAAAGTCTAGGAATTTCCCAATTACAAATTTCTTTGAGTCAGTATATTCTGTTTTGTACTTTTTCTCCAAAGACTCCTAAAGTTCCTTTGCTGTTTTGATAGGACTGTAGATGTTGTATAATGTGTTGTCAAGTCCGTTTAAGATATAGCTCCGGCAAAGGAAATCAACATGTTTCCAGTCATCGACCGCAGCAACCATTTGCTAGTTAGTTTCATCCTCTTTCAAAATAGGAGCATCCTCACAGAGAAAGCATGCCAGGTTTAGAGTTGTAAGATAAAACAACATTTTCTGTTGCTATCTTTTAAAATCAGTTCCTGTAAACTTCTCTGGCTTCTCACTATGATTAGCTGCACATCACAACAGAGGAGGAGGATAGGCATAATTGTAGCCACCACTCCCCTGCTGCTGGTGATACACCAGAGCAGAGAGCTACATGTGTTCCTAATGATCATGCACCAGAGCAGAGAGCTACACATGTTCATTCATCAAGTTGTAGTTAGTTAGAGTTAAGCTTGTAAACTCACTTTAGTTAGTTTCACCATGGTATGGTTAACAGTTGTAACCAACTCCTTGTAACCGACTCTATTAAAGAGATTCATTATATTCTTGAATGATAGTTGAGTAGTATTGAAACTTCTTTATGGTATTAGAGCCCTGTGCTCCACCGAGCTTACAGATCCTTCAATGGCTTCTACGCCATCTTCTTCCTTTCAACTTCCTTCAAATCTATCTTTTCTAATTGCAAATCTTAATTCTTTTGTTACAGTCAAATTAGATAGCAATAACTTTATCGTTTGGAAGAATCAATGGCACAATATCTTACGAGCTACTAACTTGCTTTCATACATCGATGGCTCCATTGCTTCACCATCAGATGTTCCCAAAGATGTTGCTGGTATAGATGTTCTTAATCCAGATCTTCATCAATGGCAGATTATAGATGCACATTTGTTAAGTTGTGTTACTGCAACTCTGTCTTCTTCAATCTTTACTTCTGTGTGTCAATTCAAGACCAGTCATGAAGAATGGAGTACGCTTAAGAAGAGATTTACTTCTCTCTCACGCTCTCATATTCATCAGCTTAAAAACAAGCTCCATAGTGTTGTCAAAGCTTCGAATTCAATGGAAGATTACTTGTCACAGATCAACGTGATTGCTGATCAGTTGTCCCTTGCTGGTTCAGCAATAGATAATGAAGGTCTTGTTCTCTTGACACTTAATGGCCTTCCGTCAGAATATAATGCTTTTAAGACTACAATTCATGCTAGATCTGAATCAATGTCCATGGAAGTTCTGTCATCATTCTTGTGTTCAGAGGCCATTCATGTAGAAAGTGTAGCCAAAGTTTCGTTTGATCTTCATGTTGCCTATGCTGCTCCATCTGGTTCCCAGTCTCATATGAAGTTTTTTTTCTTATAATTCCTCTGGATCTCGGGGTTATAATCGAGGATATAATTGAGGCTCTTATAGAGGTCGATCTTCTTCTCAGAAAAACACTAGAGGAGGTCGTTTTGGATCTGATATTGTGACTTGCCAGATTTGTGGAAAATTCAATCACACTGCTCTCAATTGTTGGTATTGCATGGATTCTTCGTATCAAGCTGCTAATTCTAAGTCTTTACTTGGTTCACCTGCTTCTTCTGAGTTTCAGAACAAGGCATATGTTGCATCTGCTGCAAATTCCTCCGATAATTGGTTTCTAGATTCAGCTGCTACCAGTCATGTTACTCATGATCTTCAGAATCTCAATCTTTATCAACCTTATTCAGGAAATGAGCAAGTGCTAGTTGGTGATGGAAATTCTCTTCCTATTCATCATAAGGGTAAAGGAATTCTCCCTACACCTTCTTATTCTTTTACTCTTAATAATCTTCTTCATGTCCCTCAAATCTCCTCAAATTTAGTTTCTGTTCATCAGCTTATTTCTGATAACAATTGCACTTTGACATTTGATGCTGATACTTTTGTGATTTAGGACAAGACTAGTAAAGCTGTCTTGTACAAAGGATCTCACTCTGATGGCATGTATCAATTTCCTAGTTTCCATCTTCTCATCTCAACTCATCAAGCTTGTGTTACAGCTCTTAGTGCTCTTGAGGATTGGCATTCTCGACTAGGACATCCATCCTTACATAAGCTTCAAATTCTCTGTAATAAATTTCATTTGTCTAAATCTGTTAATAAGTCCTCTTCATTGTGTAAGCATTGCTCTATTGCTAAGAGCCATAGACTTCCCTTCAGTCTTTCTACTACATCTGTAAATCAACCTCTTGCACTTATTCACAGTGATGTATGGGGACCTTTCACTTCTGAATCTTCTTCTACTAGTTACAAATATTATGTGTTGTTTGTTGATGATTTCAGTAGGTTTACTTGGTTGTTTCCTTTACACTATAAAAGTGAAGTGTTTTCCAAGTTTATTGCTTTCAAACAGTTTGTGGAAAATCAATTTGATGTGCATCTCAAAATTTTACGAACTGATAATGGTTCTGAATTTCTTAGCAATGAGTTTCAGAAACTTTTAACGGCTCATGGTATAGATCATCACCTAAGTTGTCCTTATACTCCACCTCAAAATGGTGTTGTCGAGCGCAAACACCGACATATCATAGAGACATCTATAGCTCTTTTGCACCACTCTCATGTGCCTTTATCATATTGGTTTGATGCAGTTGCTATTGCTGTCTTTCTAATCAATAGGTTGCCTAGTTCTAAGCTTCAAGATCTTACTCCTTTTGAGAAACTGTTTCATCACTCTCCTGATTTCTCTTTTCTTCGCACCTTTGGTTGTCTTTGTTTTCCTTGGCTCAAGCCTTTTTCCCCTCACAAACTTCATCCCAAGTCTATTCCTTGTGTCTTCTTAGGTTATATTCCCTCTACTAAAGGCTATCGTTGTCTTGATCCTCTCACAGGTAAGATATACATTTCTCGTCATGTAGTTTTCCATAAGGCCACCTTCCCTTTCTCTACCATCGCTTCTTCTCCACAGTCCTCTTCGGACCACTTGAGGTCTTTCTTTTGGTCTTCAGCTTTGTCTCTTACTGTTGGCTCTTCCTCCTGTTCTGTTCTTACTGGTATTACATATCCTGCATCTTCTGTCCCTACTCCTGCACCTCTACATTCTGTTCCTCCTGCCTCTACTGCTATACCCACTACTGCACCTACTGCTTTACCTACTGCTGCTTCTAGTGCTGCACTTCCTTCTCCTACTGTTGCCCCTATTGTTGCACCTTCTCCTGTTCTTCATTCCTCCTCATTATCTTTTGGTTCTTTGGTTGTTGATCTTCAGCCTTACTCCCTTTCTCTAGCACCTTCCAACACCCATCCTATGACCACCAGGTCCAAATCTGTTTCTTCTCACTCCCAGTCTCAGTCTCATTTGTTATCTGCTGTAATTACCTCTGATCATATTGAGCCTTCTTCCTACCAAGCTACTGCTCTTTCTAAGGCATGGTCTCAGGCTATGCTTGAGGAGTATCAAGCTCTTCACCGGCAATCCACTTGGACTTTAATTCCTTTGCCACCGGGTAAACAGGCTATTGGTTCTAAATGGGTTTTTCACCTTAAAAAGAACTCTGATGGTTCTATAGCTCGCCACAAAGCTTGCCTTGTTGCTAAGGGGTATCTTTAAGAAGCAGGTTTGGATTACCATGAGACTTTCAGTCCTGTTGCCAAACAGCCTACAATTCGACTTCTTCTATGCTTAGCTTTGCATTTCAACTGGCCGATTAAGCAATTGGATATTTCCAATGCTTTTCTACATGGGGTTTTGGAAGAAGAGGTCTACATGACTCAACCACAAGGATTTATTGATTCTCAACAACCTCATCATGTTTGCAAACTTCACAAGGCTTTATATGGGCTTAAACAAGCCCCACGGGCTTGGTATTCAACCTTCTCCAACTTTCTTCTCTCCATTGGCTTTGTCATTAGCTCTTCTGACTCTTCCCTCTTTGTTCAGAAGACTGCTACTACTCTTACTGTGTTGCTCATCTATGTTAATGACATTCTCATTACTGGCACTAATTCTTCTCACATTACTTCTCTTATTGCTCATATGCATTAAGTGTTCTCTATGAAGGAATTGGGTGATATTAATTATTTCTTGGGCATTTCTGTTGATCACTCATCTTCAGGTTATTTTTTATCTCAGTCCAAGTATGCTCTTGAGATTCTTGTCAAGGCTGGTATGATCGAATGTAAACCTTGTGCTTCTCCCATGTCAGTTAAGCCCTCTTCTACAGCTTCATCTTCTGTTGCCTTTTCCCAGCCTTCTCTTTATCGCAGTATTGTTGGTGCTCTGCAATATCTCACCATTACCCGGCCTGATATTGCCTTTGCTGTGAATTCCGCTTGCCAGTCCATGCAAATGCCTTCTGAAGCTGATTTTGCTGCTGTTAAACATCTCTTGCGCTATCTCAAGGGTACTTTGCATAATGGTCTTCATTTTACTCCTGGTTCTCTTGACTTATATGCCTTTTCTGACTCCGATTGGGCTGGTTCTATTGTTGATCGTCGCTCTACTACAGGCTATTGTGTATTCCTTGGTCCAAATCTTATCTCCTGGTCAGCGAAAAAGCAGCCTACCGTTTCTTGTTCTTCTACCGAAGCCGAGTATCGTGCACTCACCCAAGCTACTGCTGAACTTTGTTGGATCCAAATGCTTTTAACTGATCTTCATGTTTCTGTTTCCTGTCCTGTATTATGGTGTGACAATCTCTCTGCCATCTCTTTATCCTCTAACTCTGTTTTTCATGCCCGTTCTAAGCATATTGCTGTGGATTATCATTTTATTCGTGAACGGGTCGCTTCCAAGCAGGTTCTTGTCAAGCATATTGCTTCTTCTGATCAACTAGCTGATGTGTTTACAAAACCCTTGTCTGTTTCTCGCTTCTAGTTTCTTCACAGCAAGCTCATGGTTCTTTCTCCTCCCCTGAGCTTGAGGGGGCCTGATAAGGACTCCCCTGCTGCTGGTGATACACCAGAGCAAAGAGCTACATGTGTTTCTAATGATCATGCACCAGAGCAGAGAGCTACACGTGTTCATTCATCAAGTTGTAGTTAGTTAGAGTTAGTTAGTTAGAGTTAAGCTTGTAAACTGTATACTCACTTTAGTTAGTTTCACCATGGTATGGTTAACAGTTGTAACCAACTCTTTGTAACCGACTCTATTAAAGAGATTCATTGTATTCTTGAATGATAGTTGAGTAGTATTGAAACTTCTTTACATACTAGTACTTGTTTGAGTATTAGTTTGACCAGTTTCAGTAGTCATGAATTCTAAATTATAAAATAAAATTATAATTAGAATTTTATACTACATAGAAAATTTAAACAAAAATCACAGAATTAAATTTTGTAAAATAAAAGAAACAAGAATTGTAACTTTTATTTTCAATTAATTTGAAAATAAAATAAAATTTTATTTAACCAAATTAATTCCACATAGAAAATTAAATTTCTGTAACACTTCAATAATTAAAATACTGAAACAAAATTTTAATTAATGAATACTCAGAAATAATTTCTGAAAACCAAAATTAATTTCTGACAAAATTTCACAAATAAATATTTTGAATTGTTAATGACACCAGTATATTATTACTAGTTGTCAAAGAAAATAGACAGTATATTACTACTATCTGTCAAACAGTGTATTACTACTATTTGTTTTACAACCAAAATATTATTTTGTAAAATCACAGAAAATAATTTCTGTAAGAAGAGGAAAGAAGAAAGAAGAAAGAAGAAAGGAAACAAACGAAAAATTCTGTATAAACAGAATAATTCAAATATGTCTTAAGATTGTTGGAATAATCTTCTGTGCAAAATAAATAAATTGAAACAAATCAAACAAATAAATAAATTACGTACCGAATTTATTTTACCGAACTGAATAAATATTTAAAGATCAAGTTGAGTGTGTGACACTCTGTCCTTAAGGCAGATTCGCCCCGCTACGGTACTTACGGAAAAGTGGCGTCTATCTCTCAAGATACAATGATCTTCGCAAATTGTAGTAGCACTCCAAACAATTTGTATGGCGAACAAAAATCTTGTGTTCTATACTCTCTTTAATTTTTTCCTAAAATGTAATATGAAGAGTATTTATGCAAAGAAGCAAAACTGGACATCAAAGTGAAACTTTCAGATTATTTTCGGATATCCAAACTGCTGGAATAATGCTGGTATTTATAGGCAAAATAATCGCTTTCGAGCAGGTTCAATTTTGAACCAAGCAGTCTTGATTTTAAATGAACAGATGTAGTCCAAAATTCAACAGATTTGTCCGAACTCTGCAGTTTCTATCTATGTAACTACGGCGATTATGGCGGTTTCGATAGTTATCCTATTGAAAATTTCTTTGAAGGAGATAAAATGAATGAAAAATTAATTCAATTTTTGGCATAAAATTTGAATTTGATTTCATTAAAAATTTTGTCCAAAAAATTAATATTAGAACTGACCCGACTCACAATCCACACTTGTGCTTGGCACAGCTGGTTGGCGGCGACATGCGTGGTGGTTTGGGCTAAGGTTCACTTTGTCCATAACTCCTCCCTTTTACAAATTTGGGATGCCCCTTGGGGCCCAACCCAAGTTAGTACATTAAGAGCTTGTATACTCACAAAAATTCTCTTAAAGTTTCAATGTGGGACAATTCATTTCAAGAAAACCCACATTTACTTGTTTAATTATCCATTCCATGAACTCGAAAACAACGTCAAGTTCCCATTCATTCATAAATAGTTTTGATAAATCGTTTTGATAAATCGTTTTCACCGTGTGACTTGCCATGAGGTAAGGAATACATCACCTTTTTGGACCCACCTCAAAAGACATGTGAACTTCACACAATTTTGGACTCAAAGTTGGTCCAAAATAAGCTTATAAAAACCAAAATTTCCAACAATTTATACTATTAATATCTTTTACAACTGGTCTGAGTTATATAAACATAAAATTAAGCCTAACATAAAATAAAAATTAAACCTTATATTTAGATTCTCTCTCTATTCCATAATTAAACACAATTTTATTCCCAAATAAATTTAAGCATATCTATACTATATATGATATTTTTTTTTTTTAAATCTCATAATTTAGTATTTTTTATAATGATTCCATGATTTATAATTTAGAAAAGGAAAGATGAAAAGAATTATTTTTGTGCACTTTTTCTCTAACCAATTTTTTATCTTTTCAAAAAATCTTAACCATCATACATTATATTTTTTTCAAGTCATCCATGTTTTCCTCGCCCTATAAATATTATATTCATGGAACAATGAAACTTATTGTTTTTTAAATTTCTTTTTATCAAACAATTTGGAGGATAGTTTATGTTTAATCTATTGTACTCTTTAAACAAACTCTTTTATCCTTTAGGTGCATTGGTTTTTTTTTTTTTTTATTTTTTTTTATGGTCATTTTTTTTTTTTTTATATTTTGTGTGCCATTTCTACCTCCTTTCTACCAACCATTATCTGTTTTTCATTTATAACTATTTTTTGTTGGTTAATATTGTTTTACTAGAATTTTTATACTAAAATGGTGTGATAGGGTCATTTATATAATAAAAAACATGTCACTCATTATAAAGTAATAGATCAAAATCTGTAAGCTCATATGTTTTTAGAAAAAAATCATATGTAATTTAAAATTATGAATATTTTTATATAGGAAGTTAAAAAAATAAATTTTGAAATTTAAAATATAGTTATACAAAATCATATCCTTTTAAATATAGCTATATTTATAATTAATTTTAATCTATTTATTACCTATCCTTATTTATATTATTATATAAATAAAAATATTGTACGATAATTGAAGTTCAAAATCCTAATCTATTTTTTTTTTTTTCAAAATTTAAATTTGTTAAAATGCATATGTTGTAATATCATTGATTTCTTCCTATTATAAATTTTATTTTAAATCTTATATGATTTGTTCAATGACTAATATTTAATTTTTGTAAAAAAATTCTAATATATTCCTTCCAAAAGTTAAAATAGCAAGTCTACAAAATCATATTTTAAAACTCAAATTATTAATATTTTTATTTTTGTTTTAAATAAGCATGTTAAAGTATAAATAGACATCCAAATAAAATTATACTTACTAATAAATATGGCATTAGTTTTAATTATAATCACATCTTTTTAAAGTCTTTACTTATTTTTTAACCCTTTTTTTAATATTTTAAATTATATGTTATGATAATTTTTTATTACACATTAAGTTTTTAAAACTTATTTCTCTTTCAAAAACCAACATAGTTTTTTTTAAAAATTCATATATTTTTATTCTAAAATAGTGAAGTATTAGAACTATATCATTTTTTTTTAATAACAAAGCGTAATTTTAATTGTTAATTATCAATACAAAAATTTTAATCTATCTATACTATATATAGTAAAAGAATATTTAAAACAAAACTCTTAAACTTATATATAAAATTTTATTTACGAGAGCCAAAATATAAAAAATTAAATATAATTATTATTTTTTTAATAAATAATATATTATTTTATCTCGTGCATGGCATAAGTGACATAGTTAACTAAGAAAAAGATATATTTAAAAAATTAAGTTGATATGGTATAAATAATCACATTATTAAATCACATATATTACAATAAATTAACAATCTATTATTAAAAACATGTAAGTTTTATAAATAAAAATATTCTAATAATATGAGAATCGACATTTGGTGAATTAATTTTTTATATGAATATTTTTTATTTAATTATATAATATAAGCGATTTATATCACTGTAGTAAATCTAAATTAATTTGATATTTAATCAATTTTATAGTGACGTCAAGATTTTTAACTTTAGTCAATCCAGACTCTTTAAAAAAACCAGTTGCTTTATGCAATTATACTAGGAGATCATTACTTTATAAATACCTTTCAAATTCATATGACAAAGCACATATAGACATTACATCTTTATTTCACACTTCTCCGAAAATGGCATCTTCAACTCTTCCCCTAGTATTCATAGTGAGAAGACAAGATCCAAAACTTCTTGTTCCATCAAAGCCCACACCACACGAACTCAAACAACTCTCAGACATAGATGACCAAAAAGGTTTTCGTTTTCAAGTTCCAGCAATCATGTTTTACAAAAATAACCCTTCAATGGAAGGGAAAGACCCTGTGAGTGTGATTAGAGAAGCACTAGCCAAAGCACTTGTGTTTTACTACCCATTTGCAGGGAGGCTTGTTGAAGGGCCTAATTGGAAACTCTCAGTGGATTGCACATTCGAAGGGGTTCTGTTCATAGAGGCAGATGCAAATGTGGAGCTCGACTGGCTTGGCGACACGATTGGGCCAGGGTGTCCATACTTGGAGGAGCTTCTATATGATGTTCCTGGATCCGATGGAATTGTGGGTTGTCCTCTCTTGTTGATTCAGGTAATAACGTTTACTATAGAGAGAATTGTGTATTGTGTGTTTGATTTTAATTTGGGTGAATTACATTAATAGTCTCTATAGTTTGGAATTTGTGTTACTTTAATCCTTGATTTTTTGATTGTGACATATTTGATCTTGAATTTTGAATCTTATTTCAAATAAGTACAATTGAAAATATTATTAGATTTTTTAAGGGTAAAATTGTCAATAAAAATATAAACTAATTTGACAAAAATAAATGTCAAAAAAATATTTTTGAATTTTTAAAAATTATTTCTACCCATTAAAGATAAAATTATGTAAAATTAATAAATCTTTTAGACATTTATTTATTTATTTACTAAATTAATTTTTATTATGTGTTTGAATGATGATCATGTAAAATTAGTTTTTAAAAATTAATCATGTAATTTTTATTCATTTTGATCAATTTTACATAATTTTATATTTTTAGTGGATAAAAATAATTTTTAAAAAATTAAAAATATTTTTTTGACATTTATTTTATCAAATCAGTTTATATTTTATTAAATTGATGATTTTGCCCATAAAATTAAATAATGATATCTTCAATTGTCTTTATTTGGAACAATATTCAAAATTAGAATAAATGTGTACAATTAAAAGTTAGGAACTAAAGTGACACAAGTCTCAAACTATAGGGATTGTTAGTGTAATTTACCCTTTTAATTTTTGAAAATTAAATTTTTATTTTTTATATATTTTTGTTTTTAATGAATATTTTTAAAATTTTACGTAATTTTTTACTTTTTAGATACTCCTTAGTTGGATATATCCGGTGGCGGAGGAGCGTGATCGGGGTCGCGTGCTCCCAATTTTGGGATTTTTTTTTGACAAACATAAAAAAATATTTTAAATAAAAAATTACAAAAATATTATTATAGTGAAATGTCAATGACATTTTAAAAATTATGAAAACAATAATTGTTGTTTTGATTGAAAATGAAGAGATTATTATAAATAAACCATATTAGCTATGAAATTTTTTGAATGTAAGTGCGATGTCATTATTAGTTATGTGTAAGTATAAGTAATCTCACTATAAAGATATGAAATTTATTAGATTGTTAGTTATATATGACATGTGAGGTTTACTCTTTATGCGTTTATTTACTATTAGTGGGTGATATCACATACCAATGATGACGTGGTATTACCATTATATTGAATTTTTAATCAAATTTTATATTAAAAAATAATTTATCATTGTATAATTTATTTTACGGCTTATATCCATATTTTTTTTTTGTATTGTCCATGATACACTAGTTACAAATAACATTCAGCTTGTTTGTTTCCAGTTTTCAGAAAATAGTTTTCAAAAAATTTACTTTTTATTTTTCATATTTTAATGTTTTGAATGAATTTTTTTAATATTTTAAGTAATTTTTTTTTTTTAATTTTTAGACACACCTAACATAAATACACTTAAAAAGTATAATATTTGTGAAAAAAATATTTAAAAAATACATTAAATACCAAGAAATACAAAAAAAAAAAAAACAAAACTTTAATATATTATTTTTATTTTTGTGTATTTATTAATTTTTTAAAATATTTTTTTACAAATATTTTACTATTTAGATACATCTAAGTAAGGTGCATCTAAAAAAGTAAAAAAACTATTTAAAATTCAAAAAATATTCACTAAAAACAAAAAAATATGAAAAATAAAAAAACTCAGTTTTCAAAAAAGTGAATTCAGAAAACTGAAACCAAGCACACTAATTATTTTTTCTTTGATGTTTCTTGAAATCAATCGTAAAAACTTGTGTGAAATATTTTTGTAAAAATTATTGTAATTAATAAGTGCTCCTTCTAATTTAATTTTCTGGATCCGCCACTAGATATATCTATAAAATAAAATATTTATAAAAAAATATTTTAAAAAATTATAATATACTGAATTTTAGTGTTTTTTTCCCCCAATTTTTTATATTTGGTGACCACCTACATAATTTATCCAAATTTTAAATGTGTGGCGACTGTGTTCTAACATGTGGTAATAAAATATACAGGTGACGCGTTTCAGTTGTGGTGGATTCACATTTGCAATACGTCTGAACCACACAATGAGCGACGGGTCTAGTCTTATGCAATTCCTAAACACAATCGCTGAGTTTGCCCAACAACCCCAAACCAAAATTACACCATCTGTGCCACCAATTTGGCAAAGGCACCTCCTCTCTGCAAGACAACCTCCCTCCATTACATGTCCACACCACGAATACGACCAAGCACTAGCCGGAGCCGCCGCCACCACCACCACCACGGCCAACAAAACCACAACGATCAATCGCTCTTTCTTCTTTGGTGCCAAAGAAATCAGAGCCATTCGCAACCATCTTCCCCACCACCACCAGCTGCTTGACCACCACATTGAACTACTCACGGCGTGTGTATGGCAATGTCGAACCAGCGCCTCTGTCTAGCCCCATATGAGGCATTAGGTGTCTCGTGCATAGTCAATGGCGCGGCAATAAATCTGACCTCAACCTACCTCCACGGATACTATGGCAGCGTGTTTACCTATCCGCGGCAATGACAAAGCGAATGTTATCTATGCTTCCATTGGGATATGCATTGGAGTTGGTTAAGAAGGCAAAGGCACAAGTGGCGAAGAGTATTTTAGATCGATGGGCGATCTTATGGTGATAAAGGGCGTCCTTTGTATTCCTTGGGCCTTGAATAAGGACTATATCGTTTGAATCTGACTCGGCGGGGTTTGATAAGGTAGATTTGGTGGGGATGCGGTGTTTGGCGGTGTTCTAGGCGATATCTTTGATTAGCTTTTTGCGTTTAGGGACATTAGAGGAGAAGATGTGATTGTGGTACCGATGTGCTTGCCAGAGTCAGTCATGGATAGGTTTGAACAAGAGTTGAAGAAAATGATTCATAAACCCATTTCCATGCTCTAAAAATGTTCACAATCCCTTTCTTAGAAATAAATAAATAAGCAAAAATTTAAGCGTTCATCCTTGATAAGTACTCTCTATGTATTGAGTATTATTTGTGTTATAATCTTCCTAGAATGTAGATCAATATGTAACTTAGGCCCTGTTTGGTAGAGCTGTGGGAAAGTGCTTATAGCTTATGTCTAAACAGCTTATAATTTCTAACTTTCAGCTTAAGCTGATTTCCAGCTTATTCTTAAAGCATCTCCTGCCCCACTCAAAGAATAAGCTGATTTCCGACTTCCAAAAAGTTATAAGCTATAAGCTATAAGCTAAACCAAACATATCAAAATAGCTTAAATTAAGCTGAAAGCTGAAATAAACTGTAATTAAGCTCTGCCAAACAAGCACTTATTTTTGGTTTGTGAAGAATCTAATTGCCTATGCTGCCCTTCTTTTTTTTGTTTTTTTTTTTCTTCCAGTAGTCAAAAGTTTATTTTTTTTTGTTTTTTTTTTTGGAAGGAAATTAGCGGCCAACTAATCTACAAATCTTGTCACGAGCATCACCATAATGCTTCACATTTTAGATATTAGTTTTGTTCATATTTTAATTACGATTTATATGCTGTGATTGATAGTGACATTTTGTGGCCTGAGACTTTTTTTATCATATGCACTAACCGTGATGGAAAATACATATAACTATGATCTTATTCCATTATTAATTATGGAATATTTAAGTTCAATCTCAAGTTTTATTGATTATTAATCACACTTAAAATTAATTGATTTAAATGTTTATTATCACGGTCAAAATCATTGATACAATTATCTTTTAATGACGATCAAAAATTGTGATCGAAAATGACTCTTAACAATCGCACTCTCAAATATTGCACTTTAACAAAATAAAAAATCCATGATTAAATAACATACATCACACTTAAAATTCGTAATCTATTTATAATTTTGTAGTAGTGGGCCTCAGACAAATTATAAAAATAAGGTCCTATTACATATATTTCTTTTAATAAAAAGTTTATACATAAAATGACAAGCACCAACAAGTTTTTTATTTAAGTTTTCTTGACTAAGTCGGTGAAATTTCATTATCATTACTATAGGTTAGTGAAAAATACCTGCTTAAGTCAAAGAAACCCTAAATTCATTGAGGGTAGAAGAGGAAGAAAGACATATTAAGGGATGGAGAGAGGGTAAAAATAAAGAAAAAGATGAGACACACATCAGTGAAATTTCAGCGACTTAAGTCGATGAAATTTTAGACAAATTTCTCTTTGAAGAAAAATTGAGAGAAATTTCAAAAATACGAGAGAAAATTCAAAAAAAATTCTCTGATATGAAACACAATTCAAAATTTCTATAAATTTCATAAGCATGTGTACTGAAATGCACAACCCTAAGCTCAAAAGGTCAATAAACCCACTTTCTCCCTCTATCATTTGATGTACCATTCAAAATTTGGAACCCAAGAGCAATGAACTTTTTGAATAGTAATAGAATCCAAAAGCACAGAGAAATTTCAACAAGTCCTCCAAATTCCTCCAAATCCGTGAGTTTATTGTTGTCCATGATCACCCATTCTTTAGTCTTCTACATACAGATCAAAGAGCCAGCCTCATAGTAACGGACGAGGATAATTTTTTGACTTTTTAAAACTATTATAAGAAGTTTCCAAACTAATCCTAAATTCTTATATTTGCCAAAAAATATAACACGTTAGATAACCCTAATAAAATCTTCTCTCTATAAATAAAGTTTTATATTTAACCCTAGCTGGGGTGTGGCAACTTGGTAAGACCTTAATGTATAAACTTTGGGGTCCCGAGTTTAACTCTACACGGGGCCGGCCACCCAGATGACAGTGTATATGGTCGATAGGGCAAACCTTCCAGGCTTGAGTGAATCGTACCCAGTGTCAGGAGTGTGAGTTTGTATCCTCTCCTGTGTATGAGTCTACGACTTACTGCTATATGGTCAAGTACCTTTGTTGTGTAGAACCACCTGAGGATGATATCTAACGGCTTGACTCCTTGGGGTCTAATCTTAGAAGTCACCCTTATGTGGTTAGGTTTTTTTTAAAGTTTTTATATTTGTCCAAAAATAACCAATAACATGCTAATAAATGGCGACTGAAAAAAATAAAAAAATAAAAAGCAATTAATGAGTGAAATTGTGAGCGAGATTTGTTCATACCAAATGACACACCCAAAAAAAAAATCAGATCATTTCTCAAGGAAATTAAGCTTTTGTGCTATTTTTTTTTGTTTATATCACCAAAAAAAAAAAAAAAATTCAATTTGATAGTTATTTGATTTATCACTTTATCACAAAAAAAAAAAAACTAAATGATTTATTTTTAAAAATATACTTGCCGTTCATTTTTTTAATTGTAAATGCGATAAATTGAATAAGATACGATTATCGGATTAACCTAATTTTTTAAATAATGCATACGATTGGTCCTACAAAAAAATGATTTGAATTATCGAAATAAAACCAGTGATACATTCGACAAATTTGAACAATACTTTCCAATCTAATTCATGGACTAGAAGAAAGGCCAGCCTTTAATATTTTCTAAAAGAATTTGAAACCACAATGCATTTCTCAATTTTTAGGTTTTTTTTTGGTAGTAAAAACACACAACAATAATTGAATGATATTAGGGTAATTAACAGGTCAGTTTACACTTGTAAAAGGAATTATAAGTTAATGATAAATTTTAAAAATTTTAATAATTAAAATTATATACTTTTCTTTTTTTTTTTCTTAATAATTATTTTGAGAAAAAAACACTGACCTGTAAATGCGCCATGATATTATATTATATTTTGTCACCAGTCAATCATCTCAGGTTCCTACTTTTCTTTACGGATGAATTGCACGTGGCCCTATTAAGGTTAGGGCCCATTTACGTCAGACAATAATTCAGAACACATGATTCATGCTGTATGCGGAGTCAGGTTCTCTCCTTGTAGTCTTGTACTTGCGTTTGTTCTTACAGGCTTTTGAGTCTATTTTTAGGCTCAATTTTGATAATCTAAACCGTTCATATTTTATGATTTATTCAGTATATCATACCTGTAAAAAATCAAATTGATCGAATATCAGAAAGTATATGTTCGGAAAATTGTTTATTAAATTATTTAAAAAATAGTTTTTAGTTCTGACAGGGATAGGCCCACAAGGACCACGGCCCACCATGAGTAAACCCAAGCCCACCATTTAGATCCCATTGCACAACCCGGTCAGTAAACCGATGTCTGGAGGCTAGCTGAAAAAAGGCCAATGATGCTCGGACCGTGGCGGTGCGGAGCGAGCCATGTCGATGAGACAAAGATCTGCAAAGTTATTGCGGCGTATCACCATTAATGCAACCCATCACGGCATTTATTGCGACAACACCCTCGGTAGGAGCAGCGCCCACCCTACTGAACAAGGCGAACCACGCGTAAGCTTTTCGGCGGAAGGTCGAGCAATTGAGGCAATGAAATGATTACCAAAGGATATAAGCAAAGCTCGAAGACAAGAAGAAGGTTAAGTTTTTCATTCTTTCTCTCTCTCTTTGTCTCTACATTTTGTCCATCACCTTCTCTAATTCATACACCGGAGGGTTTACCGGGGAACTACCCCGTTCCCCGATTGAACTTGCTTGCAGGTTATCCAGTGGGCTTGAGGAGCTTGGATCGGTCTAGCCCATTCTCCAGGACGAACTGTATTATCAAGTTCAATTTTTCGAACACATACTTTATGATATCCGATTAATTTAATTTTTTACAGGTATGTTATACTGAATAAATCATAAAATATGAACGGTTCGGATTATTAAAATTGGGCCTAAAAGTAGACTCAAAAGCTTGCAAGAACGAACACAAATACGAAGGTTACAAGAAGAGGATTCTCATTCCTGTATGTGGCTCTATTAAGATTTGGGCCCATTTACAGCGAACAATAATTCAGAACATCATCAGATGACAAAACTTCTATTTTTAATTAATTTTTTTTTTGAAATCCGGAAAAAAATCTCATCAATCTAGTACAATGATATTATGAAATTTCAAAAATAGACAAACACCCTCCACAAAAACAACATCCAAACTTTCATAGAAAAGAAGAAAATGTCCCCACAAGAAACAGAAATAAATCTCCACATGTAAAGAATTATGATAATGGAACTCACTCCAATCATGGTCTTGACTTTCAAGAACAGTATTTGTTTTCCATCTTTTTGTTTAGAGAGTGTTTGGTTTGTCTTATTTTGATTTGCTTTCTCTAGTGGTTTTTTTTTTTTTTTGGCCATTGATTTTTCATTTGATTGGCTTTGTTTCATAATTCAACTTAGTTGAGGTATGACCTTTAAGCCGTGATATTTTTTTGTCTAGGCTTCTGGTGTTTTCTTGATGTAATTTGTTTGTACATCTTGCACTTTTATTTTATATCAATGAATATTTATTTTGCCAATAAAAAAAACTAAAAAAAAAAAAACTCAAATTCAAATCTCCACTGAACTCATCTAAAACTCCATTGCTCTATAGCCTTTAACATAGAGTCTAAAGACGCCATATTAGCTGGTCAAAATAGAACATTGAGGTTGGACTGCTTGCCTAGGGTAATACAAAACGTTATCAACATTGGCCTTTGGACTGTGAGAAGACTTGAAGTCAAATCTTAAAGTTTAGATTGAAGGTAGAGAAAGTAAGGCGATAATGATCGAGTGGTCCGGAAAACATCATATCAACTAGATCTAGAGGAAGATTAGAGGAAGAGAAGATCAGAGAAGCAAGAGAATTATCATTGTTTCTCTCTCCTATTAAGAAAAACTTGAAAAATTAACATTGGAACTCAAGATATAAGTTGAAACTTTTCATTAAATCTTTACTCAAATTCAATGAAAAATTAAAATAAACGTGTGAGATGCTCTCAGGTGCAGGATGATCTACACACAGATCATCTTGTGAGTGTGAGCCCCACACGGGGACTACATTGATATATGTCCGTGTGTGAGATTAGTGAATCTTCTTATTCTATGTAAAACTGCAACTCCATAATCCCTCCCCAAAACACTTCAAACGGATCGCATAAGCAAATTTGGCTATGAAGCAAAGCATACAACATATTTGATTCATGGCATCTTCTTTCTATTTGCACAAAACATTACTTCACAACAAAGAATAAACATTGGAAGTATTGCATTGGGCTAACATTTGTACAACTACTTTTGTAAGGCAAAGCCCTTCCTTGGCCCGAACCGGCTCTTCAGCATTCCATTCCACATGACCAACATTGCGAAACATATATATATATATATTCCTATTGTAATTCTCCTCATGATGGATTCTTAAAGAAAGGGTGATCAAGGGCTTGCCAAGCTGTGAGACGACGTGATGGATCAAACTTCAATAAACCATGCAACAAGTCAATAAAGGAGGAGGCTCTGAAGCACTCTACGTGTTGCAAAACCAGTTTCTGCATTTCAGATTACACACTGACAATTAATAGAGGGATTTAAAACGAAGAACCACAATACAGTAAAAAGCAAAAACTAATAATGCAATACTATCCTGTTTGGTAAAACTTAACATTAGGTTTAAAATCCCCAAACCCAGAAATTTGTTTTTGTGTTTATTTTGAGCTGAAAAAGCAAATAGGTCGAAAACTATTTTCAAAGCATTGCTGAAGTACAGCTCTTACAGCAAATATTTTCAAAGCATTGCTGAAGTACAGCTCTTATAGCAAATATTTTCAAAACATGATCTAAAAAGCTACCACAAAAACAACAACAACAACAACAACAACAAAAAGAAAAAGAAAAAGAAAAAGAGGGTAAATTACACTAATCACCTCTTAAGTTTGAAAAAAAATACAACAAAATTTGCAATTTTGACATAATTACACAAACTGCCCCCTTTTTTTATGGATAAATACACAAACTGCCATTTTAGTAAGGTTTAGTAAGGTTAAAGCAAACAAAACTACTGCAGGTGGTGTGTAAACATAGGATCATCAAGGGTATATTTTAGTGTAAAAAAGACAACATTTTTCATCCAAACAACTATTGAATGACCGATCAAAAGGGGTTATGTATTAGCACAATGTAATTATATCAAATTGTAGGGCTTGGTGTATTTTTTTCAAATCTCAAGTGAGGTTGGTGTAATTTACCCAAAAAAGTTTTACTAAACCTAAGTTTGGCATCTTCAAAAAAAGTCAAAAATCACTATCCTATGTAAGTCACATCACCTCTCTACCACATCACTTCAAACCCAACCCATATTTCATAAAAAGTCAAAAAGTGCACTTATTTAGAACATCCCAAACAACCTCTAAATGGAACCATATATAAGGGGGTTGACCAACAAAAATAAAATATAAAAAGAAAATAAGGGGCAAGAGGAAGAGGAGGGGGCAGTGGTCAAGACCTTCAGCCGGTCTAGCTTATTCACTGCTCTGATACTCTCCCTAGAGACTGCTCCTTCAGGCCAGTTCAGTCGTGATCCTCGCCTGAAATACTTCTCAGCGCCACGGCTACACAGCAGAAGTAATGAGTGGGCCATCATACAAAATTAAGCCCGAGTAAGGTATCAAAATTAAATAATTCAATTTCAAAAGATACATGAGGTACATCACATGTGCTGCAATCTTCATGGAACAAGGTACAGGTTCATCAATTAAATTTGACAAATTTACTTACTTAGCATTTCGAACCATATGAGCTGGCAGAGGTCCCAAAACCCTCTCCATCATTGCCAAATGCTCCAAGTTCTCATGTGTTTGAAACAATGCTTCACCCTGAAACAAAATTTCCATGGCTTAAGCATTTCTGAGTAATAAGTTCCAATTCTGAGACATAAAAATAAAAATAATAAAAAAGCCAACCGAGCAAAGTTCAACGAGTATGCAACCAATGCTCCATAAATCACATGGATAAGTCCATCCTAGACCTGAAACAAAGTTTATTAAATGAATGATTAGTGTATAAGTCATGAAAAATCAAAGGCATTTCAATGTAAAGCCATCAAAAACTATTTTCTAATCAACTCCTCTAACAATCAATGTGAAGATTGGCCACTGTGTTGATGCTTCAAAATGGGCTTCCACTACGGTATTATATTAACATTTAAAATTAATTTATTAAGCCCTTCGAGATTGACTACATCTTAAGGGTGGAAATGAAGGCATTTAGGGAGGGGCAAACCGAAGAAGAAAAAGAAGACGACAACAAAGACTACAATGTTTATGTGGTGATTTGTGAATATCTAGATGCATTGAATCATCTTGTTTTTTTGTTTTTTGATCAGCAGATGCATTGAGTCGGCGCTTTATAAGAACACATATTTTGTAGAAAATACAACACACATCTCAAATCAAATTCAATCCAAATCATGCATAAACAAGGATCACCCATAGAAACACTTCTGCAAATCTTCTTATCTCAATACTCATCACAGAATAGAAGATCATATATCTCATTTAACATTGACATATTTGCAATTGCTTAGGTGTATGTTTCTAATTGATAAGCAGCCTATCTTAACAGCATTAAAGTCATTTGGAATTACACAATAGCATTTTTTTTAGCAGCCATAACATGTGGCTTTAATTATTCTCATCTATCTTTATGTTTATCTCTGGTATTCTCCCATCTTACCAAAGTCTGGTGTTCCCATAGTCAGAGAAAAAGGAGAAGGAACGAGCAAGAAAAGCTACTTCAGGTAACAATTTGGAATTCTTCGTTAAGCTACCAACGGTGTCCCACTTGGATATAGGACAATTCACATGAACATAAACAAACAGAAGCATTGCATTTCTGCTTGACAACTAATTACCTAGAATAACCTCAGGTGCTCTGTAATGCCTTGTGGAAACAATCGAGCTATGGTTCTGATTATCATTTACAGTACTACCAAAATCAATCAGCTTAATGGCACTTGACTTTGGCAAGCACCTGAAATGTGTTTCATCTGAAGAGATCCTCTGTACCATTCCAAAAAAACTTATGTAATATTATAACTGAGCCTATACCCAACCATAAAATTGCATGATCTTCAGATTATAGAAGGCCAAATACCTTGCAGCCTGGAAGCTTTACATACTCAGAAGACACAAGAAGTATATTTTCTGGCTTCAGGTCAGTGTGGATTAAGCTTAAATCATGCATATCTGCCGAATAAAATAAACCATAAAAGATATGTTAAACAAAAAAGGACCCAATTAAGAATACAGTGCTACACTCCTGAACAAACAAAACAGGCCAAAAGAGAGAACTGGGGTAACTGGTTAGAAAGAAGAAGAAAAAAAATAGAAAGTCTGAGATAAAGCAAGCCCAGGAACAATTCACACACATGCTACAGACTCCAAAAGCTGACGTCCAAATTCCCGAACAAGATCCACAGGTAATGGGCAGTATTTATTTCTCTTTAGAAAATCAAATAAACTTGGTCCAAGCTTCTCAAACACCTGATAACACCATTGAAATGCATACAAAGGAAGGTTTTTGTTTAGTTCCAGAGTCATGAATGAAGTTCATATTCACAAATTAATTCAAAGTACCAGAAGCAATTTTACCAGCCATATTTGTTTTAGAATTTTAGTGCACCAGAACTTCAAAATTAGTAAAACAAGCAATAACGAATGAGAAAAATAGAGGATAAGTGATCAAATATCCCATAAGCAAGTTGCGCGAATCCTAGAGGAAGATAAACATGGTCCTAAGAAAAATAAATCAACTTATTTGTATAGAAAGCCCACACTAAATGGCAATATGTAATACAACTTCCTGGTAAAATTAGCGACAAAAAGCAAAGAAGAAGAAATTAAGAGACAAACAAATAGAATAAATTCCACTGGAATACTCACAATGCATATATGATTACGGTAGTCAAACCAATTTCGAATTTGCACACAGCTGCATAACAAAACAAAAACGACAAAGTTGGAAATATCACAACAAAAATCAAAAGCTTTTCTCATTTAATACCAGTAAAAACATACCGTGATCCGCCTTCATCATTCTTAGCAAGTTGTTGAAGTACCTCAATCTCAACCATTGCTGCTTCACGGTATTTATTATGCCGAACTACCTTGACTGCTACATATTCTCGTGTGTGACGGTCCCAACATTCCAAAACTCGGCCAAATGTGCCTACAGGACTAGCAATTCGCTGATATGACACAAGCAGAATCACAAAAATATAAGATCTTGTAGACAGCAGAGCACTTGACAGCTAACCTTCACCCATCTTGCTAAGAATTTTATCTGTTTAAACATAAAAAAAGTTGCACCAGTCAGTTTTACAACATAAAACAAAGCTGGAAAAAACACACCCCAAAAATAAATACATATGAAAATACATAAATATAGGGCAAAAAATGCAAACAGCTTTGTAACTTGTACAAAGGACAACAATAAGCAAGTCTCTAACAAGAACAATTATTAACTTGTGCAGCACAGAGAAAAACAGATTGAAAACAGGCATACATAAGAAGTGCAGATATTATGCACAAAACTTCACTCTGTCCATGGAGAACAATATCAAAGCCATAATCAGGAAGATCCATTCGAATATACAAGTAGAAACCCAAATACCAACATGATGGAAAGTGATATTTCACTATTTAAGCAGAACAATTCATGGGACACTAGGGATGTATACATATGTACAAAGTACGATACAAGTATTCATTAAAACACAATAGAAAGGGTGGCCACAACCCATGTACACAGTTAAATCTTATCACATTTCTAGTAAAGGAAAATATTTTTGTTCTTTTTCTAAATCTTTTTAGCACAAACATGAATTTACAAAAACTCAAAAAATTTCATTTTCACCACACTTTCATTTCTCTTCTTTTCATTTGATGTATATAATGACTCTACTGGAAATGTTTGAAAATTACTTTCAAAGAATTTGAATTTGCAATCTTTTCTTCTTTTTCTTTGTCTGTGTCTTTATAGTTCTAAATGGAATGGTCTAAATAAAATAATGTGAATTGAAAAGCAAGGGTTAAGAGAGAAAGGCCTTACATCTAGGAGTGAGATTGTCCCCAAGACTAAACACGTAGTGGCCTTCACGATCATCGTCCCTCCTCAGCGGCGAAATATACCGACGCAACACCTGATTATTACCCGGCCGATCGTCAGCCTACAACAACCACCAATTCCCAACCATGTCAGATTCAAACCCAATTCAAGAAAAACCCTAGCTTTAATTTTCAATCTTCCCTGAAAGCCCTAACCCTAACCCTAACCTCTGTTTGGTCGAATGGATGGACATCCCAGGCAAGACGACGGCGTTTCCTGGTATGCTCCTTCTCTGTCATCTCTCCTGTTTCAACCGGCACCATACACGCAATCCACGAAAACTCTCTCTCTCTATTGATGTATATATATATATAGAAATATGTGTCTGTTTCTCTGCAACAACAACGAGATTGGATCAAAATCTGAGAAAAAATTAGGGTTGGGTTTGGTGATGGGATTGAGATGGTAGAGAAATTTATCAAAAACAGAGCACCGGTCGTGGTCGATGTGGGGAAAGGAATTCGGATTCTCCTGGTCCTTGAGCTCGGTTTTTGAAGGCCTTCGGGTACAATTTGAGACCCGATTTTGATAATTTGAATCGTTCATATTTTAATATTTACTCAGTATAATATATTTGGAAAAAATTAAGTTGATTGGATATCAGAAAATATGTGTTCGAAAAACTATTTATTAAAAAATAATTTGTAGTCCCAATTTTTCGAACACATACTTTCTGATATCCGATCAATTTGATTTTTTATAAGCATATTATACTGAGTAAATATTAAAATATCGAACTCTCGAAAAACGAGCTCAAGAACCAAGCAAGGAAAATCCAAATTAAATTGGGAAAGCAGGGGTTAGGGTTTTGCAGTTATAAATGGCCGTACGATGTACATACATGTCCACGTCGATGTTCCAATGTTTTTTTACCCAACATTATTATTACCAATCCACCCATGTTTGGATTAAATGATTTGGAGAGAAAAAAAAAATAAATAAAAAGATATGTATTTTTTTTTATTGTTTTGATAATTTAAGTAAAGAAAAATAAGAAGAAATTGAGAGAAATTTATTTCTCTTATGAGTTTCATTTTAATATTTCTAAAAATAGAGATTAGGTGAGAAAAGAAACCACTATTTTCATAATATCTATTTTGTTCCTATAAAAATAAAAGAAATAAAATGATTGAAAATATAAAAGGTTATTTTGGTAATATAACATAAAATAATTTTTTTTCTTTTCTGTTAATGAAACCTAACCAAATAAGAATGAGATAAATCACAATCATTTCTTTTCTTTTATTTCTTTCTTATCCAAACAAAAATGAGAGACATAATAATTATTTCTTTTCTCTTATTATTTAAGTAATCATTTCTTTTCTTTTCTCTCATGGGTTCCCAAACATAGTAGGGACACTTTGAAAACTTCGTAAAAAAGTTGCGCTTCATTTGATAAGAGTTTTCAATTATAATTTCGCCTATTAATTTGTGTGTTGTTTGTTTTGAATTTTTAGATCATAATTCTACATTTATTTTTCAAAATATAATCATTACTTTTCAAAACTCATAACCACATAATTCAAAACTCTTTTTAAAATTCAATTCAAATTCATATTTTAATTTTTTAAATATTTTAACTTTGTTAAGATTTTAAATATTTTAATATTTAAATATGTTACATTTTTTAAATTTTTTTGAATTTTTTAAAATATTTTAATTTCGAAATATTACGATTTTAATTTTTAAAATTTTAAAATATTTTATAAAAATAAAAATAAATTCAAACTCTATTTTATAAAAATATTTTTAAATATTTTAATTTTTTTGTTATGTATTTGGTTCTGATTTGAGTGTAGAGTTGTGAAAATAGTATGGAATTTGAGTTATGTGTTTGGTTATGAGTTTTAAAAACAATTTCTTAATTGAGTTTTGTTTTATGTGTTTAGTTCTGATTTGAGTGTAGAGTTGTTTTTAAATTTAAAATATTAACATTTTAAATTATTTAATTTTTTGAATATTTAAATTATTTAAATTTTACCATTTAAATTTTTGAATATTTATTTTAATTTTTACTTATTAAATTTTTTAGATTATTTAAATTATTTAAATATTTATGATTTAAATTTTTGAATATTTATTTTGAAAAAAAATTATTTCCTTGTAGTATTTTCAATTAAAAATTGATTAATGTTATTTTACATTAATAATAATTTTTTAATTGAATTTTAGAAAGAATTTGGTTATGAGTGTTGTTCAGAATTTTCAATAGTGTGAAAGTAGTGTGTTTTGTTATGAGTTATAACAATTTAAATTAAGTTTTGAAAACTCTTTCTAAGACTCATAACCAAACAAATTTTCTTACATTACATGTCAAATCAAACTTTCAAAACTCAATTCCATACTCAATTCAACACTCTATTCAAAAACCATAACCAAATAAATTTTCTACACTCAAATCATAATTCCACAACTCATAAACTCAAAATACAACTCATACTCTCAAATCATATTTACAAAACTCTACCAAACGCAACCTTAGGCTCTCTTGGTAGAGCTTTTGAAATGTAATTCTACCCCTTAGTTTGAGTGTAGTGTTTGATTGCAGTTTTAGAAAATTAATTCCACACTCACTTTTCAAAACATTCATTTTTCAATATTATATATCACATCACTCAATTCAAACCCTTTTTAAAACTCATAACCAAACAAATTTTTTGCAATCAAATCATAATTCCAAAACTCACAAACTCAAAATACAACTCTATTCTCAAATCATAATTCTAAAATTCTAACAAACGCAACCTTAATTTTTTCATTTTTTTAAACTATTTTATATCCAAAAAAAAAAAAATCAGTTTTTTTAGCTAAGAAAGTCACTAAAAAATTTTTAAAAAAAAAGGGTTAAAAAATCAATTTCTATCAACTTCTTAAAACACTACTCAATTAGAATTTATTTAAAAAAACAATTAGTGGCTCAATTCTTTTTATATGTAAATCTTATATTTTATCAATTTAATCTCCACCACACCAATACATGCAAAGCAAATTCGAAATTCATATAGCATTTTTCTTTTTTACAAGGGAGACACTTGGACTGGTTGACATATATTTAAAAAAATCCTTACGTTGTGTTTGGTTGATGAACAAAGACCGGCCTCTACTAACCATGATATCTGTTTTTGAAAACATTGCGAGTTCTTATTCCGGTTATTAGCCTAGGTTACTATGTGATGCGCACAGCATACAAGTATAGACTGAGTCGCCTGAATTGGAACAAAACACTTCATGTTTGTTTGTTTGGAAAATGGTTTGATGGTGCTACTCGCAGGTAGGCTAAGACGTGGATTTGCCACCCTCGGGTGGGCTTTTAGGAAAACATGATTTTGCCACTATCTAGTGGGCTTAAAACAAACGTTTGATGAATTGTCCCAATTCAGATAACTCAACCTCCACCCACAGGCATTCAAGGCAGTTATATCACATAAGCACATAGCCTCATGGTGAGCATGCTTTTCATGGTAACACTCACACGCATGCAAGGATGCTAAAGCATAAAACTCACCGAGTACTCCAAGCCAAAACAGAAAACCGATTAGAAATCATGCATGATCCTAAATATTCAGAAATGCCTAATGCAACACATGCAATAATGTAACTATAGCAGGCTCGGCTATTCTAAACATGGCACATGAAATGCTACAAATAACACGTATTCAACTTGGAATTGAAATACAAATCACGGTTTGTATGATCTTGTAGGCACGGTGCGTGCAAAAGCAGATGAATGATGCAAACATCTTTGTCATACGGTATGCTAATTGAAACATGCCTATATCTAACCATCATAAGCGGGTAAATAAAGCGGAAGAAAAGGCGTGGGGTTAGAAGACATACATCACACTCACCCACACTTATTACAATTATGCCCTCGCGAAATGCGAATAAATATCTGATCCGAATAAAAGAATATTACAGGTCAAAATATTATAGTCAAATAAATACAAATTCCTAATTAATTTACAAATTAACTAAAAAATTTGTGGCATGCAAGCCGGGGCTGCCTTGACTCATGTTGGATAATGAAATGATGCATGTTGAATTTGCCTTCTTGAAATCCTTTGGGATGCCCCAATTAGCCTCTGTTGTGTGATTCTCGAAATCGTGCCAAGCCTCGGAAGCTAGCGATTCTTCATTTCTTTGCAGAGAGCGAGAAAGGGCATAGCAATGTATTTCACAAATATATGCATGCCTCGATCCTCGTGCCTGTCGCGCATCTCGATGCATGACGGCCGAGGGATCGGATTGCACAACTCAATATAGGATGAATGCACATGAATGCTACAACAAAACCCTTGATACTTTCGAAATGCCACGTGTTACTATTGACAAATGAAAAATTACAATATACATAAATATGTAAATTTTTGCCTCTCAGCTATCTAGTAAAAGTGAGTCAGTATATTTCATCTGTAAAAATGTTTTGTAACATCATTAGTTTTGGAACACTATATGTAATGTGACATGATATTTCAAAACTTCCTTTCTTGAATAGGATCACTTCTTGGTGTGAATTGTGTTGGGTCAATTATGAATAACACTACACGTGATGCTTTGATTGAATTGTGAATTGTGTTGGGTCAATTATGAATTGTGTTGGGTCAATTATAACCAACACATAAAAAATCAGGTTAATTTCTCTATGAGGACTTTCATCAAACAATTGGCATGCATCACTACCATGGAAATGTTTAACAGAGGGCTTGCTTCCAGAACAACCAAATTTTTTTTTTCACATACACAGATCAATAACGAGATGTTCAATTTGTGTCTTACGAAATGTTGACCACAGATCAATGTTAGCAAAATAAAAATGCATCTCAGAAACGAAATGTTGACCACAGATCAATGTTCAATCAATAACGAGATGTTCAATCGCGTTCCTACAGTTCATCTGTTCGTTTTGTTTATGAGTAAGAGACAAATGCATCTCAAATTACTTACCTACATGCACAGATACAAAATGGAGATTTCGAACAGCGGTGGACAGTGGTCAGTGACGCCCATCAGTGAACACCAGGTCGGTCGTCGTCGTCTCTCTCGCCGTCGTCGTCGTCGTCGCAACCTCCTTCTTTCTCCCTTCTCTCCTCTCTTGTTTTTGTTTTTTTTTTTCATTTTTCTTTATCACTTTGTGTAGAACACATGAGCTCTACGTGCATCAAAATTTCGGCGAGAAACCATTTCGAGCCATTCGAGCCATTGGGTCTTTCGGGCCCTGTAACAGAATTGTTACAAAAATCATAACCAGAAACCTATACAACACACCCATAGAATTTCCCTCCAACCGTGCCAAGCTACCAATCTCGACTGGCCTCGTTGGGTTGAAATCGAATCCTTTAACATTAAGTTTGGTTGAAAAATTTAAAAAGAGATTTAAAAAAGAAATGAGAGATTTAGAAGAAAAAAAAAAAAAAAGTTCGGAAATCCATCGCCATGTCATGTTGCCTCTGTTTACACTGCCCGACACCTTTGAAAACTGTGCAAGTCTCAAGGATATACGATTCACCTTCGAAACCTTTGTGGGATCTCACTAAGCCAAGAAGGCGGTCATCGACCATTTGTAGGGACCTCGGCCAACAATGCATAGCCGGCCGGCATTGAAGATAGCCGACCGGCCATCTCTTCCTGCAGAATCCTGTTTTGCTGCAGTAGAGGACAGATAGAGCATGACAATGCATTTTCAAGGCATTGTTTGCACCACCACCCTCCTTATCATGTTTGAGACTCAAAGGAGTATGGTTCTCGGCCCTCGGGCGACCAATCATGCATTTCAATGCATGATGGCCAAATGAGCCAAGTGTGCATTTTAATGTCAAATGCAATGCACACAAATCACATAAAGGATCTCTAACCTCTATCATGGTTTATCAAGGGGCAAGGGATGCATGCTTAATGCTATGCGATCCCAGCATACACAATGTGATGAGAATGAGATGTCTCGAAATCGTGCAGTGAACGCATAAGCGAAGAATAACATCTGACCATGAAATGACATGGAAAATGATATATAATCGACCAAAATGAGGCGTCTTGAAATCGTGCTTACGGGCATACAAACCAAGAAAATGGCATACGGAATGCATGAGCTAAAATGGCATACATAATGCAAAAGCGAGCTTACACTAACATGAGAGGGCCTCGGCCGCACTCACATAAGAGGTCGTGAGAGATGAAAATGAAACGCCTCGAAATCGTGCTGCGTAGCGCATAAATCAATGGCATAAGCAATGCAAATGACAAACACAATGCAAATTGGGCTTACACTAACATGAGAGGGCCTCGGCCATACTCACATAAGAGGCGATGGATGGAAAATAAGTGCCTCGAAATCGTGCGCGTGGCACATAAGAACAATGGCATAAAGGCATGAAATGGCATGCAAATGAGATGTGGCATATGGCATATGGAAAATGAAAATTTCAGCAGCCAAAATGATCATAAGCAGCCCCCAAATTATAACAAAATTACACGATGCAGAAATGCTATGCTAAGCACCGAAATGGCCTCTGACTATACCAAACATGTAATATGGACATGACATGTAAAGACAGATGCTAGGCAGCCCTAAACTAGCATTTTTCTAGCACAAAGAATGGCCAAACAACAATCACAAGTATGGAAAAAAATAGCATGCAAAAATGGGGGAAAATAGGGGAATAATGAAGCCAATGATATATACAATGCTCAAACTAAAAAAAACAGTTCTACAACATTAAAGAGGGACCAAAAATATGCACATTTTCAGTAGATGACATCCCCCAATTCAGTATGTAGATATGCTCAACATAGCATGCAAAATAAAGCCAATAAAGGCTATAACATGAGATACCAAAAGGATGCATCAAACAGTCTTGGACCCTTAACAAAATATGAAGAGTAGGCCAAAATAAGACACTTTTCAGGCCTGATGATGGCCTAAAAAAGAAGCTAAGAAAGCCTAACAAAGCATACAATTTTACGGTAAATTGGAGGAATTGTGAAGCAAGTGTAAGATAGAGTTACCAAACATGGTTGATCCCTACTTAAATGTTGAAGAGGGACTCAAAATAGGCCCACTCACAGTATATTGCATGCTCGAAAACAGATCACTGATGAGCTAAAAATAGCATGCAAGAGCAAGGATAAAACATGAATTCAAAGCAAGTGGCATGTAGAGCATGAAAACAAGGTTGAGCCCTTCTTAAATGTTGAAGAGGGGCTCAAAATAATCACAATATCAGTTCATGAGATGCTCCAAATCAGATCACAAATAGGCCAAATAAATCATGCAATTTTACGGTAAATATGGAGAATTACAAAGAAAGTGCATGATAGAGAGGCCAAACATGGTTGAGCCCTTCTACAATGTTTTAGAGAGGCTCAAAATAAGCACAAAATCAGTAGGGGTCGGAGCCCAAAAGTATAGGCAAATAAGGTAGAAAATTGAAGCAAAAATGTGCTAGAAAAAGGGAAATGAAGACTTACCCTTGAAGACAAGTCTTTTGATGCTTTTGGCTTGAATTTCTTGGTCCTTAACCTCTAAAAACCTTCCTTTCTGCTGAAATGGAAGTAGTGATGGTGAGGCTGGTGTTGATGAAGGAATGAGCTAGAGACTTAAAGGTTTTTGAGGTTTTGGAGATGGAGATGGAATCAAATGGAGATGAAGTCTTGAGAAGAAATTTGCTAACCCTCACAAAGAAGAGGGTCAGCCCTTAAATGGACCAAAGGGGTGTAAAGGGAGGAAATGCACCAAGCTTTCCTCCCAAAATATCCGGAGGAAAAGATAGTTTGGAGACACAGTGCCCGGTGTAAAGTGTTCAAAAGGAGGAAGCGGTAGGCCATGCACTTTTCTTGAAGATGGTAGCCGGCCACCCCAATGGTCGGCCACCACTCCTATGGCCCGGCGAGAACTCAAAGATGAAAACAACAATTAATGGCGGCCACCAATTTTGGTGTCCTCACAGGTGTAGAACAAGACCCCAGGTTGGAATTTGGCAACTCTGAAGCAGAGACACAACACTCAACTTGAAAGAGAGGCTCAAAAATGAAAATCGAATTCTTGGCCGCCATAAACTTTTAGGGTCCTCCAGTCTCCTCATCACAAATATGTAGTTTTGGTTGGAAGAAAATGGCCCTAGGGTGCTCAACATTAGCTCGGAAGTGAGAAAAAGCAGTATTTGGAGGAGCATAGCGGTTATCTGAGATAAATCTGGCCTCACCCTCGGTGATCTTCTGATGCTAAAGCAGTACTGCCAAAATTGAACAAAAGCGATGCAAAATGAATGCTCGGGGCTCAAATCGCGCGATTCGGGGTCCGAAAAATAAACTATAAACGCAAAAAATGGTGTTGACCCACGAAGTAAATATCTGAGACAGTGTTCCTCGAAAGAAGTAAATGAGATGCCGCCAAAAATCGAATCGGAGATGGTAGGCGGTCGAAGCAAGGCAGCGGCTGCAACTCAGCAAAGGCAAGACTCGAAATGGGCAAAATAGCCTCTGAACGAAATGTAGCCTGACCATTGAGAGATAGTCCAGGACCACTCCTCCTTAGAAAAGCGGAGAAAATCGAGTGCAGTTATGGCAAGAGACAAAACCTGAAGAGGGTTCGGAAGTCGAGGCGGGCGCATGGCGCGACTACGAGACTTACGAGCACAACTGTCAACATCACCGGCGCTCAATCGGTGGCGTCACGAGTCTTAAGGTCGGTCAAAAATGGGGTGTCTACAATGGGCTTACACTAACATGAGAGCCTCGGCCACACTCACACAAGAGGCCATCGGATGGGCGAGGTGTCTCGAAATGTGTGCACACAGACGCATAACCGAGGCAATGACATAAAGGCATGGAATGGCATGCAAATGCAATGATGGGCTTATACCAATATGGCGAGCCTCGTACGCTCGCATAGGGCCTAGAAGGATGAAAAATGAGATGCTTCAAAATCGTGCGTGGACACGCAAATAAAACAATGGCCTAAGGCACAGAATGACATGGAAATGAGACGTGGCATATGGCATATGGAAAATACAAGTTTCAGTAGCCAAAATGATGCAAAAACAGCCCCCGAATTATGGCAAAATTACACCCGATGCCCGAAATGCTATGCTAAGTACTCGAAATGACTTGCAGCTATGCCAAACATGCACAATATGGATATTAAGTGTAAATACAGATGCTAGGAAGCCCCTAAACTAGCATTTTTCCAGTACAAAGCAAGGCCAAACAACAACTACAAGTATGGTAAAAATAGCATGCAAAAATGGGGGAAAAAAGGGGAATAATGAAGCAAATGGTATACACAATGCTCAAACTGAAAAATACAGTTCTACAACACTGAAGAGGGACCAAAAGTATGAACATTTACAGCTTGTGACAACCCTCAAAACAGTATGTAGATATGCTCAACATAGCATGCAAAATATGAGCCAAAAGAGGGCTATAAAGAGAGGTATACCAAGAATTCACCAAACAGCCTAAGTATCTTAACAAAACATGAAGAATGGGTCATTTTAAGACTATTTTTAGTTCTGATCATGGCCAAAAACAGAAGCAAGATAGGCTTAAAAATTATGCAAAGATGGGGGCCAAAGAAGGATATAAAGACAAGCATAACATGGAGACCCCCAACAAGGTTGGTCCCTTATACAATGTTGTAGAGGGACACAAAATAAGCTTATTCACAGTTCACAAAATGCTCCAAAACAGACTACACGTAGGTCAAACAAATCATGCAAATTTACGGTAAATATGAGAGATTATGAAGCAAGTGCATGATAGAGAGGCCAAACAGGGTTGAGCCTTTCTTCAATGTTGAAGAGAGGATCAAAATAGGCCTACTCACAATTCATATCAGGCTCAGAAACAGATCACACACGAACTAAAAATAGCATGCAAAATAATGGTATTCAAGGTGGTATTGAGGCAAGTACCAAATGGAAAACTCAAACAGGGTTGAGTCCTTAAACAAAGATGAAGAACAGCTCAAAAAAATGATATTTTATGTTTTGGTCAGAGCTCAAAACCACAAGAAAAGAGGCTAAAAAAATGAGGCAAAAAAGAGATCAAAAAGAGGGGAAATGAACTTACCCTTGTAGACCAACCCTTTTGTTGCCTCTTGGACCAAAAATGTTGCCTCCTAAGCTCTGAAAACCACCTCCAGCCGCTGGAAATGGAGTGGTGATGGTGGTGTTAGGTGATGATGAAGAAATGGTGAAGAAATGGTGTAGGATTTTTAGGGTTTTGGTACTTGGAATATAGAGAGAGAGAGATATATATAATGTAGGAGCTCAAAACAGAAATTTCTAACCCTTAAAACAGATCTGGAGGGCTGTATATATAGGCAAAAAGGTGTAGAAAAATGGAGGGAAAAAAAAGGGGGGAAAACTAGTCAAGTTTCCCGCCAAAAAGGCCAAAAGGAAAAGTGGTAGCTACGGGTTTCAAACGGCCGAGAGTCCTTCAACAAAGTTGAAGAGAGGCTCAAAACAAGACACTTTGTAGTTTACGACCAAGTCCAACACAGCCCACAACTATGCCTAAAATACCGTGCAAAATAGGCCTAAAGAGGGTAAAAAGCAAGTGGCGAGGAGATCTCAAACAATAAAAGGTCCTTAATAAAACATGAAAAGGACCTCAAAATATGACTATCTCAAGTTTGGGTCGGGGCCCAAATATGCAAAATGAAGGGTCGGAAGACGAAACACTGCGATTCGGGGCCGAAGTGGGTGTTAGGCACCTGGAAGTGGTGTCCGACCACGAAGTTGGTCTCTCGGACCTGAGTGTCCCTCAAAGGGAGAAATAAGATGCACGCCAAAAATAAGCGGAGGTGGTTAAGCGATCCCGAGGCACCGGCGGCGGGCTCCTCAAAGGAAGCCAAGCTCCCAAGCGGGAAAAATGGCCTCGACCACAAAAGCGTAGCCTATAGCCCTTGAGAGATGGTTTATGAGACCTCTCCCTCCGTTCGGAAGAAAAGCAGAGAAAATCGAGCTTGGTTCTAAGCAGAGGCAAAACCTGAAAAAGTCCAAGTCTGGAGGCAAGGCTCTGGTAGAGACTCTGCAACCTCGAAGCAGACACGATATACAACATCACCAAGCGCTCAATCGGTGACGTCTGAGTCTTAAGGTCAGTCAAAAATGGGGTGTCTACACTCTGGATGAAGGATGGTGGTACAGCTGGATGTGCAATTTGTCCATGGATCACATTGCTTGGCGTTGCCCCTGGCTCAATTTACCGGTAATGAGCTATAGCATGACCCGTCAGCCCGGGATCCAGTTGATTGGCCTGACACACTGCGTGTTTTACTTTCGGTTCCGGTTCCGGTGCCAGTTCAGACATGATCAGACTTGCCCAGAGGAGGGGATAGAGTACCGCTTCATTTCGATCGGCGCGTGATTAGCTCGGTATGCCTGACATGGAGGATGAAAAACCGGCCCCGCTTCTACTTTCAGCTACACCCTCTCTGATGAGTGCTTAGATTGGCTCAATGAAGAGGCTCGTCGGGCTGACTTGGCATCGAGACTTGACCGGCTACTGGGAGAGGCGTGGAACACGACTATGCCCCGAATTTATTTGCTTTAATCAGAACTTTCAAGTTTTCTTTATGAATGTAATGACAAGCAACTTCAACTTTGTATTCAAGAGCAAGAGAACTCTGTGTTGAAATCAATGAAATTGAAAGTTGTGGTACTAAAAATTTTCCGTTCGGTCCAAAAATGGTCTAAGTTGTAAAAATATTAATTTGAGCAAAATCAACTTTTATTAAAACTTTTCAAAACCATTTTCGATATGGATCAAAACTGGACACGCCTGAGATCTGTCACTGAGATGCACAACCCCAGATCCCAGCAACTAGAAAGTTGCCCCTAGCTGAGTAGCACTGCACCGGAGATCACGACTGAGCTACTGAATGTTGAATAGACAAAGATGACCAAGGCGATCACATGGACAAAGTTGATCGGGGAAGTGTTTATGACTGGACTTCAAAATGAAGTTGCCTACATATCCCAAAGATGGGAATCAAGCCTTATGTAGTTTGACTCAGGTTCACTCGTGTATTAACCCTCATCTTTTATGCTCTAACTTTTGCCAAGGCCGCCTTTTGCGGGTTTTCAACCTTGCGAGCTCAGTTTTTATCATTTCAAAATTTTCTGTGCTCTAACTTTTGCCTAGGTCGCCCTTTCGGGTTTTCGGCCTAGCGAGCCTCTCAGGGAAAGTATTTCTCCAACTTGTCCATATTGATCGGTTGGGAGAACTCTAGGCCATCTAGGTCCATCAGAACGACAGCTCCACCCGACCAGATGAACTTGATGATGTAAGGACCAGTCCAATTAGGTCTGAACTTGCCCCTAGGGTCGTGGATGGGAGCTTGGTTGTCTTTGAGCACCAAATCTCCTTCTTTCAAATTCCTGGACTTAACTTTCTTGTTGAAAGCCTTGGCAATTCGTCGTTGATAACCCTGAACATGGTACAGTGCTTTCAACCTTCTTTCATCAAAGTGCATGAGTTCTTTGAATCTGCTCTGCTGCCAATCTACCTCAGTTATCTGACATTCAGCCACTACTCGCAACAATGGAACCTCAATTTCGAAAGGTAGAACGGCCTCCATCCCATAGACCAAGGAATACGAAGTCGCCCCAGTAGAAGTTCGAATTGAAGTCCGGTAGCCCCTGAGCAAAGCGGCTTATCTGGCGATCTGGTAGGTTTCCACCATCTTCTGCAAAATACGCTTGATGTTCTTGTTGGCGGCCTCAACTGCTCCGTTGGTTTGCGGCCGATATGTAGATGACTTGTGAAAAGCCACGTTGTATTTCTCTAACAAGTCGATCACTTCTTTCTTGAAGTGGGAACCATTATCTAAAATGATCTCGTTCGGGACCCCATATCGACAGATGATGTTGTTTCTGATGAACTTTGCAACGTATGACGCCTTTAACGCCGCATAAGATTGGGCCTTGACCCACTTTGTGAAATAGTATATCGCGACCAGAATGAACTCATGCCCATTGGAACCCTTCGGAGTGACAGCCCCGATCACATCAATCCCCAAACTGAAAATGGCCACAGCGAAGTCATGTTATCTGACTTTGGCAATGGAATGTTCATGTGGTTCGCATGGATCGACATTTGTGGCATTGGGACAAAGCCAATACAATCCTCCTTCATGGTGGACGGTAGTAACCACTGTCGAGAATTTTACGGGCTAGCATCACCCCATTCATGTCGCTCCACACTCTCCTCCATAGATGGCCTCCATCGGTAACCCGACTCTTGATCAACACACAACTTATGTATCGAGATGACCTCTCTTATCTGATTTTCTCCCATGACGATGGTGGCGACCATTCTTCGAATTGCCCTTTTGTCTTTGGTATTTGCCCCTGGTGGGTAGATCTCTTTTTCCAAGAAGTTCCAAACATCGTAATACCAGGGGTTCTTATCTTGAACCTCATCTATTGCAGCAATCAGTTCTTAGGCCGGCGTAAATTTCTGTTCGATGATGATCGAACGCATCCGGACTCCAAAAGGGATGTCTATCATAGAAGATAGAGTTGCTAATGAATCTGCGAACCTGTTGTTCTCTCTTAGTAGATGAGCGAAGTTCAGCTTCTCAAACCAAGGAATCAGCAAGTCCAAGGTCTGGTGGTAGATTCTCATCTTTTCTTCTTTGACTTTCTAATCTCCTTTTGCTTGAGATACAACAAGGTTCAAGTCTCCGATGACGTCCAACCGTTTTGCCCCTGGTTCCAGAGCTGCTTTTAGTCCAGCAATACACGCCTCATACTCTGCCTCATTGTTCGAGACTTTGAACCAGAGTTTGAATGCTAGAGGTATACGGGAATTGTCAGGCGCTATCAGTAACACTTCTATCCCATACCCGTATTAGTTTGACGCTCCGTCAAAGTACATTGTCCAAAATTCTTCTTCAATATGCAAAATGGCCTCGTCTGGGAACAGGTACTCAACTGCTTTATCCCCTTCAACTGGGTGATCGGCTAGGAACTCCACTACCGCTCTCCCTTTTACTGACTTGCGCGTCACATATTTCAGATCAAATTGAAGCGAGTAACCAGCGAGCTAGCCTACGTAAGTGCGGTTTCTCGAAGAGATATTTGATGGGATCTAATCTTGAAACCAACATTACTGAGTGAGCTAACGGTAGTGCATGACTTCCTAGTAGCCCATACCAAGGCTAAGCAAGCCTTTTCCAGCGGAGTGTAACGGGTCTCGTAATCCAGCATCTTCTTGCTCAGGTAGTAGATAGCTCTCTCCACCTTATCCTCAGACTCCTGTGCAAGCATGCAGCCCATTGTAGTTTCAGTTACTGAAAGGTACAAAACCAATGGTTTCCCCAGCTCAGGCAGTGACAACACGGGTGGGTTCTATAAGTATTGTTTGATCTGTTCAAAAGCAGCTTGGCATCGGCTGTCTCATTGGAATTTCTTTCCTTTCTTCAGGAGACCAAAGAGTGGTTCACAAGTCAAGGTTAATTTTGCAATAAACCATCTCATGAATTGCACTTTACCTAGAAAGCCTCGCACCTCCTTTTCAGTCCTCGGTGGTGGCATTTCTAAGATGGCCTTGATTTTGGAAGGGTTGACTTCGATACCTCTTTGTGTAATCAAGAACCCTAGTATTTTCCCTACTGTAACACCAAATGTACACTTCTGAGGATTCAGCCGCAACTGAAATTCTCTGATCCTTTGGAAGAACTTTTGCAAGGCGGTGTAGTGGCCTTCTCCTTCTTTGGACTTGACAATCATGTCGTCTACGTACACCTCAACCTCCTTGTGGATCATGTCGTGCAACATTGTGGTTGCAGCCCGTTGATATGTAGCCCCAGCATTTTTCAGCCCAAACGGCATCACCCTATAACAATAGGTCCCCCACGGGGTGGTAAAAGCAATCTTTTCCCGATCTTCGGGTGCCATTACAATCTGGTTGTAGCCTGAAAAGCCATCCATAAATGAGAGCAATGCATGCCCCGCTGTGAAGTCCACTAACTCATCGATATGCAGCAGAGGAAAGTCGTCCTTCGAATTGGCTTTGTTCAAATCTCTGAAATCCACACATACTCGGATTCTGCCATCCTTTTTCGGCACTAGAACGATGTTGGCTAACCAAGTTGGGTATTCAGATACCAGCAGGAACCCTGCGTCAATTTGCTTGGTGACCTCTTCTTTGATCTTGATAGCCCGTCAGGCGGATCCTTGGCGGATCGCCGAGCTTAGCAATTAGCAGACCTCTGGGTCGAAAGGGATCCGATGTTGTACAATCTCAGGATCGATTCCAAGCATGTCTTTGTAGGACCACGCGAAAACATCTTTAAAATCTTTTAATAAAGCGACTAAGCGCTCGCGCTCCTCCGAAGACAACATGGACCCGATCTCGACCAGCCGCGGGTCCTCCTCAGTACCAACATTAATTTGGATGATTTCATCAACGAGCGGTTTTACAAACCTCTCCTGCTCTTGTTCTAGCAAATATGTCAAAACCGGAGGAATTTCTTCCTCGTCGTTTTCATCGAAATTTTGAAAGTCTGAATTAATGTAATAAATCAAGGGCACAGAAAAATACTCAGAGGCCACTGCCAATCCATTCTCATTAATCACTTCCAAGTCGCCTGATTCCTCTGTTACAACAGACTCAAAGGAAAAAGAAAAAGACAACCTAAACAGGACTGTGGCATTCGGGTTGTCACCCCAGAATACTAGAACTTCGAAATTTCGGTTGTGGAACGATTCGACTCACAAGACTTCGGTGGAATCAGATTCGGCTTACTACCTAACCGGTGTTAAACGATAAGAAGCCTTCCTCGTACTTCCAGACGAGGGAAGGTGCAATGGATGCATCCAAAATGTTTGCAGATGGGCTCGCAGCTGCTTCATTCCTAATCATGGACACTGAGAGATCATTCCCGAAGCATTCATGTATGATCAGAGGATCTAATAGTAGACAAGCCAGTGCTACCCCTATTTTAATCTCGGTGCTCTCGGAATCCACTTCCTTACACTGCTCAACCTCAGCTAATAGGTCTGTCTGCTCCTCGACAACATCATCCCCGGTCAACTGTAAGTCAAAGAAGATCTCGAAACCCAGCAGGCGCCTTTTCTTGGCATTCAGCCATGGCTCTGGGAAGCCGCAGAATGGAAAGTCTTCCCCCTCCCGAACAAAGCGTCCGTTCAGGGTGCCCTAGATAAGCCGATGCATCAAATCAAAATGCCTCCCAGTTTGCTTGGCCCTGGCTCTCCCAGCCACTTCTTTGCCTTTTCTTACCCAGTCCTCTTTGGTAGGCAGATAGCCTAAACCAAAGGTATCACGAGTGTCTTGCGGATTTGGCCAATATTACCGCCTTTCCGGCCACTTTTTCCTAATCCTATCCCAAGGATATACTGGAGCTTGTTCATGAGGTACACAGACTGTGCACTGACATACATCCCCTCATCAACAGCCAAAATGCTTTGTACGACCCAGGCCTCGGCTAGGGTAAATCCCAATAGGAACACGTCCTCCGCGCCATGCTCGATTTCCAAAACCGGCGTAGACACTTCTGGCGGAAGATGGATTGATGGGTTCCCAAAAACAATGGCCACCCCTTTCCCGTGGGGGTATTTTAACATTTGATATAGGGTGGAAGAGACCGCCTTTACCTGGTGCAACCACGGTCGCCCCAAGAGTAAGTTGAAAGTTACGGGAACGTCCAAGACATGAAAGTCAATCTCGTGATGTTCTGGACCAACCTTGGTCTGAATCTGCACAGTCCCCATCACTTCTCTGCTAGTATTATCATAAGCCCTTATCACCTGGGCAATTGGCACAAAGTTCGCGGGCTTCAACCCGATTGCATGTGCCGTCCTCGACGGGCACACGTTAATGGCGGATCCCGTGTCAACAAGAACTACTGGTACCCACTTGTCTCTGCACTCCACAGAGACGTAGAGCGGTTTGTTATGGTTTACGCCCTCAGGCGGCAGTTCCTTGTCAGAAAAGGTCAATGTCGGGGAAGCTTCTCTCGGAAAAACCAATCTTACCAGCTGCTCAGGCGTGGTGTCTATTGAGAGTTTGGTTTTGTCCATTGCAGATAGGACAGCTTGTCTATGGACTCGTGAAGCCATAAGCAGTCCCCAGATGGAGATGTCTGCTTGTATCTTCTTAAGTTATTTGACCTGACCTCTTCTTGAGTAGCTTTTCTTTCGTTTGTCCACCTCATTGTCCTTCGGGCCACGGTTGATCTAGGTGTGGGGTTTGAAATACCCACTCCTAGTCATGTGATCAACCGCCAATGTACGGTATCATCCGTGGCTTTGTCCCGATCTTCGTTTGTGTGAGCAAAGCGTAGATCATCATCTTCCACCACATGCCATCGGCGTAAGCGAACACTGTCGTAAAACAACTATTCCCGTGCCCATAGCACCTTCCGTTCCGGTGCTCACAGCACGCTCTGCTCCTGTGCACACAGTATGTTCTGTCCTCGCAGGGGCTTTGGCCTTTCTGGCCCTCTCAGAATCCTCGATCCTTTCCCGCTCAGACTATTCGGCCTACGACTGGCATTCAGCATCTCCTATATTCAAATTGCGAATCCGGCGAAATTCTTAACACCGACGTTCTCCGGTGATGTATTTTGTTCTTCGGCCCTTCCGGCCACAGTTGATGTCCTCGTTCCTGACGGATCCTATTCTAGTTGAGGTTGTTCAACAACATCTGGTTAGTCGTCAAGCCACCCAGTAGACTCTGTTGACCCATCTAAATCAAACCAGGTGTGATCCGTCTCACGAGTCTTGTTCGTTGAAGAATTGAAGGTTCGCAAGGTCCTCCTCCAGATCTGCTAGGTCATCTAGCCCCTGATTAGGTCCATCCTCCCGGACTACACAAATCCCTGGCCCCCACTAGTAATTCCACATTCGACCTAGCCTAGCCTGTTGATGTAATGTAACCGCTCAGGTTGTACATGAAGCTTACAAACCTCTCAGGCTCTGTATCATCAATCTCATTTGCCCCCGCAGTCGACCCAATTCCATCTTCGATAGCCACCACCACCGTTTCAGGTTGGGTTTTGGAGATGTCCAACATGCACAAGTCAGTGCTTTCAAGAATGAACACCTCCGGCTTGGGTAGGTGAGAAGGGGTGATATATATGCTAGGGTCATATGACACAACCCCAGTTTAGATTAGATTGATGCGTTTGGGAGGTGGAGCTTGGTTATGTGGTGGGAGAGGGTTGGTTGTGACATTCGGTTTCGCCGGAGGCACGATCACCCTGTTGTCAACGAGGTCATAAATCTCATAACGCAATCTAAAACAGTAGTCGGTGTCATGACCATGCTGTTGGTGAAACGCGTAGTACTTCGCCGGGTTATGGGAGGGGGGAAGTTTTTCTGGCAATGGCCGCGGCTCTAGGGGCTTCAAGTGCCCTTTCCTGATCAAAACCCCCAAAGCCTTGGACAAAGACATGTATAGCGGGGTGAAGACTCTCTGGCCTCAGGGTGGGTTCCTGGTTGTTTGCGAGCTATTTCCGGATGCACCGGTGAATGGGGTAGCTGCAAGGGTTCTTGGGGTGGTGGTGGTGACCATTCCCACATCTGAAGCTCTAGCAGCTGCAGCACTGTTTGTGCCTGCATTCGTACTGCGGTTGAATGTCCTCTTGGGTTGTTCTCTCTCATTATCAATGAGGCCCTGCTTTATAGCATCTTCGATCTGCACCCCTATCTCATGTAAATCTGCAAAGGTGGGTAGGGGGAGAACGATCATCTTCTGCATAAGTTTGGGCTGGAGGTTGCGCACAACCATCCTAATCTAGTCTTTGTCAATAGGCCTGATGGTCATCATCGAGGCCTTGGCCATCCACCAAGTCACAAAATTGGAGAAGCTCTCCTTCAGCTCTTGCCTAGTTGTCTCAAGGTCACGAGTTGTGACCTCGATCTGTGTATTGTATGAGTATTGAGCTATGAAGGCCTCGGCCATCTCCTCCCAATTTCTCTTGACGGAATCTTCCAGTTTTGCATACCAGATGGCCACTACACCTGACAAGGTCCGGCCAAACAAAGAAAGCTTCTGCAATCTGGAGAGGCCCATCAACCTCAGTATATCTGAAAACAAACGTAAATGCACCATAGGATCCCCAGACCCGTCAAAGCAGTCGATGTGCGGCATTTTAAACCGATCTGGCAGCGTCATGGCCGAGTCGGTGTACCCATCCTCAATATCCAGAATGGACTTTACACCTTGAGATTTCTTGAACAGTTTTTCAAGCTTGCTCACTTTCAATGCTGTGGGGTCCACCTCAAACTCAAAGGGAGAATCTGGTAGGTTGGTAGGTGTTTTGGATAGCTGGGATAAGATTGGGGGCGGAGCCAGCCCTGTCAGAATGTTCGTATCTCCCTGGACATTTGGTGTCTCCCAGGGTATTGGAACTCCTGGTAGGGGAGGAACTTGGTGTGAAGCAGATGCTCCGGTTTGCTGTTGTAAGCTGGCGATTAACTCTGCCTGTTGGGTCATAACCTCGGCCTGTTGTTTGGCAAATTCTGCTTGACGGGCAACGTCCTGCTGCATAGTTCTCATACTTTCCTGGAGTTAACGCATCATCTCCTCCATTCCTGCCATGTTATGCTGATCTAGCTGAATAACGGGTATATCTATCTGAGAAACTAAGACCTCAGCCTGACTATCCACTGATGGGGTAAACCAGCGATCGGCAATCATTGTACCGATACTACGTCCCTTGACCTCCATCTGGTAACTGGGGGTAAAGAAAGGAACACTGCTTGTCCATCTATCAGATCCGTAGATTGATTAAGCCTGCGACCTCTAACCCAGAGTGCTCGGGGGATATCTGCCTGGTTGGAATCAATGGTGCTAAACTACCTTGCAAAAAGATAAATAAAGCATAATAAGGAAATAATGAACAGAAAAACGGACAGCATAATGGCTTAAATTAACATAACACACAGTTTGGTAAACACAAGCTGAATGAACCGTCCTCAACCACTGATCATTGTTCCCAAATCACTGCCCCAAATCTGAATCGATACACGGGTAAAAGCGATTCCCAAATCTTGATACGGGCACGATACCCAAACTTGCAGATTGATACGTGCATTCTTGTAGAGGCCAACTCTAAAAGCACATAACAAGCAAATGAGAGCCAAAACACCTCTATGTTGGGGTAGGGTTTCCCTGTCCTATTTTGTCAGGAGCTAGGGTTTTACTACGTACATAGCGGTTTCAAACAACTTGTAATCGGGTAAACAACCTATCCTAGCTTGGAATAGTCACTATGGATTCCGATATGCACTAGGTCGAATGGTCAAAAAGGGTGCCCCGATAAAAACCGAGGTTTGTGTTCCCGTTGGGGCAGAGGCCGTAACGGTCGACCTTATGGCACGCTTCTCAGCGAGCCTCTGGAAAACCGTTCAGGAATAGCATACGGCAAACACGGTGTCCTAGGCGCACCAATGCAAATGCAAGGCAAATAGACACATAAGTGTAATCAAAACAAGATATCATGAGCTCGAGTCAAGTTCTCTAAATCCCCAGTAGAGTCGCCAGAAACTGTGGACACACCCCGAGGGCCTTACTTACCACAGTTCAGACTCAAATGTCACGGTTCTGAATCTAATCCCGCAAAGTGCAATGCGAGACCGATAAATCACCAAAGAGTCCAAATCCGACAAATTGTTTTGGAAAACTAATTTTTAAGAAAGAAGTGCCAAACATGGATTGCTTTCCCAGATACAGAGTCGCCACATAAATATTTATTTTGGGAGAATTTAGGAAACCCTGACTCGTTGCCTAAGGCCACATGTCCGTCATCACCAAAGTTGCCTCGGCTCGGGAACTTGGGTACGATTGGGGAAGGTCATCTATGAGCACCCCCGCTCGCCCGATCAACGATCGGCCTGTACTAAATATGATATCTTGTTTTTGAAAACACATGTGTTCTTATTCTGGTTATTAGCCTAGAATTACTATGTGATGCGCAGAACACACAAGTATAGACCGGATCGCCTAAATTGGAACAAAACATTTCATGTTTGTCTATTTGAAAATGGTTTGATGGTGCTACTCTCAAATAGGCTAAGACGTGGATTTGCCACCCTCAAGTGGGCTTAAGAAAACGTGATTTGTCACCCTCAAGTGGGCTTAAAACTCGCATTTCGATGAATTGTTCCAATTCAAGTAATCTAACCTTCACCCACAGGCATTCAGGAAATTATATCAATTAAGCAAATAGCCTCATGGCAAGCATGCTGTCATGGCAACACTCACACTCATGCAAGATGCTAAAGCATAAACACTTACCTAGTACTCCGAGCCAAAACAACAACTAGTTAGAAATCATGCATGATCCTAGTTTATGTTAAGATGGCTAATGTAGCACATGCAAAATGCAACTAAAAATAGGCTCGGCTATTCTAAGATGGCATATGAAATGCAACTTGATAACATGTATTCAAATCGAATTGAAATACAATGTAATTAGTATGATCTTGTGAGGCGGTGCATGCTGTCTGAATGAATGATGCAAATATGCAAGCATAAGGAATGCTAATTGAAACATGACCTAAAACTAACCATTGAAAGTAGGTAAGTAAAAGGGAGAAAGGCGTGGGGTTGGAAGACATTCATACACTTATGCACACTTATTACAAAATTAAGCCCTCTCGATGGAGGTCAGAAAGAATAATACAAACCGAATAATTAACTACCTAACTAGCTAATTAAATATTACACAACACTTAACTAATTAAACAAATTAATTAAACTGCTGGAGTGGCAAAGAGGCCTCGGAAAGAGGGACAAATGCATGCATGCTTGGCTCCGCTCGGAAATCTATCACCATGCTCATGCTGCCTCTGTTTACACTGCTCTACACCTCTGAAAACTGTGCAAGTCTTAAGGATGCTTCTGAATCACTCCCTGAGCACTGTGGGATGTCACCAGCCAAGGTATGGGAACACCGGCCATGTTGAATTGGTCATCGACCAATAATGGGGCTCTCGGCTATAAATTTGTAGCCGACCAGCATTGAAGATGGCCGACCGGCCATCTCTTCCTGCAAAATGCTATTTTGCTGCAACAGAGGACAAACAGAGCATGGCAATGCATTTTCAAAGCAATGTGTGCACAACCACCCTTCCTATCATGTCATGAACTCAAGGAAGTGTGGTTCTCGACCCTCGGGCCATCAATCACGCATTTCAATGCATGATGCCCAAAGAAGCCAAGTGTGCAAATCAATATGGAATGAATGCACAAAACACATGAAGGCCTCACACTCTATCATGTTGGATCAAGAGTGTCGGCGACTAAGGATTAAGGCACGTTTTGTCACTTCAAGTACGAATGTTCCTCGCTCCTCGTGTTTGGTTTGACACCCCAAACCAAACACAATGTAATGCAAGCGAGTATGCCAAATACAATGCAACATGGAAATGTAATGCTATGCAACCTAAGCATGCACAAGGCTAAGGTAACAAGCATGCCAAATGCAATGCAACCTAATGAAACATGTGACAAAATGCAAACTAGCAAGCATGCAAAATGCAACCTAAACGTACAAACATGCAATGTAATAGGCATGCGACAACAATACCAACAACAAGGATGTGACAACATGCAATGAGATAAGCATGCAATGACACACAAACCGCATGATCCATGGGCTTACATTGAAAATGGATAGGCCTCAGCCACACCAAAAACAATGGCCAAAATGATGAAGTGATAGAATGAAATGCACAATGAGCATGCACATGCAATGGTCCAAGAGTTAAGGCATAAGGTCACAACACCCAAACATGAGCAAGGGGTGACAATCATGGTAGTATGGTGACACCATAAGCTCTGAAATTATGCTAAGAGTGATGCCCAATCAAACACATAACACAAGCAAGGCATACTAATGGACTTCAAGTTCAAAGCTAGCCAAGGTACTTGAACCATGGCCACATCAACCAAGCCCCAAAGGACCAAGGTGACCCAAAACAGTCCCAAGGTAGGCCGAAACCAGGCTAGAACATGCATGGGATGATGTCAAAATATGCTAGAAAGGTGAGCACAAAACAAGACGCATACAAGGCCAAAAGGGGCAATTGCACTACACCTATTACAACCAAGCATGGCATGACTTAGGCCAATAAAATTAGAGTTATGGCATGTTAGAATGAGCCCAAAAAAACCACTTAGATGGCATCCCAAAGGCCTAAGTATGATGGCATGCACAATGTCCTATTCTTAAGGCATGAAACACAAACAATCCAAAGCATGGAATAGGTGATAGATGCAAGTGTGTGACCATGAAATATGGACTGAAATCACATTTCACATGATGCCAAATCATGAAAATACTTCAAGTAACACATGCTAATGAACTCAAGGCACAAAGCTTACAAGCTAGAATGAACCAAGGCTATACAAAACAATGCATGCATGACCAAGACAACACTGAACAAAGTTTAATCATGGTAAAACATGAGGGAAAGCTCCTTGGCGTCAAGCCAAAACATGCAAGAATAGTGGTCCAAACACAAGATGCATGTTATGCAAACATGCAAGATTACTCTACCAGTATGTGAAGCATGCAAGATGCCATCAAACCAACATAGAATAGAGTTAAGGCAGGTCCCAAAAGTCACTAAAAGTCTTTGAAATAGAACCAAGACATGCTAAGTAAACATGCTACTCTTATAAGCCAACAACACAAGCATACGAGACATAAGGAGAGGAGTGTCCCCTCCTATACAAGACTCCAAAACCACTTCTCCACCACTGAAAATCCTCTGGATTTTAGTGGTGGGAAGGTCAAAATAAGATGATCCCCAAGCTCAAAAGTAAAGGCACAAAACAAGGCCAAACAAGGCCTATGAGGGGGTAGAGAACCCCCAACCAAAAAGTGACCTTAAGCAACCATAACAAGCATACAAAATCAGAACTTTTTGTAGTTTAGAGTCAAGCTTAAAACAATATAGAAGTATGTGTAAAAGCTTAAGCCAAAATGGGATATCAAAAGCAAGTTGACTCACGCTTGAAGAACAACTTCAAGAACACAACTCCAGCAATCTTCTTGGATCAAAAACAACCCAAGGACTCTAATATCAACCTTCTAGTGCCTCAGCAACCAAGGATAGTGTAGTGCTAGGTGTTTGTGTGCAATAGTAAGAACAAAACACACTTTTGAGCTCAAACACACACACAAATCTAGAGAGAGGGAGATATAGAGAGAGACATATATCTAACTTGTATATCAGATTTCTAGAACCCCTGGAAAGGAAGAGCCCCTCCTTTTATAGAAACCCAATTTTGCAAAGGTTCTTGGAGAAGCTAAGCAAGGCTCAAATCCCTCCACACACATGTATGGAAGGGGGGAATTGTGGATGCCAGCTGCACCAGTTGGCACAAAATATCTGCATAAAGCAGATGAACAGGGTTCGGCCACCAAAAATGGCCGATCGACCAACAAAAGTCTTTGGCCGACCAAATAAAGTCTTGATTGGCCAATACTTTTGGCCGATAACCTCAAGCCTTGGCGGTGGGTTGAGGTATGGCAAACAAGCCACCCTCTTTCCTTAGAAGCAAAAACACAAGTGTTTGGTCACAACTAAGCACAAAAGCAGACAAGTTGAGAGATCTTGAGGCAAGGCGATGCGGCGAGACCTCCGAGAACTCAAAGCGAACACGAACATGGATCATCATCGAGTGTTCAAGCGATGGCGATCAAGTCTTGAGGGCGGTCGAAAATGGGGTGTCTACACCACCCTCAAGTGGAAGCTTAAAAGATACGAATTTCCCACCTCAAGTAAGCTTAAAACATGATTTTGCCACAACAAAGTGGGCTTAAGACTCACATTCGTTGAATCGTTCCAATTCAAACAACAAAGCCTTCATCCACAAGCATTCATGCAGTTTATCATTTAAGCACATAGCCTCATGGCAAGCATGTGAATCATGGAAATATGGCAATCTCACTCATGCAAGTATGCTAAAGCATAAAACTATCCAAGTACTTCAAGCCAAAACAAATACTAGTTAGAAAAATGCATGATCCTAACTATACAAGATGCCTAATGTAACATATGCAACAATGCAATTAATAAGCTCGACTACTAATATGGCATATGAATCGGTTTGAACGACATGCGATTAAACACATATTCAAAGAAGACATTGAAATTGCGATGCAGTTTGAATGATCTTGTGGAGCCTATGCATGCAAGACAAGATGAATGGATGCAAGCATAATGTATGCTAATTGAAACATGCCCTAATCTAACCATCAAAAGCGATTAAATAAAAGGAAGAACGGCGTGGGGTTGGAGGAGACACACACACGCACACACTTATTACAATATTACGCCCTCACGAAGGAGGGTCCTAATGAATAAGCGAACTAGCTATACTAATTAATCTAACTATTACAACAATTGAAACTAATTAACTATTCTAGGTAGCTAATTATTACAAACTGAATTAAGCTAATTAATTACAAAACGAATTAATTAACTAAATAGTTACAACACTTGTATAAATTAGCTATAACTAACTAACTAAGCAATTAAATGGCCTCGAGGGCGAGGGACGCGTGCATGCTTGGTTGGTTTGCTCTCGAAAATCCACCGCATTACCATTGCAGCCTCTGTTTGCACATGTTTGATTACTGAAAATGGTGTCGACTCCTAGAACACTTCTAATCCCCTCAGGAACATACTAAGCAATTTTCTTCATTGATGGCCAGTCAGTTACCAGTGGTGGCCGTCGGTTACCATTGGTGGTCGGTTGGCTACTTCTGGTGGCTGTCGGCTCTGGCGATGGCGATCGGCTACCCCATCTGAACTTCCTTTTTGCACAGAGAGCAAGCAGAGGCAAGCGATGTATTCCCAATGAGTGTGTGTACTGTTACTCTCCTTATCATCACACAAGCTCAAACGAGTATAACTCTTGGCCCTTAAACCATTAACCAAGCATTTTCCATGCATGATGGCTCAAGAACCAAGCTTGTACAAGCTTAATGAATGCACAAACAAGACTAAAACAACGACAACCCTATCATGCATGATCAGGGTGGCGGTGACCAGAAAGTGGCACATTTCATTACTTTGAGTATGAAATGTCCCATTTCCCTTGTGTTTGAATTAACGTCGATCCGAACACATGCAATGCAACACGAATATGCTTGCCTCTTTTACTTTGTCTATTTTTATTTACTCATTTTAGTTATCGATCCATTCTTTAACCGGTTATGTCCAAAAGTGAGTGTCCTCTAATCAAATGTGGGCTTATACCACAAGTGCCTTAGGCATGAAAGAGACCTCATGCCATTGATAATAAACTCCCGAGGGGATTAAACCATTAAGCATGAATGCCTCAATTTCACACTTAAGCAAACAAATGGTTTAAAGCCACTTTCAAAACAAACGAAAAAGTGAAGAATAGAGGGAGATTACAGAGATTTCAGTGCTGGAATGGAGTACAAAACAACACTAAATCATGCCATTAACTCAAAAGAAAGATGATCTAAGCATTGAAACAACAAACTAGTGAAGGAAATTGCACTACAACCATACAATACAAGGCTCAAAGGACTTAACCAATTCAAAATAGAGCTAAAATAAGTCAAAATAGTAGCAAAAACATGTTGAGATCAAGTTACAAAATGCTAGAAAAACATGCTCACATATTAAGCTATCTAGGCATGCAAACAAGACACAAGGATGGGAGGCTAACCCCTCCAATTTTAGACTTGAAAAGAAGGTTTTTGCCACTAAAATAACTCTGAATTTCAGTGGTTAAAAGGCCCAAAAAGTTTGATTTAAATGTGAGGAAAGATGGCACAAAACACTATACAAGCTAAGGAGCAAAAAGGGGGGGGGGGGGACAACCTCCTAACTCACAAAGACTCAAACTACCATTTTTATGCCTTGAAAAAAGAGTTTTTACATTTCCAAAACAGCCTTAAAATAGTTGAAAAAGATGGCAAAGCAAGTATGCACAATAAGCTTAAAGAAGGTAAGTGTTATACATTTGAAGGGAAGAGTGATTCTAGGCCACAATTCAAGCCAAAACCCACTTAAGGAGTTCCAAGAGAGCTTCAAGTAACCTCAGCCCAAAGATGAACCACTTTGGTCAAGGTTTGATAGGTTAAAGTTTGAAGTATGCAAGCTTCTAAGCACAAAAGCTCAAGAGAGAGAGAGAGAAGTCTAGAGAGAGAGAAATCTAGAGAGAGAGAGGATTTTAGAGAGAGAGGCTCCCAAAATTTTTCCAGCATTGAAAAAAATAGAGAAGGCCTTCTATATATAGAAATACAAGAGCCTTGGTAGAAAATATCAATTTAGGGACAGCTGGAGGAAAATATCTACAAAATATCTGAGTTTTGGACACCAGTGGCTGACCGGCCATCACTGGTGGGTGGAGGCCACCATTGATGGATGGAAAACCTCATCCTTGGCGACGGGCCTGCTTGGTAGCAGGCCCACATTGTAACCAACCACAAAAACACCTTTTAGCCCAAATTCAAATGGTCATATGTCCTTTATCTGGACTCCTTTGTAGGTTATTCGTGAGTCTAAATTGAAGCCTCGGAAGTCTTATTTCCAATGGTGGCATCCTAACATTAAAATTCCAAGTGTGAAAAAAGATATGACTCTTTTAGTGAAGACTGCTCAGTTTTGGTCCTAACCGGATTGATGCCCAACTTCAACCAGCCATAGCTCCCTCATCCGGACTCGGCTTTAGGAGATTCTTGAATGTAAAATGAAGGCCTGGAAGTCCACTTTCCAATGGTGGTGGCCTCATAGCTGAAATCCAAGTGTACAAAAGGATAGGCTTGATTTAGCGAGGGCCGCTCGACTCTCTTTTAACGGTTCATGCCCATCTTCTTCCCCAACTAAGTTTCTTCCCTCTCCTCCAATTTTCTTCAACTCCAAACCTCTAAATAAGGTGTTTTGAAAGAATTTTCAAAGAGTTAACCTCTCTTTCATTTCCATTTTGTCCTTGCTTATTATCGAAATGTGAGCCTCGGAACATTGTAGAAACATTTTCAAAAATGTTTTGAAAGAGAGGGTTTTAAGATCTAAAAATCATTCAAAATAGTTTTGGTCCAAAATAGGGTGTAAGGTTGGGACTTGAAGCTCCTCTTGCCGAAGAAATCGAATCTTTGCACAACATAGCCTTCGTCCTCGAGCAATCAACCTGAGGCCCCCAAGTCTTAAGAACGGTAAAAAATAGGATGTCTACACCACTCGAGCAACCAAAGCTTTGCTCAAACGAACTGTCCTATTTTCAAAAATTTAGTTAAGTGTTTCAGCGTGCATTTTTGCATCCTCATTGCATCTAAGGCATTCCTAGGCCATGTTTAATCTACAATAATGAGGATAAGAGTTAGGAACACACGCTAAGAAACATGATAAATTAAAAACCTTTGAGACGTGTGTCACATGTGTATCTGTCACATGTTTGTGTAAGTCACGTGTTATCACTCGTCACGATTAGTGCATTACATTCAAGTGATCTATCCTACTACTGCTGGAGCTATCTGTAAGTAACAATTCTGTAAAGCTATGTTTGATTATAAGTATTTTCTGACTGAAATTATATGTTTTGTTTTCTAGAATACTATTTTATGGATCATGAATGAATGTCCATTTTTTTGAAATGTAATTGTGGCATCCTTAGTTCACATGGCCCTCACTCGAGGGAAACAATACCATGGCTTATGTTCATATGGCCCCACCCGAGGATAACAATACTGTGGCCAATATGCACGTAGCCCTTACCCAGGGGTAATAATACCGAGGCCTTTGTTCACATGGCCCTCGTCGAGAGGAAGGGGACAATACACTACAAAACAAAACATCTTTGGCGACTAAATTTTTAGTCTCCAAAGGTCCTATTTTAGTCGCCAAATGTCAAAATTTCACTTTTCTCAACTAAAAATTTTAGTCGCCCTTCTTGTCGCCAATACATGGTGCGAATGCCTTTGGCGACTAAAACAACTTTGATCGCCAATATATATGTCTTGACTGACTAAATATTTTGTCGCCAATAGTCAATTTCTTTTTGGAAATTATACCTTTGCCGACTAAGCTGTTAGTCGCCAATAGTTTATTTTATTTTATTATTTATACCTTTGGCGACCATTCACTTTAGTATTTGAAAGTATTTGAAAATTTTTTTTTGCCTCATTTGCTCTAGAGTTTGAACTTGCAACCTCCAACTTCCATACGCCAAACCCTATGCACAACACTCCATCCACTATGCCAATACATCATCACATGTACATATATGCAATATATATTATTTATATAGTATGTTAACCGCAATTAATACAAAATAATATTTATAAATATAATTTTTTTAATTCGATATAATTTATGTCAAAAAAAAATTATTTATTAAAAAAAAATTAGGCAACTTTTGGCGACTAAAACCATTATTTAGTTGCTAATTGTATTATTTTGGGCTACTAATTATTTATTTGTCGCTAAAAAAACAAGTTCTCAATTAAAAATCAGCACTTTTGGCGACTAAACAGAAATTTTGTCACCAAAACCCCTACTTTGGGCGACTAAAATGGATTTTCATCGGCAAAACCCCCACTTTCAGTGACTAAATTGTTTTTAGTCGGCAAAAATGCTATAATCAGCGACTAAAATTATTTTTAGTCGCCAAAACCATACCTTTTCGCTACTAAATTATTTTAGTTGCTAAAAACCGTGACTTTTGGCTACTAAACAAAGTTTAGTCGCTGAAAACCCTATATTAGGCGACAAAACTTCCTTTTAGTCGCTAAAAACTCTTTGTTCGTGACTAAACTCTTTTAGTCGCTAAAAACCTGCTTTTCGGCGACAAATTCCAATTTAGTTGCCATTTCATGCACTTTCAGCGACGAAATTTCATTTTTTGGTCGCCATTTGTGCTGTTTCTTGTAGTGATATCATGGCTATTTGTGCACAAAGATGTTGACCTTTATGGTTGTCGGTACCGACTATGCACATATGTCTTTATGACCAATCTGATTTGTTAGCTAATGGATGTACCATATATAACTGTTTATGAAATCTATATAAGTATGTGAATCTGAATCTGTTTCTAATATAAATTCTGATTTCTGAATCTATGTTGGACATTATTCATAAACCCTTTACTCTGTTGTTATTCACTGGACTCCAACTCATTATATTATTTATGTATGTAGGTGATCAGGCGCAGGACCAGGCCTAAGTTGCTAGCTTGGAGTTCTGTTTTGTTAAGCCAACCACCGTGAGTGGTCAAGTTTGGTGAACCATGTTCAAGACTTTTGTTTTCATTTGTTTTGTCTGAACAAGTTTCTATACTATCTGTGTATTGGGCTAAGACCTATTTTAGTTTATCTGTATATAAGTTGATGTCATATACGTAAATATAAGTTCAAAATTTTTTGTCTCATGTACGTCTACACAGCTCTATGGACATTGAATTTAAATGATTGCTTTCACTAGCCCCTTAATTTTGCTAATCTGTTCAGAGGCCTTCGGTAATCCCAAGATTGCTAGCCGATTACGATGCTAAACTTATAGGAGCGGGTTTGGGTCATGACAGTTGTAGGCAATGATACCATTCACGGACATCCATAGTAGAAGTTTAGACTTTCGCATTTTAGACCAATCAGCTCCTGAGACTTCTCAGTGATGTTGATCCCGAACGTTAAAGCTCCTGAGACACTTTCGCATTTTAGACCAATCAGCTTATGTAACTTCACCCTTAAGATCACCACCAAAGTTTTAGCAAATCATTTGAAAAGAGTATTATGGGAGATTGTTTCACCAAACCAATCGGCGTTTGTTCCCGGGCGTATGATTCAAGACAATATATTGATAGCCTATGAAGCTTTTCATCATCTTAAATTGCACAAAAGGGGATGTCATTCGGACATGGCTACTAAGCTTGACTTTAACAAAGCATATGATCGGGTTCAATGGGATTTCCTTAAAGCGGTTTTGTGCAAGATGGGCTTTCATGAACAATGGGTTAATTGGGTGATGCAATGTGTTTCAATGGTTACTTTTGCTGTGATTATGAATGGAACTGCATGAACAACCTTTACACCTTCTAGGGGCATTCGACAGGGGGACCCTCTCTCTCCTTACCTCTTTCTACTTGTGATTGAGGTGTTATTTAAGCTTCTCCAAAAAAGCTTGGAAGCAAATAGACTCTCTAGAATTAAGCTCAGTTGAGGTTGACCATTGCTATCACATTTGTTATTTGCCGATGATGTTCTCTTATTTCTTAAAGTAGATGTGGTTCAATGTCAAGAGATACTCAGAGTTTTAGATGTTTACAGTCAAGCATTGGGCCAAAAACTTAACTTTGATAAGTCGGGTATCTAATTCTCTGCTAATACTCAAGCAAGGCTTCAAACACAAATTTGTGATGTTTTGCGCATTGCCCTTGTTAAACCAGGTTCCAGATATTTGGGTTTGCCAACTTTCTGGGAGAGATCCAAACGAGAGACATATGACTTCATTGTAGAGAGGGTGCACCACAAACTGCAAGGGCAGAAGCTCAAACTCTTGTCCCAAGTGGGTCGGGAAACTCTTCTCAAATTGGTTGCCCAAGCTATTCTCTCCTATGTGATGGCTTGTTTTCTATTCCCAAAGAATCTATGTGCTGAATTGAATGCGCTTTTGAGCAATTTCTTGTGAAAAGGTGATCCCGAGAGTAAAGGTATACATTGGGCAGCATAGGACAAGTTGACCATGCCCAAACTCCAAGGAGGAATGGGATTCTGAGATTTTCTTTCTTTTAACAGAGCTTTGTTAGCCCGTCAAGGATGGCAGCTGAGTAGATATTCCAACTCATACGTGCTCAATTTTTTCAAAAATGGTATTAACCTCATTGATTTTTGGAATGCGAGAAAAGGACCACAGGCGTAGTGGATGTGGACTAGTATTTTGAAGGGTCATGAGGTGTTAAAAGGAGGGTCGATGGCGATTTTTAATGGGAAGTCCATCAAGTTACGGGATGATAAATGGGTAGCTTCTTCTCAAGACTTAGTGTTAAATCTCGAAACCCATGGGATGCGATTAGCTACGATTAGTGATGCTATTAACCCCCATACCAAATTTTGGAGAATAGATGTGTTGCTAAGTGTGATCTCTAAGGAGAAAGTGGGTGATATTTGTGTGATTCCCATTGCAACTGAAAATCAAGAAGATCGACTCATTTGGCATCATGATCCGAAAGGAACCTATTCAGTCAAGTCTGGATACTGTGTGGAAGTTACATATCAGCAGCATCATTCCAAGACTAGACCATCTTCTTCATTTTAGATGCCAAAGAATGTTTGGAAGTTCCTGTGGGCCCTCCCAATTCCTCCTAAGCTTCGAAACTTTTGGTGGCGAGCGTGTAACAATTTGTTGGCATCCAAAGCTAATCTCTTCAAGCGTCACTGTGCCCAGGATGAGATGTGTCCCATTTGCCATCTGGAATCTGAAACGGTGGAGCATTTGCTTTGTGGTTGTGATAGGTCGCGGGCAGTCTGGTTTGGGGGCAGTTTGAACATTACTCCCAGATTTGGGCCCATTGTTTCGATTCAACGTTGGACTTATGATTTGCATCAGAATGTCCAGAACCAGTATGATAGAGTAGAGATTTTTGTAAGTTGATCTGTTTGGCTTGGTATATATGGAAATGCCGGAATGACTTGGTTTTCAACCACCAGCCCATTGACCCTTGTTCTGTCATTTTTAAAGCTGAAAAGGACTTTTGTGAACATGCTACGGCGCTGCAGTCTATCCATCCTAATCCCAATTTGTTGAATTCTCGAAGAACAAGGGAAAGAGAGTGGATTCTCCTTCGGCGAGATAGGTTGTAACGCCCTCAAAATAATGACAATAAACCCATCAATCGAACATGCATCAACATAATAAAAGTCCACCTTCTTCTATTTAACTGAACTGTTCTGTACAAAAGTATTACATGTAAACAATAAAACCGGATGCCTTAAAGGCTTACAATTTTCCAAGTTAACACTTGGTTACAATCAAGAGAGCTCTAGCTCAATACACGTAAAGCCCTTGGCTTGAAGTTACATGCAACACATCAAAAGTAAATAGAAGTCAAAAAGTCCATCCGCCACTAGCCTCCCAAGCTAAGTCCTTGGAGGTGGCATGCTGCCTGTACCTGAAAATGATGTTCCCATATAGGGTGAGCCACAGCCCAGTAGAAATATACTAAACCAGTTATGAATAATGACTAAAAGATTAACAGTTGATAGATGGTCAACACTTTTACATTCTTTCATAACACATTACAATTCCAAGACCTTCAAGTCTATATTCAATTCACTCTCCATTTTCATTAAATTCTCAGTTTATAACTCATGGGCTCAGAACCTGGCCACACAACTCATATGAAACAACAGCTCATATTAACCACTTACAACTTCATTACTTCCACAGATATGCATACTAGCTATATCACATTCCCAAGACAAGCATATGAGCTTTATCTACGAGTCCATCCCTATCTTCTCCCAAACAACATCCGGTTTAGAGGTACATCCCTATCTTCCCTAAACCGTGAGTACATCCCCTATCTTCTCCAACACAACACAATGCATATAAACAACAATTATACACATCACAAATCAATACATAAAGTTAATGTATTCTTCAACTGTCATTCTTAATGACACATTTCAATGATTGGTTTTAATTTACCTAATCATCATGCATTGTCTACAACAATCAAGACTATCCTCCACCGATAGCCCAAAGCGAGATATTTCTAAGCGTAAAATAAATGCACAATGGATATATAATCAACATCTCAATTCCACAATTAATTATCCCAATTAATTAAACAATATAATTATAGCATTTTCTATAATTAACATTTAACCCCTAAGGTTCCATTTTCATCAATGATTCCACATTAATCTCATTTCTATGTACCAACCGTACATATAGGTTTATTTAAAACAAAACCCCAAACTTTTATAAAATTGCATAAAGCCCCAAACTTTCCCAAAATTACGAACTATCCCCAACACATCAAAATGTCAAAATTTAAAGACAGAATCCATAAAGAGGAGTAGGATATCCCTACCTCAAAGTTTAAGCCCAAAAGGAGATGAAGACCCAAAGATCAAAATGCTCCAAACAGACTTTTTTCAGATTAAATCGAAGCCCTCGTCAACCTCTACCTTTTTAACAAAGCAAGATGGGAAGGAAATGATCCTAGATAGATCAAACCTTAGAGAGAATATAAAGCTAGAGAGAAGCTCTCAGATCCGGAGGATTGGATCAAAAGTTTATAAAAATCTAACTTAAAATTATTTCTTCGGCCCGATATAAACAAAGCTCGCTCGGCGAAGACTTGGTCGCCGAGCGAACGAAAAACCGTAGCTCGAGCCAAGAAGGTCTCGCTCGAGCCAACATCGAAACTTCGCTCGGCGAAGAAAGCTCGCTTCGAGCCAGAGCTCGACTTCAGTTCGCAACTAGACGCACGCTGAAGCGAAACCGCTCGCTCGGCGAAGATCAACCAGATCGCTTCGGCGAAGAACAGCTTCGCTTCGAGCGAAATCATGGTGTTGAGGTCAGCCAGACGTTCGCTGCCGCTGAAGCGGCCGCCTGCTCGACCCACCAGACACAAAACTCAACTCTCGCTCGAGCGACCAACTCCTCGCTCGAGCGAAGGACAAAAATTCTGGGCAGCAACCCTTGGCTCCCAAACACAACCAACCTGAAGCAAACCTGCCCAACACATCCTATAACTCAAATACAATATAAGAAAGGACGTAAACAGGACAACAATCCACTACCAACATCCACGGACACATGTCCGGATCACTATACAACAAGGGGTAAACCCGGGATCGCTATAACCTCCCCCCCTTAAAGAATTTCGTCCCCGAAATTAAAACAAGTTTTTGAAAAGCAAGTCTCTTTTTTTCTCCATTTTAAACAATGTCATAACACAATATTTAACAATTCGACCCATTACCGGTCATCCATCTCTTATCAAGAGGCATTTCGCAATATACATTTTCAAGCGCATCTATAACATGCATTTCTTGTTCCACTTTCCAACCATTCTCAATATACATGGTTTCACAAATCATATCATAACAAAATTTCATGATACATCTCCAATTCTATAATATAGCCAACACATGCAACATTATAATCAATTCTCACATTAAGGCAAGTTTTACACTACTTCCTTAAATCAAAACATATACCATGTTTTACAACTCAAGACACATACAATGTTCTCAAAGTTCAACAAAATTACAAGTTCTCATTACATGACTACAAATCAACAAACAAGTCCGGATATTTCTCGCGGACTTCCAACTCACGTTCCCAAGTGGCTTCCTCCACTCCGTGATGCTTCCACAAAACCTTCACCAAAGGAATGGTCTTGCCACGCAGGACTTGGTCCCGCCTACCCAAGACCCGAACCGGTCTCTCCTCATACGAGGCATCCTCATCTACCTCTAAATCGGTCCAATCCAACACGTGTGATGGATCCGCTCATACTTCGAAGCATACTCACATGAAACACGTCCACGAACTCAGGACAAGCTGTGGCGGCAAAGCTAAGCGGTAAGCAACCTCGCCAATCCTCTCAAGGATCTCAAAAGGACCAATAAACCGAGGGGATAACTTTCCTCTTCCCAAACCCCATCAATCCCCGCCTAGGTGATATCTTCAGAAAGACATGATCACCTATCACAAACACCAACGGTCTCCTCCTACGGTCAGCATAAGATTTCTGACGACTCTGGGCTGTAACAAGCCTTCTACGGATAAGCTCAACTTTTTCCGTCGTCTCCTAACCAACTCGGACCCAACAAAGGTGTGTCACCGACCTCGGCCCATGAATCCGGAGACCTACAAGGTCGGCCATACAAGGCCTCAAACGGTGCCATACCGATGCTAGACTGATAACTGTTGTTATAGGCAAACTCCACCAATGGCAAGTGCCTTTCCCACGTCCCATTGAAATCAAGGACACAACCTCGAAGCATGTCCTCAAGGATCTGAATAGTACGCTCGGTGCCTGTCACCGAGGGTGATAAGCCGTACTAAAGGTCAACTTAGTGCCCAAAGCACTCTGCAAACTCGCCACAACCTAGCGATAAACGAGGATCTCTATACGAGACAATCGTCCTTGGGACCCCGTGCAATCTCACTATGTCCCGGATATACAAGTCGGCAAGATGATCTACGAATCTCTCACGCGATAGGAATGAAGTGCGCCGACTTCACAACCGATCTACAACCACCCAAATAGCATCACTACCCCTGAGTCCTCGGAAGACCTACAACGAAGTCCATAGTGACATGCTCCACTTCCACTCGGCAATAGGCAAGGGTTGCAACAAACCCGCTGGCCTTCGATGCTTCGACCTTTACTTGCGACAAGTAAGGCACTTAGACACTAAGATCGCCACATCTCTCTTCATGCCCGCCACCAAAGGCGACTCAAATCTTGATACATCTTAGTACCTCCGGATGCCTTTGAAAGCGCGAATGGTGAAATTCTCGAGTACCTCCTCTCGGCAAGACTCGGTACAAACAAGCGGTCTCGGTATCTCACACTCAAGTCGGGATACACCGCCAAACCCTTCTCAACTTTCCCCTTGGAGATCTTCTCCGAGGATTCTACCTCAAGGTCACCTCTCTGTGCCTCTAACACTCGAGCCTGGCGAGGTCACAAGAACAACGAAAAAACAAGGCCTTGACCTCAGCGGATTCGCCGAAGCAAATCAAACTCGCCAAGTGCCCCCAACATCTCCCACTCTCGGATGGCTACACAAGCTACATCACTAATGGATTTCCTACTAAGAGCATCGGCCACAACATTGGCCTTTCCTGGGTGATAATGCAACTCGAAGTCGTAATCCTCAATAAACTCCATCCACCTCCTCTGCCTCAAGTTCAAGTCTTTCTGTGAAAACAGATACTTCAGACTCTTATGATCCGAGCACACCTCGAATCTCTCTCCATAAAGGTAGGGCCTCCAGATCTTCAAGGCAAAGATCACACCGCTAACTCTAGGTCGTGTAGGGTAATTCTTCTCGTATTTTTAAGCGGCGTGAGCCATAAGCTACCACTTTCCTCCTGCATCAACACACAACCCAAACCCTCTCGTGAGGCATCACAATAGACCGCATAACCCAACCCCTCCTCGGAATAATCAAGATGGAGTCACGACCCCAACCGCCCTAGTAAATTTGGTGCGAGATGGCCAAGAATCCGTAATTACCAAAGGCCGGCTTACAAAATTTCACACACATCGAGTAATCATAGGGGCTCACATATGCGGAAGCGAATAAACTAAATACCAATGGTCCTTGAGAGCTGCATAGATCAAATGTAAATGCATACATACAGAAGCGCACCTCGGCAGATAACAAAACAAATACAAGTTACATCTGATCAAAAGGCTTCTCAAATGACATATACAAATCTGATTTACAAGCAAAGAAGCATGATTTTCAAGAATGCGCCAAGTAACACATATGCCGAGGTAATCACAAAACCCGATGTAAGCAAGTCAAGTCGGCATAACAAAAATCCCAAAACAAGTCTGTACAAATACTTCTAGGCGTCGCCGCCCCGCTCATCACCTACATATATATAGAGAGGTGAGCTTGGAAACTCAGTGAATGGTACTAGAAATAAAGGTTTGCATGAATACTAGCCGAAGTCTGCCAAAACAAAACATATCAAAACCGTTCAAACAATAGCCGAGGTTCTTGCCAGGCAAAGAATATCAAGCTGTACCAAAACAAGAGATGAACCGTATTCATCTCCAAATCTTACCGCATAAAAGCAATACAGAGATTAAACAAGTGGTAGCCGAGGTTCCTTCCAAAGCAAAACACATCAAGTTGTATCGAATCAAGTGATGAACCGTATTCATCCAACAAGTCTTACAAGCCAAAACATTTGCCGAGATAGCACAAGTAGTAGCCGAGGTAATCTTCAAGACAAAACATAACAAGCTTATATGACTTAGGCCCGACCCTTTTTCACCGAAGTTTGTGACTTAGGCAGTAGCCCTTTTTCACCAAGTGGTGCTACAAAAGTTTAAAGTCCTCTAGCACAAGGGACTTGTGTTACTTAGGCCGTAGCCGCTTTAACATTTATCTTAGCAAGATAGGACCGTATCCTCTTAACAAGAAGTACTGCGAAAGTTTAGAGTCCCCCAGCACACGGGACTTTCCAAAGAAAGGACCGTATCCTTTTTAACAAGATGTACTGCGAAAGTTTACAGTCCTCCAGCACAAGGGACTTTCCAAAGAAAGGACCGTATCCTTTTAACAAGATGTCTTGAAGTTTAGAGTCCTCCAGACAAGGGACTTTCCAAAGATACCTAAACAACGCTCAACCCATTACAAGGACATCATCAAGGCGAAGTTCATACTTACCTTTTCCTCTAGTCTTTGCTAAAGTTTAGAGTCCTCCGGCCTGAGGGACTTTCAAGAATACCATCAAAACAAGCTCATATACAAAAGCGTCAAAATAGGCTAATCATTCATGCTTAGCAATTACTTTTACCAAAGCGAAACAAGCAAGATTTATCAAAAAGCTTTATAACATAGCTTTATTAAAAGCACCACTCACCTCGGTCTTCAGGTGTAGGCTCAAGCAAAGATCAAAGTCCTACAATCACATAGCAAACCATACTCTCAAAAGCAGGCTTCACATACATGCAAGGAATCAAAACATTATTTCCCATCACGGGAAGTGCTGGGTACCATCGAGGTCTAGCCGAGGTCCTACACCTCCCGCCGAGGTGTGGACTCGAAAAGCAAGACAAGGCAAAGTTAGGAAAACACGAGTTTCCTTTCAAAGGACACGAAGAACAAGATCATGCATCTTTGAAATCCAACTCACATATACGAAATCTGGGGTTTTCATGCTAAGAGTTCAAAAACGTGGACTAAGGTATTCATTCGAGAAAATTATACAAGAACAAACACAAAACATGATTCTTGTTCCAAACTTTTGGATCAAAACAAGGTTCTCCTTTAAGAACACAAGAACAACATTTTCTCTTTCAAAACCAAGTTCAAATCAATGCATGACATGCAAAACAGATCCAATCATGCAATGCATCTAGATGATCAATAAGAACAATCGATGTAGAACAAGAATCTAACCTCAAAAGCTGAAATCAGCAGTTCGATCTTCCACGATCAAGCTCGGAGCTCAACTCCCACACTAAAATTCTAACTCTAAGTTCTAGAGCTTCTCTCTCTAAACAAGACAAAGATTTGAGACCAAATCATAATCAAAAGATACACAATGATGCATTATAGGCACATCGGCGGTCATAGCCTCGGCTCGGACACGTGGCATCACCGGATTGGTGCGATTAGAAAGGTGGCGCTAGACAAGACAAGTCTCGACAAAGCGTACACAACACGCTTGGCGGCTAAACGTCGGCGAGAAATGACCTCGGCCAAAGACAAGACTTGACAACAGGTCAACAAAGACAAAGGTTAGGGAGGGCGACACTTGACTAAGCTGTGCCACACCTTGGCACAGGTGTACCACATCTCGGCCTAGGCCATACACCAAGGACAAAGATTACAAGCACAAAACATCACGGCCTCGGCGATACACGCCGACCCAAAGGTAACATCTCGGCAACACATGCCGGGGTGAAGATGGAGGTCGGCTAAGGTTCCAAAACTGCTCAAAACGCAAGGGCTCAAAGGCAAACTATGCTGAGTTGACCTCGGCTACGCTCCAAACAAAACACGAATTCCAGCAACTTACAATAAGACAAAGCAAAACAAGGCAAGTATCAAGATTACAAACTTGACAATTCAAGATCATACAAAAATACATGCAAGCAAGACTGATTCAAAGTGAGGGTTGTTACATCCTACCCCCCTTAAGGAAGTTTGGACCCCAAACTTACAATACCTTGGTCCAAGAATAACTCTGGATGTCGAATTCTCATTTCCTCTTCCATTTCCCATGTGGCGTCCTTGCCATAGTGCTCTTTCCATTCCACCTTTACCATTGGTATCGACTTGTTTCTCAATTGCTTAACTTGCATCCACAATAGGCGTCGGCTTCTCTTCATAGCCCAAATTCTCATTAACTTCGATTCGAGAATGCTTAATTACATGCGATGGATCGAATATACTTCCTTAACATCGAAACATGAAACACGTTATGGACTTGGCTCAATTCGGTGGCAAAGCAAGTCTGTGAGCAACGGAGTTAACCTTGTCAAGGACTTCAAATGGACCAATATAGCAGGTGCTAACTTACCTCTCTTCCCAAATCTGAAACCCCTTTCATTGGTGAAACCTTTAGGAATACGTGATCCCCAACTTGAATTCTAGCTCATTTCTTCTCCGGCATAACTCTTTTGTCGGCTCTGGGCGATTTTAATTCTCTATGAATAAGTTTAATCTTCTCTGTTGTTACTTGAATGAGTTCGGGACCAAGCGAGCCTTATCTCCAACTTCGGTCCAACATATCGGCGATGCATTTTCTTCCATATAGAGCTTCATACGGTGCCATACCAATACTCGCGTGATAGCTTGTTGTAGCGAATTCCACTAATGGCAAATGCATTCCCCAATTTCCTTGGAAATCAATACCAGAGTCTAAGCATATCTTCAAGTGTCTCAGAATCGTTCTTCTGTTTGCCCATCATGCAGGGATGAAAAGTCAGTACTAAATCTCGGTTCGGCTCCAAAGGCCCTCTGTAGACTACGCCAAAATCTGGGAACAAAGTTAGGATCTCTGTCCGACAGTCTTGACATCAGCACTCCAAGAAGCCTAACAATCACATTCACATAAAGTAGCGCAAGTTGGTCTGCCTTGAAAGTAGTCTTAACAGGCAAAAGTGTCTTGACTTGGTTAGTCTATCTACCACAACCCAAATCGAATCCATACCTTTACGTGTTCTCGGCGGTCCAGTCACAAAATCCATAGAGATGTGTTCCCACTTCCACTCGTGGATCGGCAAAGGTTGTAGAAGTCTGCCGGTCTCGATGTTACTGCTTTTACTTCGGCAATGCAAACCTTTGGGACACAAATTCGGCTATCTCTCTTTTCATGTTCGCCACCAAAACATCTGTTTCACATCATGGTACATCTTGGTATTTCTGGATGAACAGCAAACTTGGAATTATGGGCTTCCCAAAATCTTCCTTTTGACTCAGGAACATCGGACACACAATTTCCTTCAAACTTAAGCACTTGGTTTTCAAAGGTGTGCGGATCTTGGCTTGGTAACAATCTCATCGGCTACTTTTACGAAGAATTCATCCTCCATTTGTCTTGCCTTTACTTCTTCAACAATGGTTGGTTCTGCTTTGAAATCAATGTTAGGCATGCCAAATTTCCAAGCGATTTTACGCTTTCAGGCGTCGGCCCTGTTGTTGGCTTTCCCCGGTGATATTGAATACGCATATCGTAGTCCTTCAACAACTCGAGCCATCTTCTTTGTCTCAAGTTCAATTCATACGGGTGAATAGATACTTCAAGCTCGATGATCTGTAAAAACGACAAGAAGCTCCATACAAGTAATGACGCCAAATCTTCAAAGCAAAAACCACGGTGCTAGCTCCAAGTCATGGGTAGGATAGTTCTTCTCATGTGGCTTCAATTGACGAGATGCATATGCTATAACCTTACCTCCTTGCATTAATACACAACCCAAACCCTTATGCGACGCATCATTTGTAAACATGAAACTCCTCATTACGATGGAAGTACCGACCTTGGTCTTTGTAACCAACCTCGTCTTTAGCTCTGAAAAGTGACTCGATCTTGATCCATTCATACGGTGCTCCTTCCTAGTCAATTGTGTCAATGGAGTTGCAATCTGGAGAATTCTTTTACGAACTTCTCAGAGTAACCCGCCAAACCGAAAACTTGAACCTCGGACACATTGGTCGGCCTCGGCCAATTTACCACGACTTCTATTTTGCTCGGGTCAACTGAAATACCTTCTTCATTTATTACATGACCCGAAATGAAATAGTAGAAAGCCAAAACTCACACTTGTTAAATTTAGCATATAGTTTCGGTCTCTCAATATACGCAAAGAAATTCTCAAATGGTTTTCATGTTCAACTTCACTCTTGGAATAAATCAATATATCATCGATGAAGGCGACCACAAACTCATCTAAGTGGGGTTTGAAGACTACATTCATTAAATCCATAAATGCGGAGGGCATTGGTCAATCGAAAGGCATCACTAAAAATTGTAGTGGCCATATCTAGTCCGAAAGGCGATCTTCTCAACATCCTCTGCCTTAACCTTAAGGCGATGGTAGCCCGACCTAAGGTCAATCTTGGAAAAAGACTCGTGCTCCTTGTGGCGATCAAGTAAATCATCAATCCTAGGTAGTGGGTACTTATTCTTAATGGTGACCTTATTGAGTTCTCTATAATCAATACAAAGGCGAAGTGTGCCATCCTTCTTCTTAACAAATAACACAGTGCTCCCCATGGTGATGTGCTCGGCCTAATAAATCCCTTGTCCAACAACTCTTGCAATTGTAGTTTCAATTCTCTAAGTTAATTTGGGGCCATTCTATATGGTGTTTTGGAGATCTATTTGTGTTCGATATAACATCAACGATAAACTCTATTTCTCTATCGACCAAATGGCGGGTAAATCATTAGGAAAAGACGTCGGCGAACTCATGAACAAGCGGGATGTCGGCTAAACTAACATTTCCATCTGATCTTTCAATATACTACACAAATAACCCTTGACCTTTTTGGATCAACTTACAGGCCTTCATGGATGAGATTAAGTAAGGTGGGGAATTACTCCTTTACTGAAAAATAACCCGGCTAGGTTTGGGGGTTTCAATGTGACACTCTTGAAACACAATCAATGAGTCGTGGTTTGCTACTAACCAATCCATTCCCAATATAACATCGAATTGATCTATATTCAAGGGCATTAAATCAACTAGCAGTTCAACATGCTCAATGACAACAACACATGCTCTATAAATGGATGCAACAATCATGGATCTCCTGACGGAGTGAACACAGATAGCACATAATCAAGAGATTCTAATTTCCTATTAATCTTCTCGGCAAACTTAATAGAAACAAACGAGTCGTAGAGCCGAATCAACTAACACATAAGCATTTAGGGAGCAAATTAAAAGTATACGACACTACTTGCCTCGGATTACGAGTATCCCCGGCACTAGTGCAAATACTACGCCTGCCTCATCTGTCCTTTCGGCAAAGATTATTCTTTTGAACCGTGCACGAGGTATTCTCACCTTTCTTCTTTGGTTTCACCTTTGTCTTAGGACAATCTCTCACAAAATGACCCACTTCTCCACATTCATAGCAAGCACCGGATGTCCGACGACAAACTCCAAAATGTTGCTTCCACAATCTGAACATGTCCGCTTAGTATTACCTTCGCTTGGATAACCAAAGACCGCCCTTGTTCATCTTCTTATTGGTGTTCAAGCGTGTTCGGTGATTGTCATAGTTCTGTCTCTTCCGATTCTCTCCCGAGTTACGGTACTGTTCAAGTTGGTTTTACCAAGCGGCTTTGTTGACGCCGGCATAGGTCGGCATATCGGCGAGCTAACGGTCTTGAATCGGTCCATGAAGCCCACTTTCAAACTTCCTAGCCTTCATGTATTCATCATTGATCATGTGAGGTACAAACCTTACCAATTCAAGAAAAGCGCGATCATATTCCGCCATTGTTATTGCCTTCGTCAAAGTCCGAAATTCGGTAGCCTTGCGATTCAACGCCGAGGAAAATGCTTCTTGTAAAATAGTTCCAAAAACCTTGCCTGAGTTAAACCAGGGTTAGTTTCTCTGGTCATCATCCACCATCTCCGAGCATCGCGTCGGGGTGAATGCACTAAAGTCACCTTCGAACATCGGTCTTTGGGGAAAATCTCAAACAGTTTCTCCATTTCCAAAACCCATGCCTCGGCCTTCATTGGCTCAATACCTCCGTAAAACCTTGGTGGTCTCATCTTCTTGAACTCCCGATCAAAGCTATTGTGCCATCTCCATATAAAATTTGGCCGTGGGCGACTTGTAGCCTTTGGGGAGGTGGAGGAGGGACTACATTTGACCATTAAATGCCTTTCGGCTGGTCGATGTAGTACTAAGCGTCTTCTTGTCTTATTTGCCTTAACTCACGGGTCAATCCTTCCATTAATCTTTCCATTACATCCCAATCATCTTGGTGATCTCGGGCAAGTGGAGGTCTACCTCTCCTCATGATACTATGAGTATACAAAGTGTGACTTTAAAGCAAGTAAACAAATAACTCATGAGCAAGTAACAAATAAGCAAGTCAAGGCAATGCACACCTTGTTCAAATAGCAAGCAATATGATGCAACCCTAGCATCTTTCTAAATGGAATCCTATGCTCTTTAGGACTCGAGTGTGTGAATCAACGTACTATGAGGAACTTGTGCTCGATACCACTGTCACGACCCCAACTGCCCCTAGTAGGTGCGAGATGTGATGTCCGTAATTACCAAAGGCGCTTACAAAATTTCACACACATCGAGTAATCATAGGGGCTCACATATGCGAGCGAATAAACTAAATACCAATGGTCCTTGAGGCGTGCATAGATCAAATGTAAATGCATACATAATGAGCGCACCTCGGCAGATAACAAAACAAATACAAGTTACATCTGATCAAAAGGCTTCTCGGTATACATATACAAATCTGTGATTACAAGCAAAGAAGCATGATTTTCAAGAATCACGAAGTAACACATATGCCGAGGTAATCACAAAGCACCGATGTAAGCAAGTCAAGTCGGCATAACAAAAATCCCAAAACAAAATTTGTACAAATACTTCTAGGCGTCGCCGCCGTTTCATCACCTACATATATATAGAGAGGGGTGAGCTTGGAAACTCGATGAATGGTACTAGAAATAAAGGTTTGCATGAATACTAGCGAAGTCCGCCAAAACAAAACATATCAAAACCGTTCAAACAATAGCCGAGGTTCTTGCCGGGCAAAGAATATCAAGGCAATGCAAAACAAGAGATGAACCGTATTCATCTGTCCAAATCTTACTGCACAAAGCAATACGTAGATTAAACAAGTGGTAGCCGAGGTTCCTTCCAAAGCAAAACACATCAAGTTGTATCGAATCAAGTGATGAACCGTATTCATCCAACAAGTCTTACAAGCCAAAACATTTGCCGAGATAGCACAAGTAGTAGCCGAGGTAATCTTCAAGACAAAACATATCAAGCTTATATGACTTAGGCCCGCAGCCCTTTTTCACCGAAGTTTGTGACTTAGGCCCGTAGCCCTTTTTCACCAAGTGGTGCTACAAAAGTTTAAAGTCCTCTAGCACAAGGGACTTGTGTTACTTAGGCCCGTAGCCCGCTTTAACATTTATCTTAGCAAGATAGGACCGTATCCTCTTAACAAGAAGTACTGCGAAAGTTTAGAGTCCTCCAGCACAAGGGACTTTCCAAAGAAAGGACCGTATCCTTTTTAACAAGATGTACTGCGAAAGTTTAGAGTCCTCCAGCACAAGGGACTTTCCAAAGAAAGGACCGTATCCTTTTTAACAAGATGTACTGCGAAAGTTTAGAGTCCTCCAGTACAAGGGACTTTCCAAAGATACCGAAACAACGCTCAACCCATTACAAGGACATCATCAAGACGAAGTTCATACTTACCTTTTCCTCTAGTGCTGCTAAAGTTTAGAGTCCTCCAGCACAGGGGACTTTCAAGAATACCATCAAAACAAGCTCATATACAAAACGTCAAAATAGGCTAATCATTCATGCTTAGCAATTACTTTTACCAAAGCGAAACAAGCAAGATTTATCAAAAAGCTTTATAACATAGCTTTATTAAAAGCACCACTCACCTCGGTCTTCAGGTGTAGGCTCAAGCAAAGATCAAAGTCCTACAATCACATAGCAAACCATACTCTCAAAACGAGCTTCACATACATGCAAGGAATCAAAACATTATTTCCCATCACAGGGAAGTGCACTGGGTACCATCCAGGTCTAGCCGAGGTCCTACACCTCCCCGCCGAGGTGTGGACTCGAAAGCCAAGACAAGGCAAAGTTAGGAAAACCTGAGTTTCCTTTCAAAGGACACGAAGAACAAGATCATGCATCTTTGAAATCCAACTCACATAAACGAAATCTGGGGTTTTCATGCTAAGAGTTCAAAAACGTGGACTAAGGTATTCATTCGAGAAAATTATACAAGAACAAACACAAAACATGATTCTTGTTCCAAACTTTTGGATCAAAACAAGGTTCTCCTTTAAGAACACAAGAACAACATTTTTCTCTTTCAAAACCAAGTTCAAATCAATGCATGACATGCAAAACAGATCCAATCATGCAATGCATCTAGATGATCAATAAGAACAATCGATGTAGAACAAGAATCTAACCTCAAACTGAAATCCAACGGTTCGATCTTCCACGATCAAGCTCCTGAGCTCAACTCCCACACTAAAATTCTAACTCTAAGTTCTAGAGCTTCTCTCTCTAAACAAGACAAAGATTTGAGACCAAATCATAATCAAAAGATACACAATGATGCATTATAGGCTCGGCGGTCATAGCCTCCAGCTGACACGTGGCATCACCGATTGGTGCGATTAGAAAGGTGATCGCTAGACAAGACAAGTCTCGACAAAGCGTACACAACACGCTTGGCGGCTAAGCACGTCGAGAATGACCTCGGCCAAAGACAAGACTTCGGCAACAGGTCAACAAAGACAAAGGTTAGGGAGGACGACACTTGACTAAGCTGTGCCACACCTTGGCCTGGGTGTACCACATCTCGGCCTAGGCCATACCTGCCCAAGGACAAAGATTACAAGCACAAAACATCACGGCCTCGGCGATACACACTTCGGCCCAAAAGGTAACATCTCGGCAAACATGCCGGGTTGAAGATGGAGGTCGGCTAAGGTTCCAAAACTGCTCAAAACGCAAAGGCTCAAAGGCAAACTATGCTGAGTTGACCTCGGCTACGCTCCAAACAAAACACGAATTCCAGCAACTTACAATAAGACAAAGCAAAACAAGGCAAGTATCAAGATTACAAACTTGACAATTCAAGATCATACAAAAATACATGCAAGCAAGACTGATTCAAAGTGAGGGTTGTTACAGGAGCGGTGGTCAATCTAACTTTCAACTCCTGAAACGACTTTTCACAAGTCTCACTCCATACAAATTTGACTCCCTGGCGAGTCAACCTAGTCAACGGTGAAGCTAACCTGGAGAAATCTTTCACAAACCGACAGTAGTACCCACTAATCCTTAAAATGCGGATCTCAAACACACTCTTAGGTCAGGCCCAATCTTATCGCCTCGCCTTTGGATGTATCAATGACACCCTTCCCTAAACTACATGGCCTAAGAACTTGACTTCTTTAGCCGAACTCGCACTTCCCAAACTTGGCATACATTTATGGGCTCTAAGCAACTCAAGCACCACTCTCAAGTGTTCCTCGTGCTCTTTCTATGAGGGTGAATAAATAAGAATGTCGCCCACAAAACGACCACAAACGATCCAAGAATTCCAAGATCCGGTTCATCAAGTCCATAAAGATCGCCGTGCATTGGTGAGCCCAAATGGCATCACCAGAACTCATAATGGCCATACCACTGCATTTTAATGCCGTCTTCGAATATCCTCCTCTCGACTCTCAACCGGTGGTAACCCGATCTCAAATCTATCTTAGAGAAACAACGAACCCTTTAACGGTCGAACAAATCATCTATACGGGGCATAGGGTACTTATTCCAACCGTCAGAGTCCGATTCAACTTCCTAGTCGATACACAACCTCAAGGCACCGTCTTTCTTTTTTTTAGCAAGAGGGGCGGTGCTCCCCCATGGCGATACACTAGGCTTAACGAAGCCCTTATCTAGCAATTCTTGAGCCGGACTTTCAACTCAATCAACTCGCCGGCAAAACGATAAGGTGCCATAGAAATCGTCTTGCACTAAATCAATAGAGAACTCTGTCTCGGTGGGGTGGCAAATCAACAAGATCCTGAAAGACATCCGGTATTCACAAACTACCCTTGGCAACTCAACTGGGTCTCATCACACTCACTATTCTCAAAACTAGCAAGTAAACTACTAAGCTCATTCCGCCATGGACCGCACCTCGTGGGCACAACACTACCAACTCGGTCTCCTAAGAAATGGAAAACTCCCCGCCATCAGACAAAGAAGTAACCCTCAAGCGGTAGCAATCAATAACAGCCTTAGATGACGATAACTACCCATACCCAAAATAACATCAAAGCCCTTCATGGGCATAACTACAAATGGAAAGGGAAGTCGATGATCGTCGACCTCTATATCACAACCTCTACATCCGTGCCTCAAAATTAACTAACCCCCAATAGGTGACACAACACAAATAGGAGATGCTAAAAGTGCTAACTCCAGTTCCAACACAGATGCAAATGCAGCAGATACAAAAGAATGAGATGCACTGTGTCAATCAACACTCTAGCAACCGAAAGGTTGCAAAACAAAAAGTACCTCTCACTATCGATGGAGTTGGTACCAAATCTGCAACAACAGATACACGCTACCAGAGGACCTCGTCCACTGCCACCCTCAGGAGCATAAGATCACAGACTGACCGGGATGACGGCTCCTGATTGGCCTCGAGGCTGCAGGTGGTGAAATCGGGTGAAATCCTGGCTCGCTTAGAACCAGACGCCTCAAGTGGCACTCAACTGGGCAGAACCTCTTCAGTGCCCAGCCGCCCACACCGATATCAGACAAGGCTGCCCTGCCCAAACTTCCGACCTGTGGCTGGCCAAGAAGATGCCTTTCGACCTCCGCCTTCAAGGGCAACTGAAGCTTTGTGACCTGGCCACACTTGTAACAAGTAAACTCTCCGACCGCCTCCCGAGCTCGTGACTCTGACAGGAAAGTCGACCTAGAAACTCCACCTCGAGGCTGGCCGAGGGTTATAACCCCTCTGTCTCCTACTATCACCCCGACCTCCCGACTCCTCTTGGAGCCTTTCGCCCTTCATCCTCTTCCTCGTGATCATAATCTCAAGATGAGCCGCAAGATCAACCATCGCCCATAATCCCAAACATAGACCCCACAATTCTCAACTTGAGGCCACGCCAACTTCTTCTCAAACTCAATGCAACGTTCCTGACGCCACCAATTCAGTGCAAACCTCGACAAACTAGTGAATGAGGCCTCAAACTCGCATCGATAAACCGCCCCGCTTGAGCCGGGCAGAATCGACTCTCAACTTCTCTGAACAAATGGAGACAAGAACTTCTCGAAAAGGCCAACAAAAGCCTTCCAAGTGCCTCCAATACGACCTTGGTGAACTTCCACCATCGACCAAGCATCCCCTTTAGCCGAATGATGCCAAGGTCACCTTCAAGATTTCGTCTCGATGCCTAGCATCTCAAACGTCTTCGTTATGCTCGAGCCATTCATCGCCTTTTAAGCGGCTCTTTTGATCACCCACAAACTCATCCGGATTAGACCTAAGAACTCCCTTCGTAAAAGAAGGTCCGTGATTCGCAACAACAACCCGAGCTCGATTCTCGGCTCGAGAATACCCACCGACTCGAACGCCTCGCTATCTCTCGGGCTAGAGCGCCCATAGCTCTTTCATCGCTCGCCACATTGGCTCGACCAACCCTTCCCCGAGCCGCCGAATCTCATCCCAGAAAGGCATATCTGCCTCCTAGGCCTACCACGCCTTCCACCTCTTCCTCGCCCCGACATCCTAATAAAGGTAACACGTAACGTTAGCACATTTATAAACGTGCCATAACTAAACACTCGCGTCCTAAAACATGGACCACAATAATTCACTCCACGAAGCACATAAACACATAAGCACTTATTTAATTCCATTTCTTGATAATGATAGTCCCGAGGCGTTACGAGTTCTGTGAGAAAGCGGCATTGATCAAGTGCCTTTCCAACAAGACTCCCAGAAACCCAAGGATCCAATCAACATCCTAGAAATTAAATCCCATACCCAAATAATCACATAAACATGTTATCAATTAAACACATAGCATATGACACTACACTAAGTCTCTATCAAGCGAGACAAACCCATTGTGATCCTAATCACTTCCCACGTACCCAAAGTATTCGAACTCGGTACGCTCTGATACCAAGTTGTAACGCCCTCAAAATAATGACAATAAAACCATCAATCGAACATGCATCAACATAATAAAAGTCCACCTTCTTCTATTTAACTGAACTGTTCTATACAAAAGTATTACATGTAAACAATAAAAGCGGATGCCTTAAAGGCTTACAATTTTCCAAGTTAACACTTGGTTACAATCAAGAGAGCTCTAGCTCAATACACGTAAAGCCCTTGGCTTGAAGTTACATGCAACACATCAAAAGTAAATAGAAGTCAAAAAGTCCATCCGCCACTAGCCTCCCAAGCTAAGTCCTTGGAGGTGGCATCTCGCCTCATACTGAAAAATGATGTTCTATATAGGGTGAGCCACACCAAAGAGAAATATACTAAACCATTATGAATAATGACTAAAAGATTAACAGTTGATAGATGGTCAACACTTTTACATTCTTTCATAACACATTACAATTCCAAGACCTTCAAGTCTATATTCAATTCACTCTCCATTTTCATTAAATTCTCGCTTATAACTCATGGCTCAACACAGCCACACAACTCATATGAAACAACGGCTCATATTAACCACTTACAACTTCATTACTTCCACAGATATGCATACTAGCTATATCACATTCCCAAGACAAGCATATGAGCTTTATCTACGAGGTCCATCCCCTATCTTCTCCCAAACAACATCCGGTTTAGAGGTACATCCCCTATCTTCCCCTAAACCGTGGAGTACATCCCCTATCTTCTCCAACACAACACAATGCATATAAACAACAATTATACACATCACAAATCAATACATAAAGTTAATGTATTCTTCAACTGTCATTCTTAATGACACATTTCAATGATTGGTTTTAATTTACCTAATCATCATGCATTGTCTACAACAATCAAGACTATCCTCCACCGATAGCCCAAAGCAGATATTTCTAAATGTAAAATAAATGCACAATGGATATATAATCAACATCTCAATTCCACAATTAATTATCCCAATTAATTAAACAATATAATTATAGCATTTTCTATAATTAACATTTAACCCCTAAGGTTCCATTTTCATCAATGATTCCACATTAATCTCATTTCTATGTACCAACCGCATATATAGGTTTATTTAAAACAAAACCCCAAACTTTTATAAAATTGCATAAAAGCCCCAAACTTTCCCAAAATTACGAACTATCCCCAACACATCAAAATGTCAAAATTTAAAGACGTAATCCATAAAGAGGAGTAGGATATCCCTACCTCAAAGTTTAAGCCCAAAAGGAGATGAAGACCCAAAGATCAAAATGCTCCAAACACGACTTTTTCAGATTAAATCGAAGCCCTCGTCAACCTCTACCTTTTTAACAAAGCAAGATGGGAAGGAAATGATCCTAGATAGATCAAACCTTAGAGAGAATATAAAGCTAGAGAGAAGCTCTTAGATCCGGAGGATTGGATCAAAAGTTTATAAAAAATCTAACTTAAAATTCGGCCATTGCCGAATCGATATAAACAGGCTCGCTGAAGGAAGACTTGGTCGCCGAGCGACCGCATTGAAAAACCGTAGCTCGAGCCAAGAAGGTCTCGCCGAGCCAACATCCGAACTCGCCGAAGAAAAGCTCGCTCGAGCCAGAGCTCGACCTTCAGTTCGCACTAGACGACGCTGAAGCGAAACCGCCGCTCGGCGAAGATCGAACCAGATCGCTGAAGCGAAGAATTTCGCCGAGCTGTAAATCATGGTGTTCAGTTCAGCCAGACGTTAGCTGTTTCGCTGAAGCGGCCGCCTGCTCGACCCACTGACATTAAACTCAACTCTCGCCGGCGACCAACTCCTCGCCGGCGAAGGACAAAATTTCGGCAAAGAACCCTTGGCTCCCAAACACAACCAACTCAAAACAAACCCGCCCAACACATCCTATAACTCAAATACAATATAAGAAAGGACGAAACAGACAACAATCCACTACTAACATCCACGGACACATGTCCGGATCACTATACAACAGGGTAAACCCGGATCGCTATAACCTCCTTAAAGAATTTCGTCCCTAAATTAAAACAAGTTTTTGAAAAGCAAGTCTCTTTTTTCTCCATTTTAAACAATGTCATAACACAATATTTAACAATTCGACCCATTACCGGTCATCCATCTCTTATCAAGAGGCATTTCGCAATATACATTTTCAAGCGCATCTATAACATGCATTTCTTGTTCCACTTTCCAACCATTCTCAATATACATGGTTTCACAAATCATATCATAACAAAATTTCATGATACATCTCCAATTCTATAATATAGCCAACACATGCAACATTATAATCAATTCTCACATTAAGGCAAGTTTTACACTACTTCCTTAAATCAAAACATATACCATGTTTTACAACTCAAGACACATACAATGTTCTCAAAGTTCAACAAAATTACAAGTTCTCATTACATGACTACAAATCAACAAACAAGTCCGGATATTTCTCGCGACTTCCAACTCACGCTCCCAAGTGGCTTCCTCCACCGTGATGCTTCCACAAAACCTTCACCAAAGGAATGGTCTTGCCACGCAGACTTGGTCCCGCCTACCCAAGACCAACCGTCTCTCCTCATACGAGGCATCCTCATCTACCTCTAAATCGGTCCAATCCAACACGTGATGGATCCGCTCATACTCAAGCATACTCACATGAAACACGCCACGAACTCCGGACAACTGTGGCGGCAAAGCTAAACGGTAAGCAACCTCGCCAATCCTCTCAAGGATCTCAAAAGGACCAATAAACCGAGGGGATAACTTTCCTCTTCCCAAACCTCATCAATCCTCCTAGGTGATATCTTCAGAAGACATGATCACCTATCTCAAACACCAACGGTCTCCTCCTACGGTCACAAGATAAGATTTCGACGACTGGTCAGAACAAGCCTTCTACGGATAAGCTCAACTTTTTCCGCTGCCCCTAACCAACTCCGACCCAACAAAGGTGTGTCACCCACCTCGCCCAACAAACCGGAGACTACAAGGTCGGCCATACAAGGCCTCAAGCGGTGCCATACCGATGCTTAGATCGATAATCGTTGTTATAGGCAACTCCACCAATGGCAAGTGCCTTTCCCACGCCCCATCAAATCAAGGACACAACCTCGAAGCATGTCCTCAAGGATCTCAATAGTACGCCGATCGCCCGTCGACCGAGGGTGATAAGCCGTACTAAAGGTCAACTTAGTGCCCAAAGCACTCGCAAACTCGCCACAACCTAGCAAGAAACGAGGATCTCTATCTCGAGACAATCGCCATCGGGACCCAGTGCAATCTCACTATGTCCCGGATATACAAGTCGGCAAGATGATCTACCGAATCTCTCACGCGCATAGGAATGAAGTGCGCCGACTTCGTCAACCGATCTACAACCACCCAAATAGCATCACTACCCCGCTGAGTCCTCGGAAGACCTACAACGAAGTCCATAGTGACATGCTCCCACTTCCACTCGGCAATAGGCAAGAGTTGCAACAAACCCGCTCGCCTCTGATGCTTAGCCATCACTTGCAGACAAGGGAGGCACTTAGACACGAAGACTGCCACATCTCTTCATGCCCCGCCACCAAACCGGCGACTCAAATCGATACATCTTAGTACCTCCCGATGCACCGCAAGGCGCGAATGGTGAAATTCTGAGTACCTCCTCTCAAGAAGACTCCAGACAAACAAGCGGTCTCGGTATCTCACACTCAAGTCGGGATACACCGCCAAACCCTTCTCAACTTTCCCATCGGAGATCTTCTCTCGAGGGATTCTACCTCAAGGTCACCTCTCTGTGCCTCTAACACTCGAGCCACAAGGCGTAGGTCAAGAACAACGTAAAAACAAGGTCATGACCTCAACGGATTCGCGCAGAAGCAAATCAATCTCTCCAAGTGGCCCCAACATCTCCCAGTCTCGGATGGCTACACTAGCTTCACCACTAATGGTTTTCCTGCTAAGAGCATCGGCCACAACATTGGCCTTTCCAGGATGATAATGTAACTCAAGTCGTAATCCTCAATGAACTCCATCCACCTCCTCCGCCTCAAGTTCAAGTCTTTCAGGAAAACAGATACTTCAGACTCTTATGATCCGAGAACACCTCGAATCTCTCACCATAAAGGTAGTGCCTCCAGATTTTCAAGGCAAAGATCACAAACCGCTAACTCTAGGTCGTGTGTAGGGTAATTCTTCTCGTATTTTTAATCGACGTGAGCCATAAGCTACCACTTTCCTCCTGCATCAACACACAACCCAAACCTCTCGTGAGGCATCACAATAGACCGCATAACCCAACCCCTCTTGAATAATCAAGACTGAGCGGTGGTCAATCTAACTTTCAACTCAAACGACTTTTTCACAAGTCTCACTCCATACAAATTTGACTCCTGGCGAAGTCAACCTAGTCAACAGTGAAGCTAACTCGAGAAATCTTTCACAAACCGGTAGTACCCACTAATCCCGTAAAATCGGATCTCAAACACACTCTTAGGTCAGGCCCAATCTTGCACCGCCTTCGCCTTGATGTATCAACAGACACCCCTTCCCGAAACTACATGGCCTAAGAACTTGACTTCTTTAGCCGAACTCGCACTTCCCAAACTTGGCATACAGCCTATGGGCTCTAAGCAACTCAAGCACCACTCTCAAGTGTTCCTCGTGCTCTTTCTATGAGGGTGAATAAATAAGAATGTCGTCCACAAAAACGACCACAAAACGATCCAAGAATTCCCGGAAGATCCGGTTCATCAAGTCCATAAAGATTGCCGGTGCATTGGTGAGCCCAAATGGCATCACCAGAAACTCATAATGGCCATACCGCGCATTTTAATGCCGTCTTCTAATATCCTCCTCTCGACTCTCAACCGGTGGTAACCCGATCTCAAATCTATCTTAGAGAAACAACGGAACCCTTTAATCGGGTCGAACAAATCATCTATACGGGCATAGGGTACTTATTCTAACCGTAGTCCGATTCAACTTCCTAGAGTCGATACACAACCTCAAGGCACCGCTTTTCTTTTAGCAAAGAGGGCGGTGCTACTAGCGATACACTAGGCTTAACGAAGCCCTTATCTAGCAATTCTTGAGCCGACTTTCAACTCAATCAACTCGCCGGTGCAAAACGATAAGGTGCCATAGAAATCGGCGCTTGTCGCACTAAATCAATAGAGAACTCGTCTCTCGGTGGGGTGGCAAATCAACAAGATCCTCGGGAAAGACATCCGGTATTCACAAACTACCCTTGGCAACTCAACTGGTCTCATCACACTCACTATTCTCAAAACTAGCAAGTAAACTACTAAGCTCATTCCGCCATGACCGCACTCGCGGGCACAACACTACCAACTCGGTCTCCTAAGAAATGGAAAAACTCCCGCCATCAGACAAAGAAGTAACCCTCTGGCGGTAGCAATCAATAACAGCAGGTATGACGATAACTACCCATACCCAAAATAACATCAAAGCCCTTCATGGGCATAACTACAAATGGAAAGGGAAGTCGATGATCGTCGACCTCTATATCACAACCTCTACATCCGTGCCTCAAAATTAACTCACCCCCAATAGGTGACACAACACAAATAGGAGATGCTAAAAGTGCTAACTCCGCCCAACACGATGCAAATGCAAGCAGATACAAAAGAATGAGATGCACTGTGTCAATCAACACTCTAGCAACCGAGTTGCAAAACAAAAAAGTACCTCTCACTACTGATGGAGTTGGTACCAAATCTGCTGCAACAAAGATACACGCTCAGAGGACTGTCCACTGCCACCCTCGAGCATAAGATCACAGATCGACCGATGACGAAGCTCTGGATTGGCCTCGAGGCCCGCAGACAGACCGAGCCGGTGAAATCCTGCGTCGCTTAGAACCAGACGCTCCTGAAGTGGCACTCAACTTTGGGCAGAACCTCTTCAGTGCCCAGTTGCCCACATTGATAACAGACAAGGGCGCCGCCCAAACTCGACCTGTGGCTTTGGTGAAGAAGATGCACCCTCGACCTCCGCCCTTCATGGCAAATCAAGCTTTGTGACCCGGCTGGCCACACTTGTAACAAGTAAACTCTCCTGATCGCCCTCCGGAGCACTGACTGCAGACAGGAAAGTCGACCTAGAAACTCCACCACAGGCTGGCGAGGGTTATAACCCCTCTGTCTCCTACTATCCCCATGTCCCTCCTGACTCCTCTTGGAGCCTTTCTGCCCTTCATCCTCTTTCTGCATCATAATCTCAGTATGAGTGCGGCATCAACGATCGCCCATAATCCCAAACATAGACCCCAATTCTCAACTTGAGGCCACGCCTCAACTTCTTCACAATCTCAATGCAACGCCGTTCCACGGACGCCCCCAATTCAGGTGCAAACCTGGTCAAACTAGTGAATGAGGCCTCAAACTCGGCCCATCGATAAACATCTGCTTGAGTGGCAGAATCGACCTCTCAACTTCTCTGAGCAGTAGGAGACAAGAACTTCTCTGAAAAGCGCCAACAAAAGCCTTCCAAGTGCCTCCAATCGACCCTTGGTGAACTTCCACCATCGACCGCATCCCCTTTATGGAATGATGCCAAGGTCACCTTCAAGATGCCGTCTTCGATGCCTAGCATCTCAAACGTCTTCGTTATGCTCGAGCCATTCATCGACTTTAAGCGGCTCTTTTGGATCACCACAAACTCATCCGGATTAGACGGAAGAACTCCCTCTTCGAGAAAAGAAGGTCCTGCATCTGCAACAACAACTCGAGCACGATTCTCGGCTCGAGAATACCCACCGACTTCAACGCCCTGCTATCTCTCGGGCTAGAGCGCCCATAGCTCCGGTTTCACTGCTCGGCCACATTGGCTCGACGACCAACCCCTTCTCGAATCTCATCCGGTAAAGGCATATCTCGCCTCCTAGGCCTACCGCCTTCCACCTCTTCCTCGTCGACATCCTAATAAAGGTAACACGAGCGTTAGCACATTTATAAACGTGCCATAACTAAACACTCGCGTCCTAAAACATGGACCACAATAATTCACTCACGTAAGCACATTAACACATAAGCCCTTACGAATTCCATTTCTTGATAATGATAGTCCCGAGGCGTTACGAGTTCTGTGAGAAAGCGGCATTGATCAAGTGCCTTTCCAACAAGACTCGTAAACCCAAGGATCCAATCAACATCCTAGAAATTAAATCCCATACCCAAATAATCACATAAACATGTTATCAATTAAACACATAGCATATGACACTACACTAAGTCTCTATCAAGCGAGACAAACCCATTGTGATCCTAATCACTTCCCACGCACTAAAGTATTCAACTCGCACGCTCGATACCAAGTTGTAACGCCTCAAAATAATGACAATAAAACCATCAATCGAACATGCATCAACATAATAAAAGTCCACCTTCTTCTATTTAATCGAATCGTTTCTATACAAAAGTATTACATGTAAACAATAAAAGCGGATGCCTTAAAGGCTTACAATTTTCCAAGTTAACACTTGGTTACAATCAAGAGAGCTCTAGCTCAATACACGAAAGCCCTTGGCTTGAAGTTACATGCAACACATCAAAAGTAAATAGAAGTCAAAAGTCCATCCGCCACTAGCCTCCCAAGCTAAGTCCTTGGAGGTGGCATCTTTATTACTGAAAAATGATGTTCCCATATAGGGTGAGCCACACCAAAGAGAAATATACTAAACCATTATGAATAATGACTAAAAGATTAACAGTTGATAGATGGTCAACACTTTTACATTCTTTCATAACACATTACAATTCCAAGACCTTCAAGTCTATATTCAATTCACTCTCCATTTTCATTAAATTCTCGCTTTATAACTCATGGCTCGTAACAGCCACACAACTCATATGAAACAACAACTCATATTAACCACTTACAACTTCATTACTTCCACAGATATGCATACTAGCTATATCACATTCCCAAGACAAGCATATGAGCTTTATCTACGGAGTCCATCCCCTATCTTCTCCCAAACAACATCCGGTTTAGAGGTACATCCCCTATCCTCCCCTAAACCGCGGAGTACATCCCCTATCTTCTCCAACACAACACAATGCATATAAACAACAATTATACACATCACAAATCAATACATAAAGTTAATGTATTCTTCAACTGTCATTCTTAATGACACATTTCAATGATTGGTTTAAATTTACCTAATCATCATGCATTGTCTACAACAATCAAGACTATCCTCCACCGATAGCCCAAAGCGTATATTTCTAAACGTAAAATAAATGCAGAATGGATATATAATCAACATCTCAATTCCACAATTAATTATCCCAATTAATTAAACAATATAATTATAGCATTTTCTATAATTAACATTTAACCCCTAAGGTTCCATTTTCATCAATGATTCCACATTAATCTCATTTCTATGTACCTACCGCATATAGGTTTATTTAAAACAAAACCCCAAACTTTTATAAAATTGCATAAAAGCCCCAAACTTTCCCAAAATTACATAACTATCCCCAACACATCAAAATGTCAAAATTTAAAGAGAATCCATAAAGAGGAGTAGTATAACCCTACCTCAAAGTCTAAGCCCAAAAGGAGATGAAGACCCAAAGATCAAAATGCTCCACACACCGACTTTTTCAGATTAAATCGAAGCCCTCGTCAACCTCTACCTTTTTAACAAAGCAAGATGGGAAGGAAATGATCCTAGATAGATCAAACCTTAGAGAGAATATAAAGCTAGAGAGAAGCTCTCGATCCGGAGGATTGGATCAAAAGTTTATAAAAATCTAACTTAAAATTCATTGCCGTTTAATCGATATAAACAGGCTCGCCGAAGCGAAGACTTGGTCGCCGGCGACTGCATTACGAAACCGTAGCTCGAGCCAAGAAGGTCTCGCCGAGCCAACATCGAAACTCGCTCGAAGCGAAGAAAAGCTCGCCGAGCGAGCTCGACCTTCAGTTCGCAACTAGACGCACGCTGAAGCGATTTAACCGCCGCCGAGCAAAGATCGAACCAGATCGCTGAAGCGAAGAACACTTCGCCGAGCGAAATCATGGTGTTCAGTCCAGCCAGACGCTAGCCGCCGATCGAAGCGGCCGCCTGCTCGACCCACTGTGACACAAAACTCAACTCTCGCTCGGCGACCAACTCTCGCCGGCGAAGGACAAAAATTTCAGGCAAAGAACCCTTGGCTCCCAAACACAACCAACCTGAAGCAAATCTGCCCAACACATCCTATAACTCAAATACAATATAAGAAAGGACGTAAACAGGACAACAATCCACTACCAACATCCACGGACACATGTCCGGATCACTATACAACAAGGGGTAAACCCGGGATCGCTATAAACTAGAAAAAATGTTTCTCTTGAGGTCCTTTCATTAAAAAGAAATAAATAGTGGAAATAGTGGTCGGAAGCGAAATGAAGAAAAATATATATATATATATATTTCTTTATATGTATTTGATTAGGATGAAAATTTTGAAAGGAACTGTTAGAGAGATAAATTTAGAATTTTAATTATAAATAAATACTTTTACAAATAAATTTAGGTTTTCTTATGTTCGTATATATTTTTGGCAAAAAGTTAAAACCCTAGTTACCATAATAACATGAATTATATAAGAAAATAACTTATTATAATATCACTACTTTCATACTAAATAAATTAAAAAAAAATATATATATATATATATTTATTTTTCTTTCTTTCTTTTACTTTTCACTACTACCATACTAGTAAGGCACATTTTGGGAATTGATTCTTGTAAGGCTTTTTAATTTTTTATGAAAAAAATTGTAAAAAAATGTTAAAAATAATTATTTTTGTTGTAATTTTTTGAGAGAATTACATTTCAGTTGGAGAATTTTTTATTTTTTATTTTATTTTTACACAAACATAGAAGGGTGCAAGTCGCACTTGTACTCTCACAACCTTTCACTTGTACCCAATCACATAACCACTTACACTCTATATATTTTTATAATTATTTTTGTCTGTCCCACTATATTAAAATTCTCAATTTTTTAAACTTACTAAAATTATAACTTATCAAAATAAGCCTAAATATAAAGAATTCCCCCCAAAAACATAGTGGTCCACCCAACCATATGCAATGTGGGGACATACCCGGCCCGTTGGTGTGATGCCATTCGACCATAATTTTCTAATGCCGTTTGAGTGTTTCGACAAAAAACTTTTGGTTACACAAGCTTGTGTTCTCACTGCATTTGTTAAATTGAATTAGGCGAGAAATGCACAAAATGAATATATATATATATATATACGAGCGATTAAGATTTTTTTTCTTAAAGTGAGACTTATTAATAAATTTTGTAAAATTACGTCTATTTGTATGTACTATGTATTTATTTTTATATTTGATTTTTATATTTCTAAAAGAATTAATATTAATTTCAGGACAAATTATAACTTGGTCCTTGTAATTTGTATGTTATATAAATTCGTTTTTTGTATTTTTATATTGTATTTGTCTTAATATAGTCCACATGATAACATCGGTTAAGAAATTGGATAGAAATCAAAGTAAAAATTGATTGATACAACTTTTCAATCACTTTTAAGATTGTAAATGAATTGTTTTGTTCCTTGATTTCAATTTTTGAAAAAGAATTGAACTGAATTAATATAACGCGAAAATTTTAAAGATAAATTATTGTAATTATAATTATAATGCCTATGGTGTAGGTTTTCCTTGATTTTATGTTACTTGTTAAAATTTTGAAACAGCAAAAAAAAAAATTATTGATGATAATCAAATAATTATATAATGGTAACAATGAATGCAAAAAGTATCATAGCAAAATTACAACGATCCCAACTAAAGTAACGCTGAAGTGTTTGTGCAATCATCTGCTAGCATCACACCCCGTTAGTGACTAACCAACCAAACAACACCACCACTCTACACATCCAATTAGCTACTACAAACTAAACAAGTATAATAGGAATAACGGAAGAGCAAATGTAAATCCCAAAGAAAATCCTGACTCAAGCTCTTACCCTTTGCACCCCTCTTCCTCCAAAGCAACAACTTATTTGCCTTAAATTAATCAAGAAATCTTGAACTGTAAAATGATACTCTGATCTTAATCAACTCACATAATTCTTCCAAATTAGGGGTAGAAGCATTGAACACAGTTATTTCTATGTTTCCATAATGGTCACAAAACAGCCAAAGGCAAAGCCCTCCAAATCTTTCTCCCCTTCTTATTGAATCTACCTCCCTCCCACCATGGGAATAGACTTTGAATTGAACCTGGTAACACCCCTTGTGCATCCCACCATGTTTCTAGTTAAATTGTTAACCATCATTTCTAATAAAATTTTAAAATAAGGCATTTGAGAGCGGAATAATTTTGTTATTTATATTTTTAATATGAAGCTTTATTGTTTATTGGAATTGGCTTTGGACGTTTACTACGCAGCTTAGGTGGATGGCAAAGAAGTCCACTCCCAGGGGAGCCGAGCAATAAATTCTCTTTTATGAGCCATAATCTAATTGTTAACTACCGAGTCCCGACACATAACATAAGCTTAACCTTTATGTTGTTAATATTAATCAATGCATGTTATGTTGTCTCTCTGAAATGCATGCATTCATGGATGTAGATAACACGTTTGTCATGTGGGGGATTCGTACTTGTGATCCGACTGAACCACGCAGTGAGCGATGAACTCGGCCTTGTCCAATTCCTGAAAGCAACCGCAGACATGGCAAAAGGTTCATCTTCTTCCCCACCACGACCCGTGTGGCAGAGAGAGCTCCTTAAGGCAAGGGAACCTCCACAGATAACATGCGCACTACATCACCAGTACGAAGACTCGGGGGACCACCAAAGCACCACGTCCATGGACATGTCCGACAACAACGATACACTCCATCAATCTTTCTTTTTTGGTACCAAACAGAGGACTGCCATTTTCAACCATCTTCCTCCACCACACCTTTTTCACTCATCTTCCACTCTGCAAGTTCTCACTGCGTTTCTATGGAGGTAATGTTCTTGCATCATTTTCATTTTTAATATATTTGCGTGCAAAGAAGTTATAATTTGTTTGGGAAGACTACATCGGTAGTCTTTACATTTTGTTACTTGCCTTATTTTAGTCTCTAGTGTTAATTGACTCAATTTTAACTTTTAATTTTAGAGTTTACATCAATTTATTGCAATTGATAACGCCGTTACATTTTTGACAAAATTTTTCTATGTTGTTCACGAAATAGCTCTTTTAGTTGGGTTTTTTTGCTTTTTACCAAAAAAGTTGCAGAAAAGTAGAGAGTGTGATTGTGATTGGGTGTTTTGACTTTTTAGCTATTTTAATCAAAAAACCAACACTCCAAACAGATTCATTGAGATTAGCTCACTCAATTGATTAAGTTTATAATCGGAAAAATAACAACTCAGTGGGTATTTTAAAATGTAATTACAAATTAGCGATAAAGTTTATAAATATTAATAATTAAAATTATAAATTTTTTCAAGAATTTGTAATAATTTTGTGTAATCACCACTGTGTGGTAATTTCTCTTTTATAATTTTATTTCTAAAAATAAGACACATGTCATTCATATGTGCATTTGTCATAAAAAAAATACAAACAATTGGTATCAATGGAGAAATTTGAGATAAAATAAAAAAGATTCAAGACCAAAATTGATCAAACTAAAATTATAGATACCAAAATGATATAAAGACTAGAATACATATCCTAGCAGTGTAATTTGTTCATTTATTTATGTGGCTCGTCATATTTACCAATTTTGCAGCAACAGGTGTCACACAATTGCACTCCAAATTGATCCCAATGACACCGTTAGGTGACATTCATGGTCGATGTGCGAGGCAAGTTCGGCCTGAACTTGCCTCCGTTACTATGGCAACTCATCTGTCTCTCCAGCGGCAGTTTCAAACGCTGAAATGCTGTGTAAAAATCCACTAGAATATGCAGCAGAATTGGTTAAAATAGTCAGTGGCAGATTTCTTGGTAGTCAAGGGACCTCCGTATTCATGATCATGGAATTTCATTGTTTCCAACACGACATGTGCCGTTTTGGAGAGGTTGATTGTGGGTGGGGAAGCTTTTTATGGTGGTCCTGTTGGTGGCACATCTTTTAGTAGCCCCTATGCATTGTTTAGGAATGGTGATGGAGAGGATGGGATTGTGGTGCCTATATGTTTACCTGTGGCTGCTATGGAAAGGTTCAAGGTGGAGCTTTGGAGAATGACTCCGGGACTAATGGGGATTCACATGTTGTAGAGCCCATTAAGATTACCTCTATGCTCTAAATCAAATCAGCTATGCAACCCATGGTTCTAAATATCGGCCGATACGCTACGTATCGGAAAAATGGGGTGCCGCGACGGATACAGGCCGGTATACCGCTGAGATTGAAAATCGCAGGAGTATCGGCCGAGTCCCGGTACGTATCGACTTGTAACCATTACACAAGCCGTGACGGGCCGATACTCACCGGTTTGGACTGGTACGGGCAAGAAAAAGCTAAAAAACTTGTAAAATGATTTTTAAAATTTCACCGCCGCAACACCCGATTCCCGATACGTATCAATCAATACTACCGATACCGATACTCCGCGATCGATACCGTTACATTACCCGATACCGCGATTTAGAACCTTGGTGCAACCCTATTACTTTTCTATTTCAATATAGTTGGGATAGGTCAGTATGATGCTTCATGTACTAGGGTTGCAAATGAGCCGAATTGTTCATGAACAAGTTCGGCTCAGCTTGGTTTGTTTAGTAAACGAGCCGAGCTCGAGTTTGTATAAGCTCGGCTCGTTTATTTTTATTTAAATTATATAATAAATATATTATTTATATATTAAATAATAGTATAAATACATTATTTCTATATTAAATAATATAAAAAATATTTTTTTAATTTAAATAATATAAATGATATTTAAAAAAATTATCGAGCCGAGTCGAGCCGAGCTCAAGTTTCATTAATATTAACGAGTCGAGTCGAGCTCGAGCCTAATTCCTTATCAAGTTGAGCTCAAGCTCAATAATCATGCTCAATAAGTAAATGAGCCAAGCTCGAGTTCAGCAAAGCTCGGCTCGACTCGATCGTTTGTAGCTCTATCACGTACTGGCCTTTTCTTTATTGATACATGTCTAAGTATATTTTGTATATTAGATTCTTATCAATAAAATTTTTATTTTACTAATTAAAAAAAAAAAAGTGAAATTAACCCAGTTGTATTTCACTATGTCGTGAGTTTTCATTTTGTATAATAATCAGTTAAGGAATAGAGATAAGAGAAGTTACATACATTATATAACAGATGAGACTTGATTCTTAATATCAGACACCTGTGAGTTTTTATTTTCTTGTGGTGCTGTTTTTGCCTAGGTGTTGCCGGGCTATTGGTTTGAGATTCAAGTGCTAATACTTAGATGTGATTGTTAAAATAATTTGTACATATAGGTTCAAATATGAAAATAAATAGTTTTAAAATTTTGCATAAGCAAAAATATTGGTGTACATAAATTAAAATAATTTAAACAGATTGTTATATGAAGGTGTAAATTTTTTTTTATTCATGGTGCTAAAGCTTCAATAGATCACAACTTTGCATTCAATAATCAGTTTGGATGATTTTTTTTTTTTTTGATCCCATATATTTTTTCAAGATCTATCCATATAAAATTTTCAAGGTCAATTTTGAACATTTATTTTCATAAAAAAAAAAAAAAGGAAAAGTCATTTCGCTCTTTTGATTAATCAAAAAATTAAAAAAAAAAAATTGAAAATTTATATTTACTATTCATCTTATTTGAAAGGTGTCAAAAATACATATCAAGATATGAATTTTGTCAAAAAGGGAAGTGTAAATTTCAAGTTATGAGATATATTTATTGGATTTTTTTTTTTTTGGGGGGGTACAAATTGTTGGACAAATTGTGTAAATTAAACAAGATAAATAGATTCATGATTCATCAATTACGTTATAGAATAAGAAAAACATGGTGAATATTATAACTATATTTCATAGAAATACACAATACGATCAAATGGTAAAGAAAACAAACTGAAACATGTGTGGTACCACAGTCTCCTTAAAACAGACTAGCCGCCTCATCGTGGGTGCTGGAGGTACTCCAACTTTTGTCTCTGAGGATACGATGGTTTAAACTAGCTAACGCAAAAGCACCTTTTGTTAGTTTTGATGAACCGACAATGGTAATACTCTCTCTCATAAGAAGAATAAAAATTTCTAGAGGAAACATTGAACACAAAGGGAGAGCAAACTTTTTGGTGTCGAAGAATGAAGGAGAGGGTCTTTTTTTATATACATAGAGGAAGAGAGGAAAAGGCTTCTGCAACAAATGCAGGTTTTAATTTTGCAAAATTCCCCAAACATAAATTGCAAAATTGATGGCTTTAATCCATCATGAATACAAAAGAGTCACCAGGTTTTATACACATGTATATTGTGTATAATCTTGCAGCCACATTTCCCAATACCTCTTTCATGATGCCAACTTAATGAGTTAATTTCTCATTCAAGTTTTAATGATTTTTGGTTATTCTTTTTTGTGGTGTAAAGATCTTGTTACAAAGAATCTAAACTTATTTAATCCCACCTCAACCAATAGTTGGGACCTACTTTAATTTCACATTAAAGTCACCAAAAAATTATTTTTTTCCAACAATCTCCCACATGAATAAAAATTGACCGAATAAAGAAAATGAACAACGTTTACAACAAAGACTCGGAGAGAGAGCACTCAGACTAACCTCAGACGTAAAAAGTAGTCATGGCCTTGAACCTTTCAGAGTGAAAGCCTATCTCCAGTTCTTGGTGACCAATGAACATGATGTCTTGAACTGTTCTTCCATTTGTGTAAATAGAGAGAATAGACCTCACACAGGAGTTAGTCCAACCATTGTTCTTGTTCTCATTAATGTGTCCAGTATGGCCCTGGAACACTAGCTTGGTTCAATGAGTGTTTTTAAAGAATTCGGCCTTACCACCACTTCTTAAAGAAGCGGCCCCACTTCGCATTCACATAGGTGACACAAAATCTTGAAAATCCTAGAAAATTTAGCAAGGCCACAAAAACCAACATGTGAACTATTAATCTAGTAAATTGCACAAATGGTCTTCGCCACAATATTTACCAAATTCCATAATGAGTCAATCTTACAAACCAGTCCTCAAAACCTCTCTATGACACTTTTACATACACTTGGTGAGCATAAATCAAAAATATTAGTTTGCTCACCAGCACAGGAAAACAGAGTCATATTTTTGCGAAATTGAGAGAGAGAGAGAGAGAGAGAGAGCTTCCATTCGGAGAAAACATAGTCATGTTTGGTGCGTTTACAGTCTTCCCTCTTCACGATGGCGATGGTGGAAGAGAAGGAGGTGCTACCGGTTGTCGGCGAACGCGAGGAGAAGCGGCGGTGAGAGAGGGAGGTGAGAGGTGCAGCGGAGAGAGAGAGAGAGAGAGAGAGAGAGAGAGAGAGAGAGAGAGAGTTGCTGGTTTGTTATGGTTTGGGTTGAAAACAAAATATATATTCGTAGTCGCTAATTACTTTTTTAATCCCTCCAAAATTTGAAATCTCCCTCCAAATATTTTAGTTTTTTGGCGACTAAAATATTCTTTTGTCGCTGAAAATATATTTTTGGCGACCAAACTTTTGGTCGCCAAAGATAAAAAATAATTTTTTTCTTTTCATTTGGCTACTAAACAATTTTAGTAGCTAAAACTAACTATACAGCTACTAAAATATTCTTTTGTCGCTGAAAATATACTTTTGGCAACCAAAATAAAAAAAAAAAAAATTTCCTTTCATTCGGCTACTAAACAATTTTAGTGGCTAAAACTAACTATATGGCTACTAAAATATTCTTTTGTTGCTGAAAATATACTTTTGGCGACCAAACTTTTGGTCGCCAAATATAAAAAATAATTTATTTCCTTTCATTTGGCTACTAAACAATTTTAGTAGCCAAAACTAACTATACGGCTACAAAAAAACATTTAGTCGGCCAAATGTGATATTTTTAGCGACTAAATTTTTTTTTTAGTCACCAATAATTAATATTCCCTGACCAAAAAAAATTAGTAGCTAAATATTTGACTTTTGCCAACTAATATTATTTTTGGTCGCCAATTTTACAACTTTTGGCGACTAAATTTTTTTAGTCGCCAAAAGTGGTCGCCAAAAGTGCATCTTGTTGTAGTGATATTTATATGTATAAATAATTGTAAGCACAACCCGTGCATAGCACGGGCGGAACGCTAGTATTTTATGTAAATAAAAGGATAAACTACTAATAGGTCCTAATAGTTTGACTTAATTCCCACAAAGTCTTATTGAAAATAAGTATTAGTATAATTGTCACTAAAAATAATTTTTTGTGATAATTTTTTAACATATATCGCTAAAAATTAACAATTAGTGACTGTTTTTGTCATGAGTTTTATACGTTGTCTCTAAAACTTTCAATTAGTGATGTTTTTCTGTGACAAATAAAGTTAAAAATTAGTGAAGTTTTTTGTGACGATTTTTTTAAACTGTTGTTAAAACTTATAATTAGTGACATTTTTTGTGGCATTTTTTAAATTGTCACTAAAAATTAACAATTTATGACTTTTTTTTAATAGTGTATGATAAAAACTGCCATTAATTATCATGAGACCTATTGGACAATAAATTCACTTAATAAAACCTACACATAAGTCCCCCTAAATAAAATTCCTCCTTTATTAACCGTCTATATCATTAATTTTAGCCTGCTTGCCAACTCTTGAATGTCAATAATGTTCCAAATACAATGAGTAATTATTCAATAGTTCTAGAGTACTATGAGACTTTATTTATGTAATACTCCAAAATTAGTTGTAGAGACATAATTTTGAGTTGTCCACGTGGTCTAGGTGCTTAGCCGAGATGCCACGTAGGTGATTTCGATTGGCCGAGGTGTGGTCAAACCACGTCTGAATCCGAGATGTTCGAATGAGAGACTAGAGTCCTAAATGATGAGAGATTCTCTATTTGGATCATGTTAAACTCTTGAGAGAGTTGACCATTCGCAATCTTTACCATGTCGAGGCCACGTCTCTTCCCAAGTACATACAGGGGTATACAACCCAACGTTCAGGAACAACTCCACATATAATTAACTAAATAGAATAATTTCACAATCATGCAAGGCCACATATATACCATTCATAACATTTAGCATCAACACCTTCCACTAAGGTACACTCTCATGTTCCAATACAAAACTCAACATATGTATATTAAATAGCATAGATTCACATAACCACATAACATATACTAGGCTGTTCCTACGAAGATTACTAGTCGTTCTAGAAATCTTTTTAGACCTCCAATTAGAAATCACGTTGATCAGGCGCATTTCCAATGAGATGTCTAAGAAAATTTCTAGACCCGACACAACATCTTCGAGACTCAACCCCATGCCCACATAAACATATAACATCTTAGCACATAAGCATGTTATCACATAAAATGCAAACGTCGCTCACAATCCCAAGGTAAACCCAACTGTGATCAAAACCACTTCCCACGAGCCAAGGTATTCAAACTCGGTTCGCTAGGATACCAAGTTGTAACACCCCCAAAATAATAAAATAAAGATAACTCATATACGGAATAAATATGGGAAATAACATACTTTCATACATCAGAGTCTACTGTTTAACAACCAGTTAAATGCCATGTAGGCTTACATCTTTCCAAGTCATTGCTTGGTTACACAAATTGAGTCTCACTCATTGCATCTTAAGCCCTTGGCTTTACAAATACCAACATAAACACAACAAAACATAATTAAGAAGCTCTTGCTTCCCGAAAGTCCATCCACGCTATTGCCTAGCACTCGGCCAAACAACAAATGAAGTAGTACAATCCATCATTACATTATACTTATGAAATGATAAAACTCATTATTTGATCTTCAAATCCGAAAAGCATTCCCTGTACACATATACAGGCAGGGGGTAAGCAAAGCCCACCAAACAATCTTATATTAAAACATTAAAAGATATGCGGGGACGAAGATACTTATACATATACGTGAAATCATATCATGTCAAAACCATATGATTTTATTACATAATCTCTTATATCCAAGGCCTGCATATTCATATGCCACTAAGACCAATGTTATTCCATTTTCCTTCAACTCATATCCAGTTCATATATGCTACTCAATTCATGAGTTAAATTCATTATCTTTCAACAACCAAAATGAGACTATAACTCAATGGTTTTCCAATTATGCACAACACACATAAACACTTCAAACTTTGCCATTTTACGGATATTTCGTCCGAAGGAACCGGCACCCATTTATATATAGATTTTCGGGTCTTTCACTCAGGACACTCCAGCCAACTTTCTTTAAATGGAGTCCATCCCCTTTCTCCTCCCAAATAAATATACATATGCAATGTATTTATAAACATAATCATAATCATATATGGAGTACATCCCATTTCTCCTCCCAAATAAACATACATATACAATGTATTTATAACATGGTCATATATAGAGCACATCCCCTTTCTCCTCCCAATAAACATACATATGCAATGTATTTATAACATGGTTCGATTCAATGATAACCAACAATAGATTAGCATTATATCGTCTAATCTTCATACAATTTCTACAACAATCATAGCTATCCTCCACCGATAGCCCAATACATTTATTTCCAATTTATGTTCAATATCGGAATAAATAGTTTATTCAAAACTTCCGTAGGTGAGATAATGCATATCCAATATCACCATCTATATCAATAACCATTCAATTTAACATATTCAATGTTAATTCCAATTATTTATACAAAATAATCATTTTATCAAATTAGGGCAAAAATCCCCCTTTTTCCATTATTGACCCAAATACCCAAAATCAACTATTTTGGTACACTAAGATCTTATATTCAAACCCCACATTCATTTATCTCTTATACATCAAAAACCTCTCTTTTTATTTCACACCCAAATCTTAGATTTGTCCAAACCACAATCAAATCTCATCATCTATTCACAATAGCAAATAACTAAGTTAAAAACCATATTAGAGTATAGAAAATCCCTAATTATTAAATATTACCATTTTGATCAAAATTCTCATTTCTCATTTCAATATAATTTCTAATACAATTCCAAGAGATAATACAACCATATCCATATTCATATAGTCTCCACATGTTAATCAATATTTCCAATTTAGTCATTTCAAGACAAATTTATAACATATTATATATCAAACTTCCAAAGTTCCATCATTTCTCATCCTTCTAAGAAATCCCTCATTTAAATGCAGCATGGTAAATTTTCACCGATAGCCAAAATAGTTATCTCTAACATATTAATTAAAAGATAACAACATGGACATACAATCCAACATATAACTATAACTTGGAATCTCCCATGATTCCCAACATTTAGAAACAAATCATATTATACATTTTATCAAATATGAACAACTACATTAGTTTTCATATCACAATCACGTCCGATAACCTCTCAAGGTCCATTTCTAAACGTGCCGGTTTTATTCCAACAAATACATTAAGTAAAATAATGCCGTTAATGCCCAAGAAAACATCATTTTCTTTCCAAACTCATTCTCCAAGCATTATTCAACTATGACATCCTACTTTGATCGAAAGCCCCAAAAATTAAATGTAATTTCTTTGTTTTCTTTAAAAATGCTCTTTTGGCCACAAACCGGTAAAAATTTCAAAACCAATTGCATCGAAGTCCGTTTTTGTTCAAATTTAAAACATAACTCTTTCATAACCTTACAAACATATTCCAAGTTTACATTTTCGCAATTTGGGCATCAACTTTTTATTTTTCTCAAAATTTCTCTTTTAAGCAAATAAAACACAAATTTTCCAAAAATTTTAATTAAATTATATACAACTCTAAACTCCATATGATCAAGGAAAAGTGCATAAAGAAGTGTAGGAAAAATCTCTATTTAACAATTTACATAATATTCCTCAATATCAATTTATTTTTCTCAAAAATAAATTCCAAAACTCAAGGATGAGATAAATATTTCAACATTAATTTCTCAAAATAAATTATCTAACCACTTCCTGATGTACATATAACCCATACAACTATTAAATTCTATTTTCGGATTTCTTTTACAAAATTAACAACACAAAATGATTTTTCTAAAATCAATCTCAAAATATCAACATTCTTAACATTTCAACATAATTTTTCTTCTAAAAATTACCAAACAAACATCTGAAAATATATCTATATGCAATACCTCTTATAATGATATATTTTCTCAAATATAACCCTAACACAGCTTTAATGTAAAAATATGAAGAAAGTCTCTACCTCAAATATGAAGGAAAACAAATTTGAAAATGCACACGTCGCCCGATCATGAATCCGAGAACACCATTGCAAAGATTATGACGAGCTTTCCAACTTTCATTTACAACGCTTTTGTTAGGGAAAATATAAGATTCCCCACAAGTAAATCAATCAATGGGAATAAAAACTAATGCTAAAAAATTAAATCAAAAGCAACACAAGAATTTTTACGTAGTTCCCTCAATGTGAGGTACATCCACGGGATCGAAATCCGATTTCACTATCAACCAAATAAGTTCCAAACGATTACAAACGAGACACGAATGGTCTCACAAAATCACCCTTAGGTAAATTCCAAATAATCACAAAAAAACAAGAAGAAAGACCCCACCAAATAGATGAACAAAAATCTTCAGAACCAGAGTTATAGAAGATCCAAAATAACGAACCAAATCAACTTTCACACAAAGAAAACAAAAGCTTGAACAAATCAAGCACTGTTGACCAATCTTCCCCAATTGTCAATACACCGGCACTATTACCGAAGAAGTATATCAGCCGCCGTCCACCTTGTTTTTGTGTGTAGAACAAAAAATAATATATATATATATATGATATATATATTATTAAATCTTGGGTTTTTTAATAAAACCCTAATTGTATCCCAATTGAATTGGGTCTCCACAAATATAATATATAAAAATATATTATACTTAAACCAAGCCAAATTAAAACTCTTTTTTCAAAAACCAATTGGGTCCCACACTCCAATAAGGAGGTATACCCAACAATTCTCCCCCTACTGACTTAGGTGGAGAAATCAACCATACCCGCCAAAGTTTGACACTTTAAATGTTTGTCCCTCGACAAAGTCTTTGTCAACATATCTGAAATATTATCATCTGTGTGAACCTTTTCGAGTTGCAACAATTTTGAATCTAACACATTACGAATCCAATGGTATCTCACATCAATGTGTTTCGATCTCGAATGAAAAGTAGAATTTTTACTCAAGTGAATAGCACTTTGACTATCACAATAAAACACATACTTTTCTTGCTTCAAACCCAACTCTTGTAAAAAAAATTTCAACCATAACTCTTCTTTGCAAGCTTCCGTAATGGTAATAAATTCAGCTTCGGTAGTTAAGAGAGCAACACATTTTTGTAATTTAGATTGCCACGCCATAGCTCCCCTTGCAAAAGTCATCAAATACCCCGAAGTAGATTTCCTAGAATCAATATCACCGGCCATGTCAGAATCCGTGAATCCATCAAGCATCGACTTATCATCTCCAAAACACAAACATACCTTCGAAGTCCCTCGAAGATACCTTAGAATCCATTTTACCGCTGCCCAATGTTCTTTACCCGGATTAGAGAGAAACCGACTCACCACACCAACGGCGTGAGCAATATCCGGCCTTGTACAAACCATGGCGTACATCAAAGAACCAACTATTGAAGCATAAGGAACTTTCAACATCTCTTCTTTGTCTTTTTAACTTGTAGGACATTGATTTGAACTAAGCTTGAAGTGACCCGCAAGTGGACAACCAACCGGCTTTGCTTTATTCATATTGAACCTTTCAAGAACTTTCTCAATGTAGCTTTCTTGAGATAACCAAATCAGCCCCTCTTTGCGATCACGAACAATTTTCATACCAAGTATTTGCTTTGCCGGTCCCAAATCTTTCATAGCAAAAGACTTGCTCAACTCCAATTTCAACCTGTTAATCATGGTAGAATCTTGACCAACAATTAACATGTCATCAACATAAAGCAAAAGAATAATAAATTTACCATTCAGAAAATTTTTTACAAACACACAATGGTCCGAAGTGGTTTTAGAAAAACCATTATTCATCATGAAAGAGTCCAATTTTTTGTACCATTGTCGCGGGGCTTGCTTGAGACCATGCAAACTTTTCTTCAATTTACAAACAAATTTTTCTTTCCCTTTCTCCACAAAACCTTTCGATTGCTCCATGTAAATTTCTTCTTCAAGATCACCATGAAGAAATGCGGTCTTCACATCAAGTTGCTCAACTTCAAGGTTCATACTTGCAGCCATGCCAAGTACAACCCGAATAGAAGACATCTTTACAACTGGTGAGAAATCTCGTCAAAGTCAATACCTTTCTTTTGCCCAAAGCCTTTCACAACAAGACGTGCCTTGTACCTCAGATTCTTGCCATCATTCTTCAATTTGAAAACCCACTTATTTTTCAGAATTTTCCTCCCCTTAGGCAACTTCACTAAATCATAGGTGTGATTTTCAAGTAAGGAGTTCATTTCCTCTTCCATGGCCTTTTTCCAATCACTTTTCTTTGCATGCTCAATTGCTTATTGGTAGCCCTCAAGCTCTCCTTGATCGGAAAATAACACAAATTCATTGAGAGAATACTTTCTTGAAGGTTGTCGGTCCCTTGTAGATTTTCTTAACTCAAGTTGTGGTGGCGGTTCTTGAGTTGGATGCTCTTCCTCAATTTCTGGCTCAACTTCATTAGGATTAGCATCATCCTCCACATCTTCAATAGGTGGCTGCACATCTCCCCCATTTTCATCATCAACTGAAGATGAAGGAGATGGATGTATGTCAATGAGATCACTAGTTTTTGGCTCCGGATGATCACCTTTGCCAAAGTCTTCAATTGTTTGGTCTTCAAGAAACACAGCATCATGACTTCGAATGACTTTCTTGTCGACCGGATCCCACAATCTATACCCAAATTCATCACGCCTATAGCCAAGAAAAATACATTGTCTTGACTTACTATCAAGCTTGGACCTGTAACGCCCTCAAAATAATAACATAAAACCCAACAATATAGACATGCATTAATATATAAAAGATCCACTTTCTTCCATTAGCAGAGTTTCCTTACAAAAGTATTACATGTTAACAACAAAAACAAATGCCCTAAGGGCTTACAGCTTTCCAAGTTAACACTTGGTTACAAAAGATAGAGTGCTAACTCATTTACACATTAAGCCCTTGGCTTGAATTTACATGTAATATATCAAAAAAAGGACAATAAAAGTCTGCCCCGCCCCTAGCCTCCCAAGCTATGTCCTTGGAGGTGGCATGCTGCCTGTACCTGAAAATGATGTTCCCATATAGGGTGAGCCACAGCCCAGTAGAAATATACTAAACCAGTTATGAACAATGACTACAAGATTAACAGTTGATAGATGGTCCACCCTTTTACACTCCTTCATAACACATTACAGTTCCAAGACTTTCAAGCCTATGTTCAATTTAATCTCCATTCATAATACATGGCTCAGAACCTGGCCACACAATTCATATGAGATAATAACTCATATTAACCACTTACAATTTCATTACTTCCACAGATATGCAAGTTAGCTATATCACATTCCCAAGACAAGCATATGAGCTCTATCTACGGAGTCCATCCCCTATCTTCTCCCAACAACATCCGGTTTAGAGGTACATCCCCTATCTTCCCTAAACATGGAGTACATCCCCTATCTTCTCCAACACAACACAATGCATATAAACAATAATTATACACATCACAAATCAATACATAAAGGTAATGTATTCTTCAATTGTCACACTCAATGACACATTTAAATGATTAGTTTTAGTTTACCTAATCATCATGCATTGTCTACAACAATCAAGACTATCCTCCACCGATAGCCCAAAGCAGATATTTCTAAACAGAAAATAAATGCACAAAATGAATATTAAATCAACATTTCCACTTCAATTCCTCACTTCTCATAATTAATCATACCAATTAATTAATCAATGTAATTAGGACATTTTTCCATAATTGACATTACAACCCTTAAGGTTCTATTTTCATCAATGTTTCAACATTAATCTCATGTTTTTATACCAAACATGCCTCTAGGTTCATTACAAATAAAATCCCAACTTTTGTAAAATTACACAAAGGCCCAAAGTTCCTCAAAATTACACTACAACTTCCAACACATCAAAATGCTAAAATTGAAAGACAAAATCCATAAAGAGGAGTAGGATATCCCTACCTCAAAGTTTGAGCTCAAAAGGAGATGAAGACCCAACACCCAACTTGCTCCAAAGCCAAATATTTTCAGATTAGATCGAAGCCCAAGTCACCCTCTATCTTTTTAACAAAGCACTTAGGGTAGATTCACACTCTAGAGAGATGATTTCTTAGAGAAGGCAAGTCTAGAGAGGCTCACAAATTTAGGGTTAGAAGATATAAAATTTTAGAAAAAGTGAAGTTTAGACCCCTGCTGCGAACTAATATAAATAGGCTCCCTCGAGCGAAGCCTTGGTCGCTCGAGCAACCAGACACAGAAAACCGTAGCTCGAGCCAAGAAGGTCTCGCTCGAGCCAACAACCCGAGCTTCGCTCGGCGAAGAAAAGCTCGCTCGAGCAGGGAACTCGACCGCCAGTTCGCAACTAGACGACGCTCGGCGACAAACTACTCGCTCGGCGAAGCCGAACAGATCGCTCGGCGAAGAAAAGCTCGCCGAGCGAAATCATGGTGTTGAGTCGATGCGAGACCAATCGCCGCTCGGCGAAGCCACTCGCTCGACCCACGGACACAAAACTCAACGCTCGCTCGAGCGACCAACTCCTCGCTCGAGCGAAGGACAAAAATTCTGGGCAGCAACCCTTGGTTCCCAAACACAACCAGCCTGAAACAAACCTGCCCAACACATCCTATAACTCAAATACAATGTAGAAAAGGATGTAAACAAGACAATACTCAACTATTAACATCCACGGACACATGTCCGGATCACCGTACAATAAGGGGTAAACCCGGGATCGCTATAACCCCCCCCTTAAAGAATTCCGTCCCCGAAATTAAAAAAAAAACAAGTTTTTGAAAAGCAAGTTTCTCTCCAATTTAAACAATGTCATAACACAACATTTAACAATCCGACCCATTGCCGGTCATCCATCTCTTATTAAGAGGCATTTCACAACGTACACTTCAAAGTGCATCTATAACATGCATTCCCTTTCCATTTTCCAACCATTTTCAACACATATGGTTCGCAATTCATATCATAGTAAAATTTCATGATACATAATCAGTCCTATAATATAGCCAATAAATGCAATATTACAACCCACTTCCATAAACTAAAACATAAGCTATGTTTTACAACTTAAGACATAAATAAAGCTTAAGTTCAGCAAGATTATAAAATCTGTATACAAGATTACACATCAACAAACAAGTCCGGATATTTCTCACGGACTTCCAACTCACGTTCCCAAGTGGCTTCCTCCACTCCGTGATGCTTCCACAAAACCTTCACCAAAGGGATGGTCTTGCCACGCAGGACTTGATCTCGCCTATCCAAGACCCGAATCGGTCTCTCCTCATACGAGGCATCCTCATCTACCTCTAAATCGGTCCAATCCAACACGTGTGATGGATCTGGCTCATACTTCCGAAGCATACTCACATGAAACACGTCATGAACTCCGGACAACTGTGGCGGCAAAGCAAGACGATAAGCAACCTCGCCAATCCTCTCAAGGATCTCAAAGGGACCAATAAACCTAGGGGATAACTTTCCTCTCTTCCCAAACCTCATCAATCTCCGCCTAGGTGATATCTTCAAAAAGACATGATCACCCATCTCAAACACCAACGGTCTCCTCCTACGGTCAGCATAAGATTTCGGCGACTGCATTGTAACAAGCCTCCTACGGATAAGCTCAACTTTTCCGTCGTCTCCTAACCAACTCGGGACCCAACAAAGGTGTATCACCCACCTCGGCCCAACAAACCGGAGACCTACAAGGTCGCCATACAAGGCCTCAAGCGGTGCCATACCGATGCTAGGCGAAAGCTGTTGTTGTAGGCAAACTCCACCAATGGTAGGTGCCTCTCCCGTCCCACTAAAGTCAAGGACACAACCGAAGCATATCCTCAAGGATCTGAATAGTCTTTCGGATGCCCGTCGATCTGAGGGTGATAAGCTGTACTAAAGGTCAACTTAGTGCCCAAAGCATTCTGCAAACTCTGCCACAATCTAGCAGTAAAACGAGGATCTCTATCTGAGACGATCGTCACTGGGACCCCATGTAATCTCACTATGTCCCGAATATACATGTCGGCAAGATGATCTACCGAATCTCTCACGCGCATAGGAATGAAGTGTGCCGACTTCGTCAACCGGTCTACAACCACCCAAATAGCATCACTACCCCGCTGAGTTCTCGGAAGGCCTACAACGAAGTCCATAGTGACATGCTCCCACTTTCACTCGGCAATAGGCAAGGGTTGCAACAAACCCGCTGGCCTCTGATGTTCGGCCTTCACTTGCTGACAAGTAAGGCACTTAGACACGAAGACTGCCACATCTCTCTTCATGCCTTGCCACCAAAACTGGCGACTCAAATCCCGATACATCTTAGTGCCTCCCGGATGCACCGCAAGGCGCGAATGATGAAACTCTCGGAGTACTTCCTCTCGGCAAGACTCCGGCACAAACAAACGGCCTCGGTATCTCACACACACCGCTAAACCCTTCTCAACCTTCCCACTGGAAATCTTCTCTCGTAGAGATTCTACCTCACGATCACCCCTCTGAGCCTCTAACACTCGAGTCACAAGTGTAGGCTGCGCAACAACAGAAAACAAGGCCGCAGCCTCAACGGATTCGCCCAGAAGCAAATCAAACTCGCCAAGTGCCCCCAACATCTCCCACTCTCGGATGGCTACACAAGCTACATCACTAATGGATTTTCTACTAAGAGCATCGGCCACAACATTGGCCTTCACAGGTGATAATGCAACTCGAAGTCGTAATCCTCAATAAACTCCATCCACCTCCTCTGCCTCAAATTCAAGTCCTTCTGTGAAAACAGATATTTCAGACTCTTATGATCCGAGAACACCTCGAATCTCTCACCATAAAGGTAGTGCCTCCAAATTTTCAAGGCAAAAATCACTGCTGCTAACTCTAGGTCATGTGTAGGGTAATTTTTCTCATGTATTTTCAAGCGGCGTGAGCCATAAGCTACCACTTTCCTTCTGCATCAACACACAACCCAAACCCTCTCGTGAGGCATCACAATAGCATAACCCAACCCTCTCTCCGGAATAATCAAGATGGAGGCGGTGGTCAATCTAACTTTCAACTCTAAACGACTTTTCACAAGTCTCACTCCATACAAATTTGACTCCTTTCCAGTCAACCTAGTCAACAGCCGAAGCTAACACGAGAAATCTTTCACGAACCGGCGGTAATACTCACCAATCCCGAGCTGCGGATCTCAAACACACTCTTAAGGCTGCCCAATCTTGCCTTGCCTCGGTCTTGGATGTATCACCAGACACCCCTTCCCCGGAAACCACATGGCCTAAGACCTTGACTTCTCCTAGCCAGAACTCACACTTTCCAAACTTGGCATATAGCCTATGGGCTCTAAGCAACTCAAGCACCACTCTCAAGTGTTCCTCGTGCTCTTCCTCTGAAGGTGAATAGATAAGAATGTCGTCCACAAAAGCGACCACAAACGATCCAAAATTCCGGAAGATCAGGTTCATCAAGTCCATAAAAGGCGGTGCATTGGTAAGCCCAAATGGCATCACGAAACTCATAATGGCCATACCGCGTCATGGAATGCCGTCTTGAATATCCTCCTCTCGACCCTCAATGGTGGTAACCGATCTCAAATCTATCTTAGAGAAACAACGGAACCCTTCAAGCGGTCAAACAAATCATCTATACGGGGCATAGGGTACTTATTCTTAACCGTAGCCCGATTCAACTTCCGGTAGTCGATACACAACCTCAAGGCACCGTCTTTCTTTTTAGCAAAGAGGGCCGGTGCTCCCCACGGCGATACACTAGGGCGAACGAAGCCCTTATCTAACAATTCTTGGAGCTGAACTTTCAACTCAATCAACTCTGCTGGGGCAAAACGATAAGGTGCCATAGAAATCGGCGCCGTGCCGGGCACTAAATCAATAGAGAACTCTATCTCTCGGTGGGGTGGCAAATCAATAAGATCCTCGGGAAAGACGTCCGAGTACTCACAAACTACCCTTGGCAACTCAATCTGGGTCTCATCACACTCACCACTCTCAAATGTAGCAAGTAGACCACTAAGCTCACTCCGCCCTCGCGGGCCATACCCCGGTGGTACAACACTACCAACCCGGTCTCCCAAGAAATGGAAACACTCCCCGCTCACGGTACAACAAGTAACCCTCTGGCGGTAGCAATCAATCACAGCCCGGTATGACGATAACCAGTCCATACCTAAAATAACATCAAAGCCCTTCATGGGCATAACTACAAATGGAAACGGAAGTCGATGATCGTCGACCTCTATATCACAACCTCTACATCCGTGCCTCAAAATTAACTCACCCCCAATAGGTGACACAACGCAAATAGGAGATGCTAAAAGTGCTAACTCCAATTCCAACACGATGCAAATCGTGAGATACAAAAAGAATGAGATGCACCCGTGTCAATCAACACTCTAGCAACCGAGTTGCAAAACAAAAGGTACCTCTCACTCTTGATGGAGTGGTACAAAATCTGCTTGGCAATAGCATACAGCATACTGTGGGACCTGGTCCACTGCTCACCCCTAGGAGCATACGATTGCATCTTGTTGGGATGACGGCTCCGGATTGGCCCTCGAGGCTGCCGCAGATCGATTGGTGAAATCCTGCGTCTGCCTAGAACAGACGTTCTGAAGTGGCACTCAAGCGTGGGAGAACCTCTTCAGTGCCCAGTGTCCCTGCCCGATAACAGGACAAGGCGCCCCCTGCCCAAACTCGACCTGTGGCTTTGGTCAAGAAGATCGACCCTCGACCTCCGGCCAGTAAAGCCGAAACCTTGTGACCGGTGGCCACACTTGTAACAAGTAAACTCTCCCTGACTGCCCCTCCCGGAGCCTGCACTCGGTACTGGGAAAGTCGACCTCGAAACTCCACCACGAGGCTGGCGGGGTTATAACCCCTCATCTCCTACTATCGCCTGTCCATCGACTCCTCTTGGAGCCTTTACGCCCTTCCTCCTCTTCTGCATCATAATCTCGGTATGAGTGCGGCATCAACGATCGCCCATAATCCCAAACATAGACCCACAATTCTCAACTTGAGGCCGCGCCTCAACTTCTTCTCAAACTCAATGCAGCGGCGTTCCTCGGACGCCACCAATTCAGTGCAAACACGGACAAACTAGTGAATGAGGCCTCAAACTCGGCCATCGATAAAGCTGTTACCTTGGTGGCAGAATCGATCTCTCAACTTCTCTGAGCAATGGAGACAAGAACTTCTCTGAAAAGCGTCAACAAAAGCCTTCCAAGTACCTCCAATCGACCCTTGGTGAACTTCCACCATCGACCGCATCCCTTTCGGTGGAAAGATGCCAAGGTCACCTTGATACCTCATCTTCGATGCCTAGCATCTCAAACGTTTTAGGTTATGCATTCGAGCCATTCATCGGCTTTAAGCGGCTCTTTTGGATCACCTACAAATTCATCCGGATTAGGCGGAAGAACTCCCTCTTCGAAAAGAAGGTCACGCATCTGCAACAACAACTTTGAGCACGATTCTCGGCTCGAGAATGCCTATCGACTCCTGAATGCCCTGCTATCTCTCGGGCTAGGCGCCCATAACTTTCTTCAGCCCTCTTGGCTCGGCCACATTGGCGACCAACCCCTTCTCGTGCTGGAATCTCATCCGTAAAGGCATTTCTGCCTCCTAGGCCTACCACGCTTCCACCTCTTCCTCGCCCCGACATCCTAATAAAGGTAACCGAGCGTTAGCACATTTATAAGCGTGCCAAAACTAAACACTCACGTCCTAATGCATGGACAAGCGTAATTCACTCACGTAAGCACATAAACACATAAGCACTTACAAATTTCATTTACGGATAATGATAGTCTAGGCGTTACTAGAGTTCGGTCGAAAGCGACATTGATCAAGTGCTTTTCCAACAAGACTCCCAGAAACCCAAGGATCCAATCAACATCCTAGAAATTAAATCCCATACCCAAATAATCACATAAGCATGTTATCAATTAAACACATAGCATATGACACTATACCAGGTCTCTATCAAGCGAGACAAACCCATTGTGATTCTAATCACTTCCCACGTACCCAAAGTATTCGAACCCGGTACGCTCTGATACCAAGTTGTAACGCCCTCAAAATAATAACATAAAACCCAACAATATAGACATGCATTAATATATAAAAGATCCACGTTCTTCCATTAGCAGAGTTTCCTTACAAAAGTATTACATGTTAACAACAAAAGCAAATGCCCTAAGGGCTTCTGACTTTCAAGTTAACACTTGGTTACAAAAGATAGAGTGCTAACTCATTTACACATTAGGCTCTTGGCTTGAATTTACATGTAATATATCAAAAAAGGACAATAAAATTCATCCCCGCTCCTACCCTCCCAACCTATGTCCTTGGAGGTGGCATCTTTTATGCACGAAAATGATGTTCCCATATAGGGTGAGCCACACCAAGAGAAATATACTAAACCGATTATAAACAATGACTACAAGATTAACAGTTGATAGATGGTCCACCCTTTTACACTCCTTCATAACACATTACAGTTCCAAGACTTTCAAGCCTATGTTCAATTTAATCTCCATTCATAATACATGGCTCGAACACGCCACACAATTCATATGAGATAATAACTCATATTAACCACTTACAATTTCATTACTTCCACAGATATGCAAGTTAGCTATATCACATTCCCAAGACAAGCATATGAGCTCTATCTCTGAGTCCATCCCTATCTTCTCCCAACAACATCCGGTTTAGAGGTACATCCCTATCTTCCCTAAACCATGAGTACATCCCCTATCTTCTCCAACACAACACAATGCATATAAGCAATAATTATACACATCACAAATCAATACATAAAGGTAATGTATTCTTCAATCGTCACACTCAATGACACATTTAAATGATTAGTTTTAGTTTACCTAATCATCATGCATTGTCTACAACAATCAAGACTATCCTCCACCGATAGCCCAAAGCAGATATTTCTAAACAGAAAATAAATGCACAAAATGGATATTAAATCAATATTTCCACTTCAATTCCTCACTTCTCATAATTAATCATACCAATTAATTAATCAATGTAATTAGGACATTTTTCCATAATTGACATTACAACCCTTAAGGTTCCATTTTCATCAATGTTTCAACATTAATCTCATGTTTTTATACCAAACATGCCTCTAGGTTCATTACAAATAAAATCCCAACTTTTGTAAAATTACACAAAGGCCCAAAGTTCCTCAAAATTACACTACAACTTCCAACACATCAAAATGCTAAAATTGAAAGACAAAATCCATAAAGAGGAGTAGGATATCCCTACCTCAAAGTTTGAGCTCAAAAGGAGATGAAGACCCAACACCCAACTTGCTCCAAAGCCAAATATTTTCATTAGATCGAAGCCCAAGTCACCTCTATCTTTTTAACAAAGCACTTAGGGTAGATTCACACTCTAGGGAGATGATTTCTTAGAGAGAAGGCAAGTCTAGAGAGAGGCTCTCAAATTTAGGGTTTGAAGATATAAAAGTTTTGAAAAAGTGAAGTTTAGATCATTGGCCGCGAATCGATATAAATAGGCTCGCTCGGCGAAGACTTGGTCGCTCGGCGACGGAACCTAAAACCGTAGCTCGAGCCAAGAAGGTCTCGCTCGAGCCAACAACCTGGCTTCGCTCGGCGAAGAAAAGCTCGCTCGGCGAAGAAAAGCTTCGCTCGAGCTAGGAACTTCGACCCTTCAGTCTGCAACTAGCGCCTTTCGGCGACAAAACTACTTCGGCGAAGACGAACAGATCGCTCGGCGAAGAAAAGCTCGCTTCGAGCGAAATCATGGTGTTCAGTGCGATGCAGGCCTTGTCGCTCGCTCGAGCGAAGCCACTCCGGCTCGACCCACCAGACACAAAACTCAACGCTCGCTCGAGCGACCAACTCCTCGCTCGAGCGAAGGACAAAAATTCTGGGCAGCAACCCTTGGTTCCCAAACACAACCAGCTTGAAACAAACCTGCCTAACACATCCTATAACTCAAATACAATGTAGAAAAGGATGTAAACAAGACAATACTCAACTATTAACATCCACGGACACATGTCCGGATCACCGTACAATAAGGGGTAAACCCGGGATCGCTATAGGACCTCTCATCCTTTGGAATGTGAACAAAAGCTCGACAACCAAACACTCTCAAGTGCTCATAAGATACATCTTTACCGGTCCAAACTCTTTTAGGAACATCACCATTCAAAGGATAGCAAGGAGACAAATTGATCACGTCAACCGCTGTACTCATTGCCTCACCCCAAAAGGATCTTGGCAATTTAGCTTGTGAAAGCAAACACCTTGTTCTTTCCACAATGGTGCGGTTCATCCTCTCGGCAATGCTATTTTGTTGAGGAGTCTTCTTAACTGTCTTTTGGTGCCGAATACCTTGGCTGCGACAATACTCATCAAATGGCCCAATGTATTCACCACCATTATTTGATCGGATGCACTTCAATTTCTGTCATGTTTCTCTTTCAACCATGGCCTGAAAATGCTTAAATACTTCTAGAACTTGATCTTTAGTTTTTAGTAGAAAAGCCCAAACTTTCCTTGCATAATCATCAATGAAAGTAACAAAATAAAGTGCACCACTATGTGTTCTAACTTTTAAAGGACCACAAACATCCGAATGAATTAACTCCAACACATTTTCTTTTCTAGAAGCAACATTTTTATGAAAAGAAACTCTATGTTGTTTACTCGCCAAACAATGAACACAAGTTTTAAGATGTGTACCTTTCAAACCAGGTAGAAGCTCTTTCTTGAACAAAACTTGCAGCCCCTTTTCACTCATATGGCCAAGCCGCTTGTGCCACAATTCGGTAGAAGTATCATCTTGAAGTGCATTGACAACACCTTTACAAATTTTTTCCTGCATCGAATAAAGTGTATGAGTCTTCCTGCACTTAGCCACCACCAAAGAACCCTTTGTGAGCTTCCATATTCCATCACCAAATTTGTTGTTGAAGCCTTCATCATCTAGCTTCCCAATAGAGATCAAATTGAAGCGAATGTCGGGAACATACCTCACATCTTTAAGCAACAACTTGCAGCCCAAATTTGTTTCCAAGCAAACATCACCCATACCAATAATCTTGGACAAACCTTCATTACCCATTCAAACAGAACCATAATCTCCTTCGGTATAGGTAGTGAAAAAATCAACTCGAGAAGTCACATGAAAAGAAGCACCAGAATCAATCACCCAATTGCTCTCTCGGCCCACAAAATTGATACAATTATCTTCACAAACGACCATGAGATCATCGGTAGTAACTGCCGTTGTGTCTTCTTGCTTCTTATCCACACTTTTGTCACGTCTTTTCTCTTTATTCTTGAGCTTTCGGCATTCCCGCTTCATGTGCCCTTTCTCATGGCAATAATAACACTCAACGTCTTTCTTTGAAAAAAAAACCATCTCTTGACTTGTCACGGCTTTGATCACGACCATGAGGAGTCTTACTCCTCCCCCTTGTTTTGCTTCGGCCTCTCACAACAAATGCTTCCGAATGAGAGGAACCGGCTGATTTTCTTCTAGTTTCTTCATTCAACAAGCTACTAGTGACTTGGCCCATTGTGACAACTCCATCGGGTGCCGAATTACTAACTGTCACAACCAAAGTCTCCAAACTTTCGGGCAAAGAACTAAGTAACATCAAAGCCTGCAACTCATCATCAAAAATAATTTTCATAGAAGCAAGTTGGTTAACAATACTCTTTATTTCATTCAGATGTTCCGGAATAGGGCTGCCCTCTTTATATTTTAAATTAACCAACTTACGAAAAAGAAAGGCTTTATTTGTGGCTGATTTTCTATCATAAAGACTCTCTAATTGTTTCCATAAATCGTATGTCGAAGTTTCAATAGCAACATGATGAAATACACTGTCATCAATCCATTGACGAATAACACCAACGGCTTTTCGATTAAGCCTCTTCCACTCATCATCTTTCATACCTTTGGGTTTGCCACTATCACCCTCAATAGGCCCATACAAGTCTTTACAAAATAATAGGTCCTCTATTTTAGTTTTCCAAGTTACCCAATTACTTCCATTGAAGCTAGACATGCGACCCACATTCCCCTCCATTGATTTACACAAATAAATAGACCCAAATAAACCGTAAGCTCTGATACCAATTGTTAGGGAAAATATAAGATTCCCCACACGTAAATCAATCAATGGGAATAAAAACTAATGCTGAAAAATTAAATCAAAAGCAACACAAGAATTTTTACGTGGTTCCCTCGATGTGAGGTACATCCATAGGATCGAAATCCGATTCCACTATCAACCAAATAAGTTCCAAACGATTACAAACGAGACACGAATGGTCTCACAAAACCACCCTTAGGTGAATTCCAAATAATCACAAATAAACAAGAGGAAAGACCTCATCAAATAGATGAACAAAAATCTTCAGAACCAGAGTTGTAGAAGATCCAAAATAATGAACCAAATCAACTTCCATACAAAGAAAACAAAAGCTTGAACAAATCAAGCACTGTTGACCAATCTTCCCCAATTGTCAATACATCGGCACTATTACCGAAGAAGTATATCAGCCGCCGTCCACCTTGTTTTTGTGTGTAGAACAAAAAATAATATATATATATATATATATGATATATATATTATTAAATCTTGGGTTTTTTAATAAAACCCTAATTGTATCCCAATTGAATTGGGTCTCTACAAATATAATATATAAAAATATATTATACTTAAATCAAGCCAAATTAAAACTCTTTTTTCAAAAACCAATTGCGTCCCACACTCCAATAAGGAGGTATACCCAACAACTTTTGCAAAATCTCACTCTAAACACTCCCACTCTAAGCTTAAAGCTTATGTCAACAATGGAGGAAGAGAGAGAGAGAGAGTGTTGGGCTCCTCTGCTCAGCCAAAAAAATGAAAGAAAGAAAAAGGAAATGATGGGAACAAAGAGGGAGGAGCAACCCCATGTGGGTTTGCTTTCCCAATCATTAGTTTTTCAAAATATTAATTTTTTTATAATAATATTTTTAAATTTTATAATATAAATTATAAAATGATATAATTTTTCTCGACACAAAATATAATATTTTGATCACTACGAAATATACACATTTTCATTCTTTATAAAAATATATAATTTTTCGCCATATGGTACACACCATAAATCAACTATCAAATATTTATTATAGTCCTATGTAATAAATAATAACAACTCCTAAGGTGGTTACTACCAATCACCTAATTAAAAAGGACCAAACACCCAAAACTCACTTTCAAATTCTGCTATACACTAGACCGAACACTGATCAGTCCGCGAATTGTCATAAAATAAATACTCATCAATAAATTCTGAAATTTTTACCCAACGTGCTAGACTCATATGTGAACAACATATAAAAATTTCATAATTTTCTGAGATCGGAAACTATTTTAAAAAAATACAAAACCGAACTGTTTTCGCACAGAATTTACACAGCAGTCAAATCCGAAAATTTGTTCAATTAAATTATGTACTGTCTAATTTTTTTAAAAACAATTCTGGGTCATTACAGTCTTTGGGTGGACAAGTCATCTTGGTGTTTTTTGTCTCCTTGTGTGCAAGTGTTGGGCTTTTCTATTCTTTCGTGTGCTCTACGACTAAGTTTCTTAGATCTTGGTAAGGAGATCTAGTTTGCTTTGTGAAGTCAAAAATCAACACCCACAATGTAGCACCATCTATGAGAGTTTAGTAGGAATAGATGGCCAACAAAAGACAAGAAGGATAGGAAGGATCATATTGATTCTTGATTCTTGTTTTTTGTTTTTGATGAGTGGACATTTGAGTCCTTGTTTCATGAAGCCGACGAATCGTGATCTCGGTCAGAGGAGTATCTCTAACATGTTGTTTAGCCTATATATTGGAAGATTAGACGATATAGATTCCATCATCTGAGGTTGCCAAGGTAATAGAACCCACGAGGTAGTTGTGGGGACATAATTTTGAGTTGTCCACGTGGCCTAAATGGTTAGTTGAGGTGCCTCGTGGGTGATTCTGATTGGCCGAGGTGTGGTCAAACCACATTTGAATTTGAGATATTTGAATGAGGGAGTAAAGTTCTAGATGATGACAGACTCTCTATTTGGGTAAGATTGGACTTTTGAGAGAGTTAATCTTAATCCAAATAGGAAGAGTCTTGGATAATTGATATCCTTGTAAATGATAAAATCCTATGAAGTAAGACTTCTAAGGACGAGGGTATTACTAGCTATAAAAGTAAGGCACTCTCGTGGGTCTAAGATATGCTTTTGATTGTGAGTTGTTATAGACATCTCATTTTGACTAGCCATAGGATTTAGGCGCTTTCTTCTTAACACTCAATGATGAAAATTGGAATATGCTATTTTACGAATTTCTTAGTAGAAAACCCAAATTTGTTGAGGTTTACTTACTAAGTTAAGTAAGTTTATAATTTTGCTTGTAAAAATATGACACATAACACTTATGTGTATATTTTTTATTTAAAAAAAAAAATACTTGTAACCAATTAGATCAATTGTGATAAAGTCATAAGTGTAAGATCAAAATCGAGCCAATTGAAATAACATGGAATAAAATGACACAATGATCAAAGTACAAGGACTACCTTCATAATTTTTTAAAATTTTTTTATGTTCACCAGCCTTATCAAGCTGAACTTACAACTACTCGAGCTCAGCTCGATTAATCAACAAACCTAAAAGTTAAATTCGAATTGTTCATTTAGTAAACAAAACGAACTCAAATGAGCTTTAATTGAGTCGAGCTTGAATTATTCATAAATAGTTCAGGTAGTTTGCAGCCCTACTTGTACCCTTTTAGAATGGATTTTATTATCGTGTGCCCTTAAAGCCCTATTTGGAAAGTGACTTTTTGACTAAAATATAAAATTAAAAAAATCAATATTGTTGGAAAGGACGTTTTGACTTCTTACATATAAAAAAAAAAAAGCAAAAAAAGAAGTGAATAAGAAGAAATATTTAGCTTTGTAAAATAAGTGAAAATGAATCTTCAACTTTTTTTTGTATGAATTGAAACATTTTTTTATTTTTAACTTTTTAAGTGAGTTTTTAACTAAAATAATCACGTGTCAAACGACCACTTAGGATATATATAAAGAAATTTATAAAGATTTGTATATACTCCAAAAAATATCTATAATATAAAAAAAAAATTAATTTTTTTTAATATATACCATTAAGGCAAACATTAAGAATAATTTTTAGAAATATAAATAGTAGTTTCGTCTAAGAGCATCTCCAGCAGCCTCTTTATTTCACTAAAATCTCTACAATAGCAAGCCAAAGGCTTAAATTTCTTCTCCAGCAACCTAGCTAATGTGAAGCTAAACTAACATTTTGCTACAGCACCTCGCTAGGAAAGACGAGGTACTATGCACTAGTTTTTATTTATTTTTTTATCCTTTTTTAATTCGAACTTTTGTTTCTCTTTCTATGGCACTCTTTCTCCGTTCTATTTGTTTTCTTAATCTAAAATCTCTCGGCTCTTTCTCATAAAATAACTTTAAAATATAATGGTAAATTGCAAATACACCTCTTGAGATTTGCTAAAAATATAAATTGTCCTCTGCAGTTTGGAAAATTACAAATAGCTCCCTGTCAGAATTTTTTATTTAACAGAATTAATTGAAAAAGTAAAATTTCTAACTGTTCACCTATACAATAATAAAATTATCTAAACAATAATAAAATTATCTGAATTATTAATTGAAATAAAATTTTAATATTATTAAAAATTATTTATTAACTTGATGATTTATTAATAAAATGACCTATTTGTTATGAAATTAGAAACCTTAGGGGCATAATGTAATTTCTAGAACCACATGGGATAATTTGTCATTTAAGTAAACCTCAGGGGTGTGTTTGTAATTTACCCAAAATAGAATTTTTATACATAAAATTTATAAATAAAAATAATGACTATAGAAAAATATGATCGTTTGAAAAATATGACAGTAAAAAAATAGAACTTTTACAAAAATATGATTATATTTAAAAGAATGGAAAAAAAAAATAATTTGAAAGAAGTTAGTTTTTTTAATTTTTTTAATTTTTTTAATGAGAAAGAAGGTAGCTAAAGTATAAGAATATTTTAATAGAAGATAACTAAAGTAGATAGTTTTGTTGGAGTGTATATTAAAAAAATGACTAGTTAAAATAGTAAAATAAAATTTTAAATAGTTACTTTGACAATCTTTACTGAAGATGCTTTAACTCCAACTAGGGCTGTGCATAATACCGCCATTACTGCCAAAATCGCACCGAACCGTGCAAAAATTTCAACTCTGGCAGGCGGGTTGGGCAGGTGGGAGGCCCAGCACTGGCGAGTCGGCGCGGGTGGATGGTGGAATTTCCCAACCCGCAGGTCAACCCGCCCCGCCCCGACCCGCACATGTTTAAAAAAAAAAAATGTTATGCTTATACACACACAGACCTTATACTCACACACATACACACAATAATTTCCCCATCAAACCTAATTGACGCCCACTCGCACATTTCAACTTCGTCACATTCACACACACAGTCTTTCCTCACTGTCACTGCTACAACATTTCAGCGATTCACACACATCGCCGCTGCCGTTGTGCTGATTGCCTCATCGTCGACAGCCTTTTCTCACCGCCGCCGTTGGTTTCTCCTTCCCTTGCCGATCTGTTAGCCTCTCCTTTCCTCACCGCCGCTGCTGTACCGATCGGCTCACCACCACCACTGTTAGTCTCTCTCTCTTTCTCTCTCTCTCTCTCTTTCTCGATGCTCTCTCTGTCTAATAGTTTCTTTCGCTGCTCTCTCTCTCTCTCTCTGATGTATATGCTCTATATACATATAATATATATATATATATATAACATCAGTGAATAAATAGTGATAATTTTAATTTTTATTTATACTTATTATAATTTTTATTTATAATTGATAATTTTAGTAATTGTAATTTTATTGTGTGAATTTAATTTTTATTTATACTTATTATAATTTTTATCTATATGTTCTGTATGCTCTCTCTCTCTCTCTCTCTCTCTCTCTCTTTCTCTCTGTGTTCTATAGGCTCTATAGACTATATACATGTTGAACAAAGTTGGGAACACTTTAGTAATTGTAATTTTTATTTATACTTTTATCATTGATAATTTTTATTTATATGCTCTCTCTCTATTCTATATGTTCTCTCTTTTACTTATAATTTTTATTTATTTACTTATCATTCATATAAATTTTATATTTTTATAATAGGGAATGGATGAGAAAAGTACAACTACTGGTGGAAATCCTACACCAACTACCGAATCAACCATTATTGCTAGTTTTACCACTACCATAATGCCTGCTAAAAATTTTGGTAAAACTCGTCCATGACCTAGTATTAATTTAGATAAAAAGAAATCTGAGGTTTGGGAACACTTCACTTTACTTGATGATTGTGAGCCTGATAAACCTAGGGTTGTTTGTAATTATTATGGTAAGAATTATGGTGCTTGTGGAAAACAAGATGGGACTAGTAATATGTGGAACCACCTTAAGCATCAATGTATGAAGTCTCCTATTAGGAAGTGGACAAAAATAAAAATGGTCTCTCTTTTGTTAAAAAGAATGAGAGGAAAAGGAACATGATGGTCGAAAGATTAGATCTCTCAAAGCGATGGATATGATGAAAAACTTTGTAGGGAAGCACTAAAAAGATAATTATAATTGATGAATTACCTTTTAGGCATGTGGAGATGGAAGGTTTAGAAATTTTTGTTTAGTTATGGAACCTAAGTTTCCTGTCCCTTCTCGCACTACTGTTGCTCGTGATTGTCTGAAATTATTTCTTGATGAAAAGCAAAAATTGAAAAAAGTTCTAAGGAAACAACGAGTATGCCTAACCACTGACACTTCGGCATCAATTCAAAATCTAAATTATATGTGTGTCATCGGCCATTGGATTGATAATGATTGGAATTTATACAAAAGAAATCTTAGTTTTTGTATAGTTCCTAATCATAAGGGTGAGACAATTGGCAAACAATTAGACAAATGCTTGCAAGACTAGGGGATTGATAAGATTTTCGCTGTTATAGTTGATAATGCAAGCTCTAATGATAGTGCTATTGCATTTTTGAAGAGAAGAACCAAAGATTAGCTTTCCACTATCTTGGCAAATAAGTTTTTGCATATGAGATGTTGTGCACACATAGTTAATTTAATTGTTTGTGATGGTTTAAAAGAACAAAATCATTCAATTGCCAAGATTCGAAAAGCTGTGAAATATGTAAAGTCATCTCCAGTTAGGCTACAAACTTTTAAAAATTGTGTGAAGCATAAAAAGACTGCTTCTAAAAGTTTGCTATGCCTTGATGTTCCAACAAGGTGGAATTCCACCTATTTGATGTTGGAGGTAGCCGAGAAATTCCAAAAAGCTTTTGAGTGTTTAGAAGAGGAAGGCCCACAATTCAAGTTATTTTTCATGGAAAATGATGATGAAAATGAGAATGCAAATGAGAATGATGGTGGAACAGGCAAAGGGAAAGGAAAAAGATTTATTTCATCTCCTAAAGTAGAGGATTGAGAGGTAGCTAGAGTCTTTGTGAAAATTTTAAGACTTTTTTATTATGTGACTTTGCAACTTTCAGGATCTTTGCATGTGACATCTAATTTTATTTTTTTTCATCAACTTGTATTGGTGCAATCTAAATTAGTTCAATTGAGTAAAAGTGGGGATGCGGTGTTGAGTAACATGGCTGATAAGATGAAATTGAAATACGACAAATATTGAGAGAATCTTGATAATATTAATTTCTTGTTATATGTTGCCATTGCGTTAGACCTTTGCTACAAGTTGACATATCTTAAGTTTTCATTCAGTAAAGTGTATGAAAATGACAAGGTAGAAATTTTAGTGGCGAGGGTGAAGGAAACATTGGAGCGCTTATTTGATCATTATGTTGAAAAGAACAATGTTGCTAATGTTGTACCTTCATTTGCAAGTAAAGCTCCTCAAGTGATGGAAGTTGATGGAGAGGAAGATGAAGATCCCATGACACTCTTTGCCTCTCAATATATTAATCATTTGGAGTCGGAAAAAAGTGTGGAGAACAAGTCAGAGTTGGAAAAATATTTGGTTGATGATTGTGTAGACCCAAGAGTTCCAAACTTTGATATTTTGAATTGATGGAAGGTTAATGGCAATAAGTATAAGGTTCTCTCTCTAATAGCAAGAGATGTGTTAGCTGTCCCAGTTTCTACAATGGCCTTTGAGTCAGCTTTTAGTACCAGTGGACGTGTGCTCGATCCATTTTGGAGTTCTTTGACGCCGAAGATGGTGGAGGCGCTAATTTGTGCACAAAATTGGTTATGGTCTTCATCAATTCCAATCAATTTTAGTGAATGTATGGATGATGTTGAACAATCTAAAGAAATTGAGTCAGGTAATTTTTTTGATTTGTGTTTATTTTAAATTAATTATTTAATATTGATTTTAGCTTTTATGTAACTTTGAATAACATTAAAAATATTTATTATTTTTCAAAATTTTTTGCATCATCTATTGCACAAGAAGCAACTATTGTTGAGGACTAATTTGTCTCTAAGTTAGTTTGGTTTTAAAGTGCTTGAGGTTAGACTTAATTCTTACTCTTGAATATTATTTTATTTTATTGTATTTTTTTTTTTTTTTTATAATGATTTTGATGATTGTGTTTTGTTATTTATTTATGTTTTTTTTGCTTATGTCTGCAGATTAATGAGTTTGGTTGAAGCAAATTGTGAAGGGTTGAAGTTATTGGGAAATTTAATGAGTAGATTAACTTTTTGAACTTTTGGATTGTTTGTGGACTTTTATTAACTTTTTTTTTTTAAAAAAATTCAGAACTATGTTGGATGTTGGATTTAGATTAACTTGTGAACTTTTAGATTGTTTGTGGGCTTTGATTAGCTTTTCAGAATTTATTTCAGAACCATGTTGAATGTTGGATGTTGGATGAACTATGTTAAACTATGTTAGATATTGGATAAACTTTGTTGAACTATGTTGAATTGTTTGTGAACTATGTTGAACTTAGATCAACTTTAGAATTTTTTTTGAACTTTTTTTTAGTATTTATTGCCTTGTTAAATTGTTGTTGTATATTTCTTTGGAGTGTTGGATTTTTAGTTTACTAGTTTGTTAATATTTAATGTTATATTAGATGAATATTTTAATTTTGACTATTTCAGTTACTTTATAAATTAGATTTTTTTACTCTTTGATTCAAGTTTTGTAATTTCAATTATATTTTTTATAAACTTCCAATCTACCTGAACCACCAAGGCAAATTCTGTAACACCCTCAAAAAAATAAACCCATAATATATAATATTAACATGCGTCATTATAAGAAAACAAAGAGTATTATTCCATTCATCAGAGTAAACTTATTAAAAAACATTACATGTAATAAAGAAAGTAAATGCCCTACAGGCTTGCATCTTTCCAAGCCAATACTTGGACACAAAAATATGAGTACTAAGTCATTTACAAGTTAAGCCCTTGGCTTGAGTCCTTACATGTAATATCAAATAAAGCAAATAACAACTAATCTAAAATGAGTCTTCAACTATAAATCCTTCCAAGCTAATTCCTTGGAGGTAGCACATCACCTGAACCTGAAAATGATGTTCCCGTATAGGGTGAGCCACAACCCAGTAGAGATATACTAAACCAAATATAAGCATTGAATAAAGCAATAGCATTCAATAGATGATTAACACAAATTACAAATTTCATTATCATACTGTTTCATAACTATAATGCCCATAGCATGTTTTTCTTCTCATTATTTGTTCAACTTTTCATTTATACCAATATGGCTCAGAACCTGGCCAACTATAACAGTGAGAGTACATCCCACATTAACATTTCTTCCAACATCAACAAATTTAATGAGACTAAGTCTCATACCAAAACACTTCCTGTCACGACCCCAACCTGCCCCTAGTAGGGTGGTGCCGAGATGGCCAGTAATCCGAGATCACCAAAGGCCGGCTTACAAAATTTCACACACACGACAGAGTAATCATAGGGGCTCACAAAATTGCGGAAGCGATGAATCAAATACAAAAGGTCCATTAGAGCATGTGCGTAAATCAAATGTAAAGACATATACAAAATAGTCTTACAACCAATCCAAGATAACAAAATACAAAACAAATCTTGATCAAAAGGCTTCTAGGCCGGCATGCACAAAATACAAAATTACAAGTCAAGAAGCATGATTTTCAAGTTGGCGGCGTAAACTCAAAAGGCGGTAAAAGCGATATGCCGACAAGAATGCAAAGCTTTGCCGACGTAAAACAAGTAGGCCAAAGCAGGCTTGCAAACACATCTAGGCGCCGCCGCCATCCTGCTCATCACCTACATATATATATATAGAGGGTGAGTATAAAAACTTCGATGAATGGTACAAGAAATAAAGGTTTTGCATGAATATGGCGAAATGCATACAAAACAAAACATGCCAAAACCATCCAAATATTAGCCGAGGTTCCTTCAAAGCAAAACAAGCATTAGCGAGGTTCTTTCAAAGCAAAATACATCAAAGCTAAACGAATCAAGGGATGAACCGTATTCATCTCAGAGAATCTTACACATTTCGAGAGAGATACTCACCGACATCGTGAGAACATAACCAAAGGCTGTCCAAACAAGCGAGCGTGTAGTAGTCCATTAGTGGCAAACAAGATTGGTGTGATCCGAGATCGATTTTAACAAAGTGGTCTTTGCAAAGTTTATAGTCCTCCCCAAAGGGACTTATGTTACTTAGGCCGTAGCCCCTTTTTTTAACTCAAATAACTTTTCCAAGAAGGACCGTATCCTTTATACACAAGAGTCTGTGTCACTTAGGCCGTAGCCTTTTTGACCAAGTGATGCTCGAAAGTTTAAAGTCCTCTAGCACAAGGGACTTGTGTTACTTAGGCCGTAACTGCTTTAACACCTAATCTTTTCAAGAGAGGACCGTATCCTTTATACACAAGAGTCTGTGTCACTTAGGCCCGTAGCCCCTTTTTGACCAAGTGATGCTACGAAAGTTTAAAGTCCTCTAGCACAAGGGACTTGTGTTACTTAGGCCCGTAACTTTGCTTTAACACCTAATCTTTTCAAGAGAGGACCGTATCCTTTTTAACAAGATGGTGCTGAAAGTTTAGAGTCCTTGACTAAGGGACTTTTACACTTAGTCTTTGCGAAGATTATAGTCCTCGACCAAGGGACTTAGAGATAGCATCAAAACAAAGCTTATACATGATACATCAAGTTTGGCTAATCATTCATGCCGAACAAATACTTTCATCAAAACAAATCAAGACAGGGTTTAACAAAACCGTTTAACATAGCTTTATTAAAAGCACCACACAGCTCGGTATTCACGTGGAGGCTCAAAGCAAAGTTCACAGGCATGCCAAATCACAAGGCAAATAACCTATTCAAGACATCCTTCCCTTACTACAGAATGATCTCGGCACTCCCACCGAATCCAAACAAATAACAAAACGAAACATGCAAAGTCTCCCAACTCGTGGAAACTCTCTGGGTTCCATCCTGACAATGCCGAGGTCCGCACCTCCTTGCGAGGTGTGGTCACGATGGCCACATATAAAACGAAATCGGAAACACGAAGTTTCGAGAAGAATGCAAGAACATGAGCATCAAGAACATCAAAACATGCATGCAAGAATCATAACTCTTTATCCAAAATCGAGATTTGGCGCTAGGAGTCCAAGAACATGGACCTAGGTACTTATTAAAGAAAACCATGCAAGAACAAACACAAAACATGATTCTTGTTCCAAACTTTCGGATCAAAACGAGGTTCTTCTTCAAGAACACAAAAACATCATGTTTCTCTTTGAAACCAATTTCAAATCGATGCATGGCATGCAAGCAGATCCAATCATGCAATGTAGCTAGATGATCGATAAGAACAATAGATGTAGAACAAGAATCTAACCTCAAAAGCTGAAATCCAATGGTTCGATCTTCCACGATCAAGCAGGACTCAACTTCTCTCTCTAAAACTCTAACTCTTGTTCTAGAGCTTCTCTCTCTAAGCAAGACAAAGATTGAGACCAAATGATGCTAACAAGATACACAATGATATATTATAGATGCGTTGTCATCATAGCCTTGGCTCGGCCACGTGGCATTCCCGGATTGGTGCAGCTAAAAAGTGACTGCTAGACAAGACAAGTCTCTCACAAAACGTACACAACACGCTTGGTGGCAAAACACGCCGGCGAGAAATGACCTCGGCCAAAGACAAGACTTCGCAACAGTCAACAAAGGCAGCGGCTAGGGAGGCGACACTTGACTAAGCTGCCACACCTTGGCACAGGGTGTACCACATCTCGGCCTAGGCCATACACCCGCCAAGGACAAAGATCACAAGCACAAAACATCTCGGCAAACATGCCGAGGTGAAGATAGAGGTCGGCTAAGGTTCCAAAACCGTTCAAAGCATAAAGGCTCAAAGGCGAACTATGCCAAGTCGACCGCTTAGGCTCCAAACAAGGTGCAAGTTCAAGCAAGTTCACGATTAACCAAGCAAAGCAAAACAAAATCTCAAGATTACAAACTTATCAAGGCAAGATTACACAATATGCATGCAAACAAGACAAATTCAAAGTGAGGGTTGTTACATCCTACCCTTAAAGAAGTTTGGTCCCCAAACTTAAGATACCTTGTTCCAAGAATAACTCGGATGTCGAGTTCTCATTTCCTCTTCCATTTCCCATGTGGCATCCTCGCCATAGTGCTCTTTCCATTCCACCTTTACCATTGGTATCGACTTGTTTCTCAATTGCTTAACTTGCATCAACAATAGACGTCGGCTTCTCCTCATAGCCCAAATTCTCATTAACTTCGATCCCGAGAATATTTAATTACATGCGTGGATCCGAATATACTTCCTTAACATCGAAACATGAAACACGTTATGGACTTGGCTCAATTACGTGGCAAAGCAAGTCTCAGAGCAGCTTGAGTTAACCTTGTCAAGAATTTCAAATGGACCAATATAGCGGGTGCTAATTTACCTTTCTTCCCAAATCTGAAACCCCTTTCATTGGTGAAACCTTTAGGAATCGTGATCCCCAACTTCAATTCTAACTCGTTTCTTCTCGTCGGCATAACTCTTTTGTCGACTCGGGCGGTTTTGATCCTCTTTGAATAAGTTTAATCTTCTCTGTTGTTACTTGAATGAGTTCGGGACCAAGCGAGCCTTGTCTCCAACTTCGTCCAACATATCGGCGATCTACACTTTCTTCCGTACAAAGCTTCATATGGTGCCATGCCAATGGTAGCTTGATAACTATTGTTGTAAGCAAATTCCACTAAAGGCAAATGCATTCCCCAACTTCCTTGGAAATCCAATACACAAAGTCGAAGCATATCTTCAAGCGTCAATCGTTCTCTCGGTTTGCCCATCCATGCAGGGATGAAAAGTCATACTAAATCTCGATTCGGCTCCAAAGGCTCTCTGCAGACTTTGCCAAAACTGAAACGAACTTGGATCTCGGTCGACACTATTGACATCGGCACTCCATGAAGTCTAACAATCTCATTCACATATAGTAAGGCAAGTTGATCGGCGTTGAAAGTAGTTTTGACAGCAAAAAGTGTCTTGACTTGGTTAGTCTATCTACCACAACCCAAATCGAATCCATACCTTTACGTGTTCTCGGCGATTCACCACAAAATCCATGGAGATGTGTTCCCACTTCCACTCGAGGATCGGCAAAGGTTGTAGAAGTCTGCTGGTCTCGATGTTCGCTTTTACTAGCGACAATGCAAACACGTGACACGAATTCGCTATCTCTCTTTTCATGTTTGGCCACCAAAATGTCTGTTTCACGTCTTGGTACATTTGGTATTTCTGGATGAACTGCAAACTTGGAATTATGAGCTTCTAGCAAAATCTTCCTTTTCACTCTGGAACATCGGCCACACACAATTTCCTTCAAACTTAAGCACTTGGTTCTCAAATGTGTACCCCTGTCCTCGGCAGATCAATCTCATCGGCTACCTTCAAGAATTCATCCTCCCTTTGTCTTGCCTTTACTTCTTCCACAATGGTTGGTTCTTGAAATCAAAGTTAGACATGCCAAATTTCCAACCGACTTTCGCTTTCAGGGCCGGCCACGCCTTGTTAGCTTTCCTGGGTGATATTGAATCGCATGTCATAGTCCTTCAACAACTCAAGCCATCTTCTTTGTCTCAAGTTCAATTCATACCGAGTGAATAGATACTTCAAACTCTTGTGATCTGAAAAACGACAAGAAGCTCCATACAAGTAATGACGCCAAATCTTTAAAGCGAGTACCACTACGCTAGTTCCAAATCATGGGTAGGATAGTTCTTCTCATGTGGCTTCAATTGACGAGATGCATAAGCTATGACTTTACCCCTTGCATTAATACACAACCCAAAACCCTTATGCGATGCATCACTATAAACATGAAATTCTTCCTTACGATGGAAGTACGATCTTGTCTTTGTAACCAACCTCGTCTTTAGTTCTGGAAAGTCGATTCTGCTTCTTGATCCATTCATACGGTGCTCCTTCCTAGTCAATTGTGTCAATGGAATTGCAATCTCGGAGAAATCCTTCACGAACTTCTGTAGTAACCGCCAAACCCGAAAACTTGAACCTCGGATACATTGGTCGGCCTCCAATTCACCACGGCTTCAATTTTGCTCGGATCAACAGAAATACCTCCTTCATTTATTACATGGCCCAGAAATGAAATAGTAGAAAGCCAAAACTCACACTTGTTAAATTTAGCATACAATTTCCGGTCTCTCAAAATCTGCAAAGCAAGTTTCAAATGGTTTTCATGTTCAACTTCACTCTTGGAATAAATCAATATATCATCGATGAAGACGACCACAAACTCATCTAAGTGAGGCTTGAAGACTGTGTTCATTAAATCCATAAATGCAGCAGGGGCATTGGTCAGTCCAAAAGGCATCACTAAAAATTCGTAGTGGCCATATCTAGTTCGGAAAGCAGTCTTCTCAACATCCTCGGCCTTAACCTTAAGCTGATGGTAGCCCGACCTAAGGTCAATCTTGGAAAAGACTCGTGCTCCTTGTAGCTGATCAAGTAAATCATCAATCCTAGGTAATGGGTACTTATTCTTAATGGTGACCTTATTGAGTTCTCTATAATCGATACAAAGACGAAGTGTGCCATCCTTCTTCTTAACAAATAAAACGGGTGCTCCCCATGGTGAAGTGCTCGGCCTAATAAATCCCTTATCCAACAATTCTTGCAACTGCAGTTTCAATTCCCTAAGTTAATTTGGGGCCATTCTCGTATGGCGTTTTGGAGATCTATGGGTTCGATATGATATCAACGAGAAACTCTATTTCTCTATCGACCAAGTGGCGGGTAAGTCATCGGGAAAGACGTCGAACTCACTAACAACAGGATGTCGGCTAAACTAACATTTCCATCCCGATCTTTCAATATACTACACAAATAACCTCGCACCCCTTTTGAATTAGCTTATAGGCTCTAACGGATGAGATTAAATAAGGTGGGGCACTACCCTTTACCCCGAAGATAACTTCAGCCGGTTTGGGGTTTTCAGCAGACACTCTTGAGACACAATCAATGAGTGCGTGATTTGCTACTAACCAATCCATTCCCAATACAACATCAAAATGATCTATATCCAAAGGCATTAAATCAACTAGCGCTCAACATGCTCAATAACAACAACACATGCTCTATAAATGGATGCAACAATCATGGATCTCCTGAGACGGGGTAGACACAGATAGCACATAATCAAGAGGTTCTAGGTTCCTATTAATCTTCTCGGCAAACTTAGTAGAAACAAGCGAAAAGCGTAGAGTCGAATCAACCAACACATAAGCATTTCGGGAGCAAATTAGAAGTATACCGACACCACAGTTTGAGATTCGAGTATCTCCCGCACTAGTGCAAACACTCGCCTGTCTCATCGGCCCTTTTTCAAGATACCCTTCGACGCGTTCGAGGTGTTCCCACCTTTCTTGCTGTTGTCAGTCTTTCCCTTAGGACAATCTCTAACGTAATGCCCCATTTCGCCACATTCATAACAGGCTCCAGACGCCCGACGACAAACTCCAACATGCTGCTTTCCACAATCTGAACACATCGCTTGGTATTACCTTCCCGCCTCCCAGAACTAATCGTCCGTGTTCGGTCTCTTCTTGGCGCCTAACCGTGTTTCGGCCATCGCTTATGATTCATCTCTTCCTCTGTTCTCTCCCGAGCTCGGTATCTGTTCAAGTTAGCCGCCAAAATGGCTTTGTCCAATACCTCGGCGAGGTCGGTAGAGGTCGTGCAAGTTAACCCGATCTTGAATCCAGACTGGAGTCCACTTTCAAACTTCCTTGCCTTCATGTATTCGTCATTGGTCATGTGAGGTACAAACCTTACTAGTTCAAGAAAGGCACGATCATATTCTCGCTACCGTTCGCTGTTTGCTGTGTCAAGGTCTGAAATTGATGGCCTTACCGTTCCGTACACTCAGTGGGTAGTGTTTCCTGTAGAACAACTCCAAAAATCTAGTCGAGTTAAGTCCGATTCCTTTCTCGAACCATCATCCACCATCTACGGGCCATCATCCAATGTGAAGGTTGCCAATGTCACCTTCTGAGTGTCGGTGCTAGGGAAGATTTCAAACAGCTTTTCCATTTCCAAAGCCCATGCCTCAGCCTTCATCGGCTCTATACCTCCAGAGAATCTCGGTGGTCTCATCTTCTTAAACTCCCTGATCAAAGCTATTGTGCCATCCCCATATAAGGCTGGCTGTGGTGCGACTTGTGGCCTTTGGGGAGGTGGAGGCGGAGCTACATTTCGCCGTTTGTCCGCTTTCGGGTCGATGTAGCACTAGTGTATTCTTTGTCTTATTTGCCTCATCTCACGGGTCAATCCTTCCATTAATCTCTCCATTCTGTCCAACTGTCTTGGTGATCTCGCCCGATGGAGGTCTACCTCTCCTCATGATACTATGATTATACAAAGTGTGACTCTTAAGCAAAACAAGCAAATAAACACATAGGCAAGTAACAAACAAACATGTCAAGACAATGCACACCTTATTCCAATAGCAAGCACTATGATGCAATCTTAGCTTCTTTCTAAAGGGAATCCTATGCTCTTCAGGACTCAAAGTGTGTGAATAACGTATACTCAGGAACTTGTGCTCTGATACCACTCTGTCACGACCCCAACCTGCCCCTAGTAGGGTGGTGCCGAGATGGCCAGTAATCCGAGATCACCAAAGGCCGGCTTACAAAATTTCACACACACGACAGAGTAATCATAGGGGCTCACAAAATTGCGGAAGCGATGAATCAAATACAAAAGGTCCATTAGAGCATGTGCGTAAATCAAATGTAAAGACATATACAAAATAGTCTTACAACCAATCCAAGATAACAAAATACAAAACAAATCTTGATCAAAAGGCTTCTAGGCCGGCATGCACAAAATACAAAATTACAAGTCAAGAAGCATGATTTTCAAGTTGGCCGACGTAAACTCAAAAGGCGGTAAAACAAGATACCGACAAGAATGCAAAACTTTGCCGACGTAAAACAAGTAGTCCAAAGCAAAGCTTGCAAACACATCTAGGCGCCGCCATCCCGCTCATCACCTACATATATATATAGAGGGTGAGTATGAAAACTCGATGAATGGTACAAGAAATAAAGGTTTTGCATGAATATGGCGAAGTCTGCATAAAACAAAACATGCCAAAACCATCCAAATATTAGCCGAGGTTCCTTCAAAGCAAAACAAGCATTAGCCGAGGTTCTTTCAAAGCAAAATACATCAAAGCTAAACCGAATCAAGGGATGAACCGTATTCATCTCAGAGAATCTTACACATTTCGAGAGATACTCATGACATCGGCGAACATAACCAAAGGTCCAAACAAGCGAGCGTAGTAGTCCATTAGTGGCAAACAAGATTGGTGTGATCCGAGATCGATTTTAACAAAGTGGTCTGCAAAAGTTTATAGTCCTCGGCCCAAGGGACTTATGTTACTTAGGCCCGTAGCCCCCTTTTTTTAACTCAAATAACTTTTCCAAGAAGGACCGTATCCTTTATACACAAGAGTCTGGTGTCACTTAGGCTGTAGCCTTTTTGACCAAGTGATGCTACGAAAGTTTAAAGTCCTCTAGCACAAGGGACTTGTGTTAGTTAGGCCCGTAACTGCCGCTTTTAACACCTAATCTTTTCAAGAGAGGACCGTATCCTTTATACACAAGAGTCATGTCACTTAGGCCCGTAGCCCCTTTTTGACCAAGTGATGCTACGAAAGTTTAAAGTCCTCTAGCACAAGGGACTTGTGTTAGTTAGGCCCGTGAGCCTGCTTTAACACCTAATCTTTTCAAGAGAGGACCGTATCCTTTTTAACAAGATGGTCTCTGAAAGTTTAGAGTCCTTGACTAAGGGACTTTTACACTTAGTCTCATGAAGATTATAGTCCTCCAGCCAAGGGACTTCCGAGATAGCATCAAAACAAAGCTTATACATGATACATCAAGTTTGGCTAATCATTCATGCCGAACAAATACTTTCATCAAAACAAATCAAGACAAGGTTTAACAAAACCGTTTAACATAGCTTTATTAAAAGCACCACTCACCTCGGTCTTCAGGTGTAGGCTCAAAGCAAAGATCAAAGTCGACAAATCACAAGGCAAATCACATTTTCAAGACATGCTTCCCATACAAGTGAATGATCTCGGCACTCCCACGAATCCAAACAAATAACAAAGCGAACATGCAAAGTCTCCCAACTCGTGGAAACTCACTGGGTTCCATCCTGACAATGCCGAGGTCCCGCACCTCCTTGCCGAGGTGTGGTCCTGATGGCCACATATAAGACGAAATCGGGAAACCTGAGTTTCCCTGAGAAGAATGCAAGAACATGAGCATCAAGAACATCAAAACATGCATGCAAGAATCATAACTCTTTTATCCAAAATCTGAGATTTGACGCTAGGAGTCCAAGAACATGGACCTAGGTACTTATTAAAGAAAACCATGCAAGAACAAACACAAAACATGATTCTTGTTCCAAACTTTCGGATCAAAACGAGGTTCTTCTTCAAGAACACAAAAACATCATGTTTCTCTTTCGAAACCAATTTCAAATCGATGCATGGCATGCAAAACAGATCCAATCATGCAATGTAGCTAGATGATCGATAAGAACAATAGATGTAGAACAAGAATCTAACCTCAAACCGAAATCCAATGGTTCGATCTTCCACGATCAAGCCCGGACTCAACTCGTCTCTCTAAAACTCTAACTCTCGTTCTAGTGCTTCTCTTTCTTAGCAAGACAAAGCTTGAGACCAAATGATGCTAACAAGATACACAATGATATATTATAGGTGCAATAAATTTGTCATAGCCTTATTTCGGACACGTGGCATTACCGGATTGGTGCGGTTAAAAGTGATCGCTAGACAAGACAAGTCTCGACAAAACGTACACAACACGCTTGGTGGCAAAACACGTCGGCGAGAATGACCTCGCCAAAGACAAGACTTGACAACAGTCAACAAAGGCAACGGCTAGGAGGACGACACTTGACTAAGCTGTGCCACACCTTGGCCTGGGTGTACCACATCTCGGCCTAGGCCATACCTGCCCAAGGACAAAGATCACAAGCACAAAACATCTCGGCAAACATGCCGAGGTGAAGATAGAGGTCGGCTAAGGTTCCAAAACCGTTCAAAACGCAAAGGCTCAAAGACGAACTATGCCAAGCTGACCTCGGCTAGGCTCCAAACAAGGTGCAAGTTCAAGCAAGTTACGATTAACCAAGCAAAGCAAAACAAAATCTCAAGATTACAAACTTATCAAGGCAAGATTACACAATATGCATGCAAACAAGACAAATTCAAAGTGAGGGTTGTTACACTTCCATACTTCCAATTTGATACACATGTTAGTGATGTATCAATAACGTGTAAAAACACTTCCATAAATCAATAAGCACACATATTAGCGGTGCTAATGGAGTCCATCCCCTATCTCCTCCCAAATAACATCCGGTTTAGGAGTCCATCCCCTATCTCCTCCCAAACCGTGGAGTACATCCTCTATCTCCTCCCAAACAAAATGCATATACAAAGTATTAAACACTTGCCATATACAATACTCAATCAATACATGTATTTTCTGTATTAATTCAACAGTCACAATCAATGACTTAACCAATGTGATTAGTTTCAGTTTTTCCTAATCCACATACAATTTCTACAACAATCACGGTTATCCTCCACCGATAGCCTAAAACAGTTATTTATAAACATGAAATAAATGTATCAACAATTATAATCTCAACAATTCAATAGGCGAGTGATTAAATTATTCAACTACGCCATTTAAACTTATAATTCCCCAATTCCATGAATTCAACTAAATTCCCCAATTTTTCCAAAATTAATTATACAAATTAATTTAATACCACAACTAGGGTTTTCCTATAGCGATCCCGGGTTTACCCCTTGTTGTATAGTGATCCGGACATGTGTCCGTGGATGTTGGTAGTGGATTGTTGTCCTGTTTACGTCCTTTCATATATTGTATTTGAGTTATAGGATGTGTTGGGCAGGTTTGTTTCGGGTTAGTTGTGTTTGGGAGCCAAGGGTTGCTGCCGAATTTTGTCCTTCGCTCGGCGAGGAGTTGGTCGCCGGCGAGTTGAGTTTTGTGTTCGTGGGTCGAGCGAGTGGCTTCGCTGAAGCGGCGATCGGCTCGTATCGACTCAACACCATGATTTCGCTCGGCGAGCCGTTCTTCGCCGAGCGATCTGGTTCGATCTTCGCTCGTGCGAGCGGTCCGTCGCTTCCGAAGCGTCGTCTAGTTGTAGACTGAAGGTCGAGCTCTGCTCGGCGAGCTTTTTCTTCGCCGGCGAGCTTCTAGGATGTTGTCTCGAGCGAGACCTTCTTGGCTCGAGCTACGGTTTCAGGTTGCAGTCGCTCGGCGACCAAGTCTTCGCCGGCGAGCCTATTTATATCGGTTACAATGGCCGAATTTTAAGTTAGATTTTTTATAAACTTTTGATCTAATCTTCAAGATCTGAGAGCTTCTCTCTCTAACTTTACATTCTCTCTAAGGATTGATCTATCTAGGATCATTTCCTACCCTTCTTGCTTTGTTAAAAAGGTAGAGGTCGTCGGAGGCTTCGATCTAATCTGAAAAAGTCGGTGTTTGGAGCATTTTGATCTTTGGGTCTTCATCTCCTTTTGGGCTTAAGCTTTGAGGTAGGGATATCCTACTCCTCTTTATGGATTCTGTCTTTGAATTTTGACATTTTGATGTGTTGGGGATAGTTGTGTAATTTTGAGAAAGTTTGGGGCTTTTATGCAATTTTATAAAAGTTTGGGGTTTTGTTTTAAATAAACCTATATGTACGGTTGGTACATAGAAATGAGATTAATGTGGAATCATTGATGAAAATGGGACCTTAGGGGTTGAATGTTAATTATGGAAAATGCTATAATTATATTGTTTAATTAATTGGGATAATTAATTGTGGAATTGAGATGTTGATTATATATCCATTAGCATTTATTTTCTTAGAAATATCTCGCTTTGGGCTATCGGTGGAGGATAGTCTTGATTGTTGTAGACAATGCATGATGATTAGGTAAATTAAAACCAATCATTGAAATGTGTCATTGAGTATGACAGCTTGAAGAATACATTAACTTTATGTATTGATTTGTGATGTGTATAATTCTCGTTTATATGCATTGTGTTGTGTTGGAGAAGATAGGGGATGTACTTGGGTTTAGGGAAGATAGGGGATGTACCTCTAAACCGGATGTTGTTTGGGAGAAGATAGGGGATGGACTCCGTAGATAGAGCTCGTATGCTTGTCTTGTGAATGTGATATAGCTAGTATGCATATCTGTGGAAGTAATGAAGTTGTAAGTGGTTAATATGAATTATTGTCTCATATGAGTTGTGTGGCCAGGTTCTGAGCCATGAGTTAAAATTGAGAATTTAATGAAAATGGAGAGTGAATTAAATATAGACTTGAAAGTCTTGGAATTGTAATGTGTTATGAAAGAGTGTAAAAGTGTTGACCATCAAACAACTGTTAATCTTTTAGTCATTATTCATAACTAGTTTAGTATATTTCTACTGGGCTGTGGCTCACCCTATATGGGAACATCATTTTCAGGTACAGGCAGCATGCCACCTCCAAGGACTTAGCTTGGGAGGCTAGTGGCGGATGGACTTTTGACTTCTATTTACTTTTGATGTGTTACATGTAACTTCAAGCCAAGGGCTTTACGTGTATTGAGCTAGAACTCTTTTGATTGTAACCAAGTGTTAACTTGGAAAGTTGTAAGCCTTTAAGGCACCCGCTTTTATTGTTTACATGTAATACTTTTGTACAGAACAGTTCAGTTAAATAGAAGAAGGTGGACTTTTATTATGTTGATGCATGATCGATTGATGGGTTTATTGTCTTTATTTTGAGGGCGTTACAACTTGGTATCAGAGCGTACCGGGTTCGAATACTTTGGGTACGTGGGAAGTGATTAGGATCACAATGGGTTTGTCTCGCTTGATAGAGACTTAGTGTAGTGTCATATGCTATGTGTTTAATTGATAACATGCTTATGTGATTATTTGGGTATGGGATTTAATTTCTAGGATGTTGATTGGATCCTTGGGTTCTGGAAGTCTTGTTGGAAAAGCACTTGATCAATGCCGTTACTCACAGAACTCGTAACGCCGACTATCTCAGACACCCCATTTTTGACCGACCTTAAGACTCGGGACGTCACCCGGTTGAGCGCCGGTGATATTGCATCTTGTGCTTGTTCGGAAGTCCCAGAGTCACGCGTGCCCCGCCTCCGGACTCGAATCATCTTCTACATTGTCTCGGTTGCCATAACTGTGCCTTTCTCTGTTTTCTCCCGAGGGAAGGGAGTGGTCCCAGAGACTATCTCCGTGGCCGTGAGCTACGTTCAGGTCAGAGGCCATTTTGCCCATTCGAGTTCCGGTTTGCTGAGTCAGCGCAGGCCTCGGCTCGGACCGCCCGACCATCTCCGAAGTTCTCCGGTTTTTGGCATGTGCCTCTATTTTAGTGTTCCGAGGAACCTGGGGCCCCGATGCCCACTTCAGCCGAACACCACGGTTCCATGACCCATTTCGGACCCCAAACCGAAGCGGTTTTGGTCCCGAGCATTCATTTTGCATCACCTTTCTCGGTTTTGGCATGTGCCTCTGTTTTTAGTGTTCCGAGGAACCTTGGGGCCCCGATGCCGCCTTTAACACCACTTAGGTGCCATGACCCATTTCGGACCCCAAACCGACCGGTTTTGGTCCCGAGCATTCATTTTGCACCAGCCATCTGCGGTGTTTGGCAGGTGACTCTGTTTTAGTGTTCCTAGGAACCCTGGGGCCCCCGATGCCCACTTCGTGGCCATATGCCACTTACGGTGCTCATAGCCGGTTTTGGGACCCCAAATTGAGCGGTTTTGGTCCCAAGCATTCATTTCGTGATCCATCTTCTCCGGTTTTTGGCGGTACCTCTGTTTTGTCATTCCAGAGGACACTGGGTCGCAGATACCCACTTCACGCCAACACCATTTCCGACTGACCCATTTTCGGGATCCCGCTTTTGCTTTTTGGCCCAACGCTCATTTCTCATTAGTTTTTGTTCAAACTTGGCAGTACCTGCTTTCAACATCAGAAGATCCTCGGGGAGGCCAGCAATTATCCTAGATAACTGGGCCAGCCTCCGGAGCCCGCTTTTGCTCACTTCCGCCAATGTTGAACACCTTGGGGTATTTTCTTCCAACCAAAGTTACATATCCGTGATCAGACACTGGGAGGACCCTACCAACCATTGGTCGGCCGAACCTGTGAGTTTCATTTTGGGCCTCTCCTTCAAGCTCTATGTTGTGGCTCTGGTTCTGTTGCCAAATTCGACCTTGGAACCTTGTTCTACACATATGGGAGGACACTTTGGTATGGTGGTCGGCCGAAATTGTGCCTTTCATTTTGGGCCTCTCCTTCAAGCTCTATGTTGTGGCTCTGGTTCTGTTGCCAAATCCGACCCTAGGGCCTTATTCTACACACATGGGAGGACACTTGTGTATGGTGGTCACGAGATTTTACACTTCATTTTTGGGGTGGCCGGCCATGGTAGGTGGTGGTCCGACTGGTGGGGTGGCTGGCCGCCACCTCCCACAAATTACTCCGGCCAGATTCTTGCTTCTTACTGTCCCAATGTCAGGATATCTTCCAACATATCCCGGCATCCGGATATTTCGAGGGAAAGATTGGGTGCTTTCCTCCCTTTACACCCCATTTCTTGCCTATTTGAAGGCCCTCCCTCCTTCTTCAAGGTTGGAAAATTTGTCTTCAAGAACACTTCTCCAAAACCTCCATCTCCATAGCTAAAAACTCCAAAAAGCTTCAAGTGTCAAAGGCAATTTCTTCATCAACCCTTAGCTCCACCATCCATACTACCATTCCAGCAGCTAGGAAGTGAATTTCAGAGGTTGAGAAGCTACAAATCGAGCCAAGAATCAAAGAAAGACAAGTCTTCAAGGGTAAGTCCTCAAAACCAACTTTTAGGCTTTTTTCTTGATTCATTTCTATACTCTATTTGGTTGAGAATTAGGCTCCGACCCATACTTCTTTTTAAGTGCTTGTTTTGAGCCCCTCTACAACTTTGTAGAAGGGCTCAACTTCATTTGGTGTCTCCATGATACACTTCCTTCAATATCCATCTTGTATGTCACCAATTTGCATGCTAATTTTGGCCTATTTGCATTTGTTTTTGGGGCTCCGACCCATACTGGTTTTGTGCTTATTTTGAGCCCCTATACAACATTGTAGAAGGGCTCAACTTCATTTGGCCATTCTACATACCACCTCTCTTGGAAATTCACTTTAGGCCCTAATTCTTGCATGCTTTGTTAGGCTTACTTGGCTCCGGATTTCAGCCTTCATCAGGGTTAGAAATAGCCTTGTTTTTGTCTCCTTTTCATGTTATGTTGAGGGCCTTAAGCCATTTGGTGTATATTTTTGGTACTTCCTTTGAAATCCATCAAATTTACCGTAAAATTGCATGTTTGACTAGGCCATTCTAGCTTCTGTTTCTGGCCTTCATCAGGCTTAGAAAGTGTCTTGTTTTGGTCTTTTATTCAAGTTTTGTTAAGGGTCCTTTCTGGTTTGGTGCATCTATGTGGTACCTCTCTTTATAACCTCTTTTGGGCTCCATTTTGCATAGAATTTATAGCATGTTTATGTTCTGTTTTTGGGGCTTCCATCTTCTGTAAATGTGCTTATTTTTAGGCTCTCTTCAATTTTGTAGAAGCATGTTTGTTCATTTGGGGTTTGTATATATCACTTGCCTCAATACCCCTTATTTCCCCCATTTTTGCAAACTATTGTTGCCATACTTGTGATCATAATTTGGCCTTGTTTTGTAACTGAAAAATGCCATATTTGGGACTGCCTTGCTACTGTTCTTGCTGCCATGATCATATCTTGCATGCATAGCATGGCTATAGGCCATTTCGGGGCTTAATTTCACACTTTCGGGATGAATGCATGCTTCGGGTGTCATTTCGATTTGTTTCGGGGCTGTTTTCCCTTTATTTAGGTGCTGAAATTCCATTACCATGCTTGCATATCATTTCCATTCAGCCATTATTTTGCATTTTTCTATTGCCTATGTACAATGCCAATGGGTACGACTTCGAGGCACCTCATTCTTATCATTCTTATGTGAGTGTGGTTGAGGCCTCCCATGTCGGCGTAAGCCCAACTTGCATTTTCATGTTTCTACATCATTGCCTCGATTTGCGTGTCATGCTGCACGCGTTTCGAGGCGACTTTATTTTTACCCGACGGCCTATGTGAGCCGAGCCGAGCTCTCCCATGTTGGTGTAAGTCCATCCCGATTCCGTATGCCATTTCATTCCATTTTATCATCGCCTCGGCTTATGCGCATGTGGCACGCTGCCGAGGCACTACGGTTTTATCCGACTTTCATCTTTCATCATCGCCTCGGTTTGGCGCACGCTTTCGAGGCACTTCGGTTTTATCCAACTTTCATCTTTCATCATCGCCTCGGCTTATGCGCCCAGGCACGCACTTCGAGGCACTTCGCTTTTTATCCGATTTTCATTTCATCATCGCCGCGGTTTTGCGCCTGGGCACGCACTTCGAGGCACTTCGGTTTTATCCGGCCATCTTTCAAGATCGCCGATTTGGCGCTACGGCACGCTGCTTTGAGGCACTTCGGTTTTATCCGACTTTCATCTTTCATCATCGCTTCGGCTTTGCGCTCAGGCACGCACTTCGAGGCACTTCGTTTATCCGATTTTCATCTTTCATCATCGCCTCGGTTTGCTACCAGGCACGCACTTCGAGGCACTTCGCTTTTATCCGTTTTTCTTCATCATCACCGCTTATGCTACCAGGCACGCTGCTTCGAGGCACTTCGGTTTTATCCAACTTTCATCTTTCATCATCGCTTTATGCGCGCTACCAGGCACGCACTTCGAGGCACTTCGGTTTTATCCGATTTTCATCTTTCATCATCGCTTCGCTTATGCGCTACTGGGCACGCACTTCGAGGCACTTCGCTTTATCCGATTTTCATCTTTCATCGCCGCTTTGCTTATGCCAGGCACGCTGCTTCGAGGCACTTCGGTTTTATCCGGCTTTCATCTTTCATCATCGCTTCGGTTTGCGCGCCTGTGGGCACGCACTTCGAGGCACTTCGTTTTATCCGATTTTCACCTTCATCATCGCTTCGGCTTATGCGCTACAGGCACGCACTTCGAGGCACTTGCTTTATCCGATTTTCATCATCTTCGGCTTATGCTACCAGGCACGCACTTCGAGGCACTTCGGTTTTATCCGCTTTTCATCTCATCATCGCTTCGGCTTATGCTACCAGGCACGCACTTCGAGGCATTTCTTTATCCGATTTTCATCTTCATCATCGCCGCTTATGCGTGCGTGGCACTCATTTCGAGGCATCCCATTTTTCAGAGCATTCATGTGTATTCATCCCAATATTGAGTTGTGCAATGCCTTCCTACCATCATGCATCGATATGCGTGATTGGTGGCGCGAGGATCGATACATGCATATATTTGTGAAATACATCGCTATGCCCTTTTCCCGCCTCCGTTGCGGCAAAAATGAAGAATTATCACTTCCTAATCCGCACGCAATTCGAGGAAAACTGCAAAAAGAGGCTAATCAGGGCATCCCAAAGGATTTCGCCAAGCAACCAAAGATATACTATTCACTGTAAGCGAGGCGCCTCGGCTTGCACGCCATTAATTTTTTGTAATTAATTTGTTAATTAATTAGAATTGTATTATTTTGATCAGATGTATATTCTTTTATTCGTCTCAGATATTATTTATTCGACTCACATGAGGGCATAAATGTAATAAGGGTGTGTGAGTGTGATGTATGTCTTCCAACCCCCATTTCTTTCTCCCTTTTATTTCCCGGCTTTTATGGTTAGATATAGGGCATATTTCAATTAGCATACAAGATGATAGCATGTTTGCATTCATTCATCTGCTTTTACATGCATCTGCTCTCACATCACACAAACTGCATTGTATTTCAATTCTAAGTTGAATACATGTTAGTCAGAGCATCATCATATGCCATGTTTAGAATAGCCGAGCCTCGCTATAGTTGCATTTTGCATGTGTTACATTAGGCATTACAAAGGTACTTAGGATCATGCATGATTTCTAATCGCTTGCTTTTGGCCGGAGTACTCGGTAAGTTTTATGCTTTAGCATCCTTGCATGCGTGTGAGTGTTGCCATGATAGCATGCTTGCCATGAGGCTATATGCTTATGTGATATAACTGCCTTGAATGCCTGTGGGTGGAGGTTGAGTTATCTGAATTGGAGCAATTCATCGATTGTTTGTTAAGCCCACTAGACTGTGGCAAAATCTGTATTTTAAGCCTACCTGCGGGTAGCAAACCATCTTTCACAAACAAACATGAAATGCTTTGTTCCAATTCAGACGGCCCAGTCTATACTTGTTTGCTGCAAGCATCACATAGTAATCCTAGGCTAATAATCTAATAAGAGCATACAATGTTTTCAAAATCGATATCATGAAAGAGTAGAGGCTTGCCTTGACGGGCGAGAGGGGTGCTCACGATGTGACCTTTCCCTAATCGTACTCCAAGTTCCCGAGCCAACTTTGGTGATGACGGACACGCGGCCTTTTGGCACCGAGTCGTGGTTTCCTAAATTTCCCATTTTAAAAATATTTAGGTGGCGACTCATATCCGCAAAGCACCATGTTTGGCACTTCTTTCAAAAACTGCTTTTCCTTCAAAACGACGGTTTGGATTTGGACTCTTTGGTTCAAGATTGAGAACCGCAACAAAATCGAGTCCGAATCAGAAGTAGGTCCTCATGGGCGTTGTTACGCTTTCGCGACTGTTGGGAATTAGAGAACTTGACTCAACTCTTGATATCCGGTTTTGACTACATTTGTGTGTTTCTTTGCATTGCATTTGCATTGGTGCGCCTAGGACACCGTGGTTTGCCATCCGCTATTCCCGAGCGGTTTGTCGGAGGCTTGTCTTGTCAAGGCATGTCCATAAGGCTTGCGATTACGCTCTCGCCAAGATGGAACACAAACCCGGTTTTACCGGGCACCCTTTTGACCATTCGACCTAGTGCATATTCGATCCATAGTGACCATTCCAAACTAGGACAAAGTTGCTTACCCGATATAGGTTGTTTGAAGTCATTGTGTGCGTAGTGAAACCCTAGCTCTTGACAAAATAGGACAGGGAAACCCTACCCCAACATAGGGTGTTTTGGCTCTCACTTATCTACTATGTGCTTGTTAGAGTGTGCCTCACAGGAATGCATGTATCAAGATGAGTTTGGGCATCAGTTCAAGGGCATCGCTTTTTGAATTTGGGAATCAGTCATGGCATTATCCAAGATTTGAGAATCGCTTGTCTCATGGATATCGATTCATTTATCGTAATGTTGATACAGAATATTGACCAAGATTTGAGGGCGATGTATAGCCAAATTTTACTAACTGTGTTGTTGTATACCCGACTGTGTGTGGCGTATTCAATTTAAGCCGTTATGCTGCCCGCTTTTATACCCGACCGTGTGGCGATTCAATTTAAGTCGTTATGCTTTTATTTCGGTTATTTATTTCTTTTTCGCTTTATTTATCCTTTTGCTAGGACAGCTTTGTAGCACAATTGCTTCCAACCCGCCGATACCCCCAAGCTAACTGACACGAGGTCGCCGACCAACCGATCCGAGGATCTAGTTGACGGACATCCAAGGTTCCATTCGCTACCCCGGTTTTAGAAGGAGACCGAGGAAACGCAATTCCATCGAGCAGAGATTATTGGTACAAAGCCTACTTTAGAGACAGATAGTCGGGTTGAGATTCCTTTTCGCTATAGAGACACCCTTGCCGCTTCTTCAGATGGAACAACAGTAACCCAACAATAGAGGCGATGATGCGCCAGATGGTCAAAAGCATGAAGCAAATGCAAGATGATGCTATCCGCCAGCGGAATTTTCTGCATAACAAAGTCATTGCTATGGCCCAACAGCCGAAAGTTGATCACCAGACATAACAGCAGAACGCGGCTCGCTTCAAATCAGCTCCTCCACCCGGGCCCCATTACTCGAACAACTACCGCCGCCGTAATGCCCTCCAAACCTCAAAATGCCCAGATCGCCTGCATACCTCCCGAATCAATGTAATATTCTCGCCAAACCCCCAAACGTCCAAGAGGACACAGGTCATCCAACGGGGCCGGCTCCGCCCCCGCTTCTACCACAACTGTCCAAAAACATTACCCCTAAGCACCTTGACTTCCATTTGAGTTCGAGGTAGACCGCATACCAAATTGAGCAAGTTGGAGAAGCTTTAAGAAGTCTCAAGGCGAAGGCCATCCCAAATATTGAAGACGGTTATACCGATGTGGCCGTGACTCGCCGACAGATTTAAAATGCCCCAGATCGATCGCTTTGATGGGTCCGAGGATCCTATGGTCCACCTCCCATTATTCTCGACGCCTTAAGACCAATGGGCCTAACCCGACCGCAAAAGCTTTTGTTCGGTCGAACTCGCCGTGTGGCATCCACTTGGTACTCAAAACTCGATGATGATGTGAAACAACCGATGAGATGGCCGAGGCCTTCCTTGCACAATATTCATACAACACGCAAATCGAGGTCACGACTCGTGATCTCGAGACGACGATACAGAGCCTAAAGAGTCTTTTTTCTCGATTTCACCCGGAGAGCCAAGGCATCGATGATGACCTTGAGGCCAACCGATAGAGATCAAATTCGGATGATTGTGCGCAATCTCCAAATGCATTAATGAAGAAGATGATTTTGATCCCTTTCCCCACCTTCGCAGACCGCATGATATGGGGATGCAGATAGAGGATGCAATGAAACAGGTCTGCTTTGACCAAGATCGGATCACCAAGAACATTTAATCGGAATACCAATGCAGTCCGAGTGGCTCGCCAATACAAGAACTTCAGAGGTCGGAATGGTCACCACCAATCCTTCCCAACCAAGGTCCGCAGCTGCCACACCTTTTTTCTCGATGCCTCCGGGAGCAAGAATCAAGCCCCAAGATACCAACCTGTGGGTCAACGAACCTTCTCCCACTCTATATGCCTTTGTCTAAAGTCCCTGGTTCTAGTCGAAAGGCACCAAACCCTTGGAACCGAGGCCTCTACCGAATCCACTCCCCTTCCCATAACCCACCAAATATTGCCAATACCACCAAAGAAGATGGTCATAACACCGACCAATGTTACAGTCAAGGCCATGAGATTCAGACCTCATTGACAAGAACATCATTCTACCTCCTCAAGGACCCAACGCCACAAACAACCCACTCCCAAACACAACCAAGATCCACCAAAAGAGTCAACCTTATCCGCGACTGGGGCGATCTTACGATCCCAAGATTCACATAACTCCCTCCCACTTACCCAAGCCGAGGTGGTCCTTCCCGACAAAGACCGACTTCAGCGTGTTGGACACCTCCCCAACCCAACTCGAGCCAAAGGTGGTGACCACCGAGAATGGAATGGGCAAGCTTCGAGGAGGGCGTAATCGCTGAGTCTGGGTGGAGCTATCTCGAGAATTCACTGGCAGAGCTTATGATCCGAGTGGATATATCTTGTCGATGAGCCGCCTAAGCCGAGTATGGGGTTGCTTAAGAGGCCGAAGTTGTGTATGCTCCGGGGACAAGCTTGAATCACGGGGATGGTTTGATCTGTGGAAGAGGACTTCGCCAACCTTCAATTCTACGAAAGGTGAATCGGATGCATCGATTAACCGGTTCAAAGATGAGGGGTCGCCAGGTCGCGGGTGGTTGGATGATCACCGATATTGTACCATTTGTGGCCTAAGGGCCGAGGATCGACATATTGCCGAGAGCGCAGACGTAAGAATTTCGCCAAGAACGAAACATTTTGAGAACCGCATGCTTGTTGCCGGAGGAACAAGAAAAGAGATGGGCCTCGAGAGAGCCCGAAAAGCAAAGAACCATGAGGGAGCCGAGAGTGCCGCGGCACGAAGACCTAACATGCCGTGAGCATGAGGAATGAAATCGAAAGCACAAACAAGCCGTAACAGATGATGCTCGCTAGACGCTAATGGAATGTGGTGGGAAGATGACGACTTGTATCTTGCCCACACGCATTTAAGATCGGGTGGCCAACCGGACAAGACTGCACTCGAGGAGGTAGACCACATGACTAGAGTGGGCGGTATTTCAAGCCTCCACACCTTGATCAACCCGAGGCATCGTGGAAAGATAAGGAGGCAGAGAAATGTAAAGAGAAGCAAGCGGAAGAAGAGGTCAGATCAAGCAAATAAAGAAAATACAAGCAGACATCTCCATTTGGGGATCGCTATGGCTTCGAGGGTGCACCGCAGTCGTTTATCTCGCCATGGACAGAGCTAAACTGTCCATTGAAACTACGCTGTAACAACTAGTTGGTGGTCTTCCCGGAGGAGGTTCCCCAAGATTGACCTTTACTTTAAAGAATTGCCGAGGGCGTGGACTATAATGCACCTCTCTACATCTCTCAGAGAATGCAGGACAAATGGATTCCGTGGTGCTTGTTGACACCGGTCCGCTTATCAATGTTTGTCCGCCAGAACGGCCTATGCGATTGGGTTAAAGCTCATGGACTTCACACCGACTACTCAAGTAATCGAGCATATGATAATACAAGCAGGATGTCTTGGGGACAAGGAAAATCCAAACCAAGATTGGGCCCGACAACACGAAATAGATTTTCATGTCTTGGAGGTCCTCGATCTTTCAACATGCTTTTGGGGCGACTCGTTGCATCGTGAAGGCCGCCTCATCTACTCTACATCAAATGGTGAAATACCCCTTTGGAAAGGGAGTAGCCATTGTTTTTGGGAACTCATCAATCCATCCCTCCGGAGGTATCTACGCCACCCGGAGATTGAACACGGCATGGAGGATATGTTTATATCGATTTACTTTGGCCGAGGCCCGTGGTACAAAACATAATGGCTGGAATGAGGGTTTGTATGTCGTCAAGCCGCCTACCTCATGAACAAGCTACAAGATATCCTCGATGGGATTGGGAAGAAGCGGCGGAAAGGTGTCGCAGTATGGCAAGTGCCACATAATCCACATACCTTTGGATTAGGTTATCCGCCTACCAAAGAAGATCGGACGAGAAAGGAAGGAAATGGCAACAGGCTGTGGCAAAGCGGGAAGCCTTTTGATCTAATGCATAGGCCCATCTGTACTCGAACGACGCTTCCCGGAGGGGAAGATTTTCCATTTTGCGCTTCCCGTAACCATGGTTGAACGCGAGGGGAAGCGCTGCATCGTGTTTCAAATCTTCTTCGACCGCAACTATCTGGGATGACGCGTCGCAGAAAGCGCATGCACTCCAATAACCGAAGTTTGAGCAGAATACGCAGAGGATCCCGAGGGCACCGAATTGGAAATGGGGTAGCTGCATGTCTCCTCTCGATCCTCCGACGACCAGATTGCTTGGGGAATAACGCCGCTTTCCGTGATTGAGATGAAACGGCCAACCAACCAGCCTATCTTGGACGATCGATCGCACCTCTCTCATTTGGCAAGACGAGGAGGATTCTTATCCAAAGCTCCGGTCAGTAGTGAGCCGAATCGATTCCACCGAAGTCTTCGAGTCGAATCAGTTCCGTGACCGAGTCTCGAGTCTACTCTGGGGTGTCAACCCGATGCCACATCTTGTCCAGTCAGTTTTTTCCTTTTCATTTGAGTCTGTAGAACCGGCGAATCGACGATTTGGATGAACTTAATGAGAATGAGGTGAATGTGGTTTTAGTACTTTTCGCGCTCCCTAATTTATTGCATTAATTCAGACTTTCAAAATTTTGATCAAAACGACGAGGACGAAGTTCCTCCTGCTTTTACAACGCCTAATTGAGCAAGAGCAAGAGAGGTTTGTTAAACCCTTAACGGATGAAATCATTTCGTGAATATTGAGATCGAGGAGGACCCGCCCGTCCAGATCGGGTCCACGTTGTCTTCGAGGAACGCGAGCGCTTAGTCGCTATTAAAAGATTTCAAAGATGTTTTCGCGGTCTCACGAAGACATGCCCGAATCGATCCCGAGATTGTACAAAGATCGATCCCCTTGACCCCGAGGTCCGACCTATTAAGGAAGCTCAAGGATCCGCCCGGATTGGGCTCTCAAGATCAAAGAAGAGGTCACTACAAATTGACGCAGTTTCCTCGCTAGTATCGTAATATCCCACTTGGTTGGCCAACATAGTGCCGGTCAAGAAAGATGGCAAGATCCTGCAAGCGAGACTTCGTGGATTTAAACAGAGCCATCAAGGCGACGACTTTCCCTTGCCACACATTGATGAGCTAGTGGACTTTACGCAGGCATGCACGCCTCGCTCATGGATGGCTTCTGCTATAACCAGATTGTGATGGCACCAGAGGATGAGAAAAGATCGCATTCACCACCCCTGGGGGAACATATCGCTATCGGGTCATGCCGCTTTGGGTTGAAGAATGGGCTCACTTTTATCAACGGGTCGCACCACAATACTACATGATATGATCCACAAAGAGGTTGAGGTGTACGTGATCTACATGATTGTCAAGTCCAAAGAAAGAGAGGGCCACTACACCGCCATGCAAGTTTTTCCAAAGGATCGTGGAATTCAAAGGCGTTAAACCCTCGTAAATGTACGCTTGGTGTTACAATGAAAAATGCCGGGTTTCGATCACACAAAGGCATCGAGGTAATTCTTCCAAAATCAAGGCCATCTTAGAAATGCCACCACCAAAGACCGAAAAAGAGGTGCGAGGCTTTCGGGTAAAGTGCAATTCATAAGACGGTTTATTTCAAAACTAACCTTGACTTGTGAACCACTTTTTGGTCTTCAAGAAAGGCAAGAAATTCCAATGGGACGGCCGATGCCAAGTCGCATTTGAACAGATTAAAGAATATCTACAGAACTCCACCCGCTTTATCACCACCGTAATCGTGGAAACCGTTGATTTTGTACTGCTGCTGATCGAGACCACGATGGGTCGATGCTTGCACAAGAATCAAGATAGGTGGAGAAAGCCATCTACTATTTGAGCAAGAAAATGCTAGAGTATGAGACCCAGATACTACCGAAAAGGCTTGTCTAGCTCGTATGGGCTACCGTGAAGTTGCGGCACTACTTGTTAGCTCACTGTAATGTCGGTTTCATGACTTGATCCCATCAAATATCTTTTTCGAGAAACCAAATACCACGGTAGGCTAGCTCGTTGGTTGTCATGTTCTCGAATTTGATCTTACATATGTGACGCCAAGTCAAGAAGGGCGAGCAAGAGCAGAGTTCCTTGCCGACCATCCGTTGAGGGGATGAAGCAGCTTGAGTACCTATTCTAGATGAAGCAATTTCAGATATCGACGAGGAAAGTTGATAATGTACTTTGACGAAAGCGCCAAATCAACATGGGTACGGATAGAGTGTTGCCGATAGCACCGACAATTCCTCAGATCCTCTAGCCTTCAAACTCCGCTTCAAAGTCTCAAATAACGAAGCGTAATACGGCTGCATTGTCGGTATGGAAGCACTCGAATTAGGGGCAAGGCTACCGACGCCATCGGAGATTCGAATCTTGTTGTGTCTCAAGCTAAAGGAGACCGGAAAGTAAAAGAAGAAAATATGATGATGTATCACCAAACCTTGATTTGCCGATTCCTCGGTTTGAAAAGTTAAGTTTTACTCATCTACTAAGAGAGAACAACAAGTTCGCAGACGCTTTAGCAACTCTATCATCCATGATAGACATCCCACGGAGTCCGAATGCGCCCAAATATTATCGACTGTAAATTCGACCGCCTATGAGTCGATTGCAGCCATAGATGAAGTTCGTGACGAACACCCCGGTATTACGACATCCGAACTTTTGGAAATGTAAACATACCCGCCAGGTAAATGCCAAAGACAAGAGGGCAATCGAAGAATGTCACCCGCCATCATCTCGGGGGTAAATCAGATAGAAGAGGTCATCCGGGAATGCATAAATTGTGTGTTGATGTCAAGAGTCCAAACGTCGATGGAAGCCATCCACGGGGTGAATGCGGTGCACATATGAATGGGGTGATGTTGGCTAGAAAGATCCTTAGACAAGGTTATTATTGGTCCACCATGGAGGAGGATTGTATCGGTTTCACAGCGATGCCACAAATGTCGATTCATGCAAATCGCATGAACATTCCGCCACAAAGCTGCATAACATGACTTCGCCATGGCCTTTTTTCGTCTGGGGAATTGATGTGATCGGAGCCGCCACCGAAGGGTCAAATGGGCATGAGTTCATCCTCGAGCGATAGATTACTTCACAAAGTGGGTTGAGGCCCAATCTTATGCAAAGGTTGAAAGCTTCACATCGCTAAAAATTCATCGTAAACAACATCATCCGTCGCCACGAGTCCCGAATGAAATAGTTTCGACAATGGTTCCCACTTCAAGAAGGAGGTGATTGACTTGTTGGAGAAATACAATGTGGATTTTCATAAGTCGTACTTACCGCCGCAAAACCAACGGAGCAGCTTGAGGCCGCCAACAAGAATATCAAGCGATATTACGTAAGATGGTGGAAACCTCAGGATCGCGGATAAGTTGCCGCTTGTTCTATGGGGCTACAGGACTTCGATCGTAACTTATCGGGCGACTCAGACTCATTAGTCTATGGGATGGAGGCCGTTCTACCAATTGAGATCGAGGTCCCATCATTGCGTAGTATTGGCCGAGTGCCGAGATAGTCAAGCGGATTGGCAAAGAAAGCAGTTTGAAGAACTCATGCTTTTGATGAAAGGAGATTGAAAGCACTGCATCAATGCTCAGGTTATCAACGCAGAATCGCCTAAGCTTTCAACAAGAAGGTTAAGTCCAGAACTTGAAAGAAGGAGATTTGGTACTCAAAGACAACCGAGCTCCCATCCACGACCCAAGGGGCAAGTTCGCACTCCAATTGGACCGTCCCTACATCATCAAGTCAATCCGTCGTGGAGCTGTGGTTCGATGGATCTAGATGGCTTGGAGTTTTCCCAACCGATCAATATGGACAAGTTGAAGAAATACTACCCTTGAGAGGCTCGCTAGGCCGAAAACCCGAAGGGCGACCTAGGCAAAACTCGTGAGCATTGAAAATTTGAAAATTATAAAACCGAGCTCAAGAAGGTTGAAAACCCGCAAAGGGCGGCCTTGGCAAAAGTTAGAGCTAAAAGGAGAGCAAAAACACTGAGCGAACCCGACTCAACTACGAAGACTTGATTCCCATCTTTGGGATACGAGGCGCCTTCATCTTGAAGTTCACCACAATCTTTTCCCGATCAACTTTGTCCATTTTGACCATCTCACCATCTTTATTCATCAAGATCTATTGTGATCTCCTAAGACAATTATGCAGACTAGGGGCAACTTTCCGCTATTGCATGGTCGAGCCCCTTTTTTCAGACTAGGGCAACTTTCCAGCTTGCTAGGATTCGGGTTGTGTATCTCAAAGGATGATTTCAGCGTGTCCAGTCCCGATGCATATCGAAAATAGTTTTGAAAAGTTTTCATAAAAGTTGAGTTTGTTCAAATTAATCTGTACACAACTAAGACCATTTTTGGACCAAAAGCGGAGGATTTTCAGTACCACAACCTTCAATTTCATTAATTTCAAAACAGAGTTCTTTTGCTCTTGCATACAATTGAAGTTGTTTTTCATTACACTCACGCTAGAAAACTTTGAAAGTACTAATAAAGCAATAAATCTGGGGCATAGTCCAGTCAGGTGTCCCTGCGCCCCCTCCCAGAGCTAGTCAAAACTTCAGATGCCAACTTAGGCCCAGCTTGTATGACCGAACTAGCGCGGAGTACGGAATGGGAGATAAAATATACAGTGAGTCAAGCCGATCAGACGGATCCCAGTATCCTGGAACTTGCTGTAACTCATCGCTGAAAGATTAAGCCAGGGACGGCGCCATGCAATGCGATCTGCTGACAAGTTGCGCATCCATTCGAACCACCAGCTCTCATCGGGAGCATTAACTAGGCGTTGCCGAAAGAAGTAGCCGGGTCAATAGGCAGGGCAAGAGTCCACAACTTGCAACTTCTCCATCAACTATATCTGGGGGAGGGATGAAAAATGAGAGAATAAAGAATAGAGAGATGTACGACGAGAGAAAAGTAAGATAAGGTTTCTTGCGAGAAAAATCGAGCCCGAGGGTCGAGTGATGTAAGCAAATACAAGTGAGCTTGGGTGGGAAACATTACCTATAGCAGTAGTGGACTCCTCGCAACTGATTGTCTCCTACAGAGAAGGCATCCAGCCTATCAATTTTGGATACACTCCATTATCCAGATAGTCCATCCAAGTACATCGTGTTGTATTTTTGCTTATCGAGTTGTTGTTTTTGCTTATTGAGTTGTAAGTTTTGTCGAAATGTCGCTTTTATGCTTTTGAGTTGTTACTTTTTGATTACGCAATTTTGTTAAGTCTTGTCTATTGAGTCGTTAACATTATTGTACTTTTGTTTATCGAGTTGTAAACTCGCTAAGATTCTGTGGTTATTCCTTAGTGAGTCGCTTTTGTTTTGCTTTGTTGCGCTTGCCTACCTAACCCAGAAATACATGAGGCACATTTCCATTCGATTCCATTTTGTGCAAAATAATGCGATGCGATGATGAGAATTTCAAATACAACATCTTTTCAAAAGTCGTTTTCATTTCATCATGTCTTACAAAAATAAAGGTACAAGTTTTACGTAAAATAAACCGCTTAACAAATGTGCAAAGTGCTACAAACTACTAGCTAAAAAGTAGAATAAAGCAGAAATAACATCAAGGTTCTCGAGCGAGAAGGGAGGCCCTCATCCTTTCTCATGGATAATCTCTACATCATCATCACCATCCGGATCGGAGCTGCCATCCTCCGGATCCTCAGCTCGCCTCCGCCTCGAACCAAGACTGTGGCCTCCTCTCCAGAGATGCCACGACACATGATCTCGCGATCTCCTCCTCACATCCTCGACGATGGGTGCCTCAAGGTCATGAGACGACCTCCTTCGCCAATTCCTCGATGAGACTGGATGGCCCAGCCTCCAGCCCTCAGACTGGTAGGTCTAGCACCTCGACCTCTCGAGAGGGCCCTGGCTTCGCCCGTGATGAAGATATACGGAGGCATCTCAAGATGCAAAGTGCAATACATCGCTCAAGCATAAAAAGCAGTGTAAATGCAGAATGTGAAAAGGGTGTGTCGATGTGCTCTACATCTATCAATATAGCGTAAGGTCTAAAGCTAGAGCAAGATCGTAAACATGCTAGTACAGGAAAATGAAGAGTACCTCTACACCCACGATGCTCATTCAAGGCCTCCAGAAGGATCATGCCCTCGAATGTGGCTAGCATCCCGAAAGTACCGTCCAGATATTCAACAGAGGTCATGAATACAAATGCAAAACTATCACTAACGGAATCAATGTTCAAATATCTAACTGATAAATCAAAGTGAAAAACATACCGGGCGAAGTCGTGGTCTCTAACATATCTGTGATCGTGCAGAGGAGGCTCTAGCGAATCGTAAGGCGCCCCAAATCGCCAGTCATTAACTCGGTCGGCATGTTCGCCACCCCGATGATTAAGAGACGGAGGGATCGGAGGGATCGAATCGCCTCACCTTCGATCTCGCCAAATTTCGCTAGAAGAAGGGATATTCAGAGTATGGGCGCGACTCAAGACGGCACCACTGGAGGTCCGCGTCGGAGTTCGCACTTCGCTAAGCGGCATCAAATATATGCGGCGGTAGGTGGCGAGTTCCCATCGAGATGATGCAACAAAGCATCATCGCTCGCATATACCGCCGACCTCCTGGGGATAATCTATCGCCCGCATGGTGTCTGGAGGCACGCAGAGTGTCCCGAGAATCGCCCCATATCTCGACAACGAAAGCGCCTCAGAACTAAACCCCGCCGACCGTCCTCGAAAGCAGAATCTATATCGACAACAACTCGACGCCCAGGTACAGAGTCTCGAAGCTCACATCAAGATCGCCTAAGGCCGCCAGTGATCTGTGGATAACCAAGATACAAATCACCAAATCGATATACAGAAAGCATCAAAGATAAAAATAAAAGGAACCGAGAGTTCAAGCAATACCTCCGTCAACAAAGATCAAAGTATCGCCGCAGAGAGAGAGAGTCTCGAGGCCTCGCCAGATGCTCGCCTCAAACATCAAAGAAAATGGAGTCATAGGAGGTCCCACCACCTCCATCTCCGGCCAATGGGGAAGTACACATACACCCACACCGAGAAAGGCAATGCAGAGTGAGTACAAAGTGCTAAAGGCGTAATGCAAAGTGCGCTGTGTGTAAAGTGAATAAGTAATGCGGAACAAAATGTAAATCAAGAGGACGAATGTACCTCCTGTGCCTCCAAGAGTCCGCCGAGTAAGTCCCTCGTGCGAGAGATCACGCCATGTAGCAAAGAAGGGTAGCCAGCCGCCTCAATCATACCGCTCACCCGTGATAGGTCCACTAGAGCGCCAAGAGTATTAACCCTACCATGTTCCTCTATCGGCAACAAGGTGGTACCGAGGAGGTACATAAGAAACCACGGCGCATCGCTTCCTCCTCAGAGTCTCAGCTCCATCTCGGGTCACGGAAATAGGAAGCAAACCAGAGTATCTGACTTCCCAACCTCTGCTTCACAAAGTGTGTGTCCCCAACAAATGCATCCAGTACCGCCACTCACCCATATCCTCGCCATAGGAATGGGCCTACCGCCTAAGTCTAGGGCTAAGGAGCATATGAATCCAAATGGTCATGGTCATGTCCCCGTCAGCAGAAAAATGGAAGGAATTGGTAGTGTCCCACCACCTCTCGCTAAAGCCGCAAATAGGGTCCTACTAATGAGGCAACGAGATAACCCTCGCAGAATGGCCCAAATCCCGCAAGATCGACCAATCCCTGACAGCTTCCTAAGCTCAAAATACCATTCCTTTGCGGCCGAGCTATATCCTCAAGATCGTCTGAGAACGAACTCAGATTTAGAATCAATGCATGGATCAAGAAATGAAGTGAAAATGAGTCGTGCAAATAAAGTTTAAAATGAGTGGTGCAAATGAAGTGAAAACGTCATGTGTTCAAGAATTTGGTATTTGGGTCATGGTTCAAAGTTTCAAGACATCCGAAGTTTGGGATGTGTGTTCTACTCAACATTAGTGGGTCAGGTGTTCGCTTCAAATTGGGACCGTGGTGTTCTACTCAACATCAAGGTGTGTGTTCGCTTCAAATTGGGATCGTGTGTTCTACTCAACATCAAGTCAGGTGTGTTCGCTTCAAGTTGGGATCGTGTGTTCTACTCAACATCAAGGGTGGTGTTCGCTTCAAGTTTGGGATCGTGTGTTCTACTCAACATCACAATGTGGTGTTCGCTTCAAGTTTGGGATCAGGTGTTCTACTCAACATCGCGAAGTGTGTTCGCTTCAAGTTTGGGATCGTGTTCTACTCAACATCAAGGGCTGGTGTTCGCTTCAAATTGGGACCGTGGTGTTCTACTCAACATCAAGGTCAGGTGTTCGCTTCAAATTGGGACCGTGTGTTCTACTCAACATCGGTGTGGTGTTCGCTTCAAGTTTGGGACTCGGTGTTCTACTCAACATCGCTGGTCAGGTGTTCGCTTCAAGTTTGGGATCTGGTGTTCTACTCAACATCGCTGAACTGTGTTCGCTCAAGTTTGGGATCGTGTGTTCTACTCAACATCGCGGACTGTGGTGTTCGCTTCAAGTTTGGGATCGTGGTTCTACTCAACATCGCTGGATCGTGTGTTCACTTCAAATTGGGACCGTGTGTTCTACTCAACGCTGGGCCGTGGTGTTCACTTCAAATCTGGCCGTGGTGTTCGGTGCTTCAAGTTTAGGGTCAGGTGTTCAATTTCTAACTAAGGTGCACTGTATGCTCACAATTATTCAATGCGCCAAGTGTTCATGAAATTCAAGTGGCTAAGTCACATGCTCAAAATACAAGTATCAGGTCATAAGCTAAACCGGTGTCTAAGCATGGCAAAGGTACGTAATGCACGTAAAGATGCGGATAATAAAATACCGCATCATAGGAGAGGTGTCCGCCTCGTGAAGAGAAGATCCCCGTGCTCGATCGTTAAAATCAGAAATGACGGAAAGTGGCTTATGAAGCCTATGAACCGGAGCATATCGACGAAAGAAAGCGTAACCCCCATGAATACCATAAAGTCAAAATCATCTCCGACCGGAAAACCTCCGTCAGGAGGAAAATGACCGCCATTGCGAGAAATCAAAGAGGAGCAAAATGAGCAAATGGGCCAAAATTGGAAAAAGTCAACAAAAGTCAACTCCTGAAATGAAAAAGTCAACAAAAGTCAACCCCGAAAATTTTCCAAATATCGAAACAAAATTACCTCAAGTGGTGAAAATGAGGAGAGAAGCCCCAAAGTCGAAATTTAGTCGCTTCAAAGTGCTTAAATCAAAGATTTCAAAAAACAACTTGCGGAGGCCGAGGACGCCAGATAAAATGCAGATCCGAGAGAGAAAGTGGCCTAGAGAGCAAGAGGAAGAAGTTTTGCAACTTTGGGTGTGATTTCGAGGCAATGGAGGTGTGTATATATAGATAATGCAAAATGACCAAAATGCCCTCGCTGAGGTGGCCGGCCACCTAACCCGGCCGGCCGCCCTCTACTTTTTGGTCTGGCCGATGGCCTCTCCTAGGGCAATGGGCTGGCCGACCATGTCCCCCACCCTCCCCTACCTCTCGCAAATTTTGAGGAAAATCGAGCTCCTGACCAAAAAGTTGAAGAAAAGTACACTTCGGGCGCGAATTGTTCAATAAACTTTAATTGCAATTATTGACATGTGTCTCATCGTTATTCATCAAATCGGAGTGTATCCATTTTAATCACGTCGTGACTTCTCCTAATGTAAATCGAGGTCATGATCGGTTGTCCGCCGAATGCGATTTTCCAAATTTGTTATTGTGCAACAACCGCATCCCGATTTGTGCTCATTTGTCATTATTTGGCTCCTAATTGCATTCTCGTGATTGTTTTGCATTATCATGCATGATTTCTTGATATACCGAACTTTCTATGCTTGAGCATGCGTTGTCGCGATTATCTTTTCTCGCTATGTTGCATTCGCTCACCGACGCTGTGTGTCGAACTTTTGGAATCATAGGAATCACATTGAATATATGTTGTCAGATATTGTTCTTGTTTCATTTCTATTTTGCGTGCACGATATTGTATGTACGGTTCATTTGAGGTCAGCACTGCATTTAATCGCCAAGCAGTATCGATCTTCTCCGTGTGAGACGCGACGAATTGAATGATTCTCCGATTCCTAATCGCATGAAATGTAGTTGTTTGCTTTGCACTCTTGCTTTTAAACGCTGCATCTATTTGTGAATACCGCTTCATTACAACTTTGTCAGATTTGCATGATCATCCGTCGCCTATCACTTTGCATTTTGCCCTCGTCATGGGCACATATCTCTGCTTATCTCAGATGTTTGTCTAAGTCTTCTACTTGTCAAAAATGGGTCGCTCGGGCTTTGACATTCACTCCGCCACTTCTTGACTTCCGAAGTTCACAAAGAGGGGCAATCAGAGACACCCCATTTTTGACCGACCTTAAGACTCAGACGTCACCAGTTGAGCGCTCGGTGATATTGCATACTGTGCTTGTTCAGAAGTCCCAGAGTCACGGCCGCGTGCCCTGCCTCCCGACTTCCAACCATCTTCTACCTTGTCTCGGTTGCCATAACTGTGCTCGGTTTTCTCTTTTCTCCCGAGGGAAGGGAGTGGTCTCAGAGACTATCTCCGGTGGCCGTGAGCTACGCTGCGGGTCAGAGGCCATTTTGCCCATTTCGAGCCCGGCTTGCTGAGCTGCCAAGTGCCTCGCTCGGACCGCCCGACCATCTCCGAAGTTCTCCGTTTTTGGCATGTGCCTCGCTTTTAGTGTTCCGAGGACCCTGGGCCCCGATGCCCACTTCGCCGAACACCACTTCTGTGTTCATGACCATTTTTCGGACCCCAAACCGAGCGGTTTTGGTCCCGAGCATTCATTTTGCATCCGCTTTTTCATGAGACCTCGCTTTTAATATTTCGAGGAACCCTGGGCCCTCGATGTTCACTTCGCGGGTCAGATGCCACTTTCGGTGCTCATAGCTTTTCGGACCCCAAATTGAGCGGTTTTGGTCCCAAGCATTCATTTCAAGATCCATCTTCTCCTTTTTTGGTGTACTGCTTTTGTCATTCCAGAGGACACTGGGTCGCAGATACCCACTTCGCCGAACACCACTTCCCAAGACCAAATTTCCATTTTCGATCCCGATTTGCTGCTTTTGGCCCCTAACGCTCATTTCTCATTAGTTTTGTTCAAACTTGGTGTACCTCTGCTTCAACATCGTGAAGATCACCGGGGGAGGCCAGCAATTATCCCAGATAACTGCCTTCCTCCGAGCCCGCTTTTGCTCACTTCCGCCAATGTTGAACACCTTGGGGTATTTTTCCAACCAAAGTTACATATCCGTGATCGTGACACCGGAGGACTACTAACCATCGGGTCGGCCGTAAACCGTGAGTTTCATTTTTGGGCCTCCTTCAAGCTCTATGTTGTGGCTCTGGTTCTGTTGCCAAATTCGACCTTGGAACCTTGTTCTACACATATGGGAGGACACTTTGGTATGGTGGTCGGCCGTAAATTGTGCCTTTCATTTTGGGCCTCCTTCAAGCTCTATGTTGTGGCTCGGTTCAAGGTTGCCAAATTCCACCCCGGGGCCTTATTCTACACACATGGGAGGACACTTGTGTGGTGGTCGGCCGAGATTTTACACTTCATTTTTGGGGTGGCCACGGCCATGGTAGGTGGTCGGGTCGACTGTGGTGGTGGCCACCGCCACCTCCCACAAATTTATTGCCGGCCAGATTCTTGCTTTTACCGTCCCACCGTCCTGATATCTTCCAACATATCCCGGCATCCGGGATATTTCGAGGGAAAGATTGGTGCTTTCCTCCCTTTACACCCCATTTCTTGCCTATTTGAAGGCCCTCCTCCTTCTTCAAGGTTGGAAAATTTGTCTTCAAGAACACTTCTCCAAAAACCTCCATCTCCATAGCTAAAAACTCCAAAAAAGCTTCAAGTGTCAAAGGCAATTTCTTCATCAACCCTTAGCTCCACCATCCATACTACCATTCCAGCAGCTAGGAAGTGAATTTCAGAGGTTGAGAAGCTACAAATCAGAGCCAAGAATCAAAGAAAGACAAGTCTTCAAGGGTAAGTCCTCAAAACCAACTTTTAGGGCTTTTTCTTGATTCATTTCTATACTCTATTTGGTTGAGGATTAGGCCTGACCCCTACTGCTTTTTGAAGTTGTTTTGAGCCTCTACAACTTTGTAGAAGGGCTCAACTTCATTTGGTGTCTCCATGATACACTTCCTTCAATATCCATCTTGTATGTCACCAATTTGCATGCTAATTTTGGCCTATTTGCATTTGTTTTTGGGGCTCCGACCCATACTGGTTTTGTGCTTATTTTGAGCCCCTCTACAACATTGTAGAAGGGCTCAACTTCATTTGGCCATTCTACATACCACCTCTCTTGGAAATTCACTTTAGGCCCTAATTCTTGCATGCTTTGTTAGGCTTACTTGGCTCCGGATTTCAGCCTTCATCAGGCTTATAAATAGCCTTGTTTTGCTCTCCTTTTCATGTTATGTTGAGGGCCTTAAGCCATTTGGTGTATATTTTTGGTACTTCCTTTGAAATCCATCAAATTTACCGTAAAATTGCATGTTTGATTAGGCCATTCTAGCTTCTGTTTCTGGCCTTCATCAGGCTTAGAAAGTGTCTTTTTTGTCTTTTCTTCAAGTTTTGTTAAGGGTCCTTTCTGGTTTGGTGCATCCATGTGGTACCTCTCTTTATAACCTCTTTTGGGCTCCATTTTGCATAGAATTTATAGCATGTTTATGTTCTGTTTTTGGGGCTTCCATCTTCTGTAAATGTGCTTATTTTAGGCTCTCTTCAATTTTGTAGAAGCATGTTTGTTCATTTGGGGTTTGTATATATCACTTGTCTCAATAATCCCTTATTTCCCATTTTTGCAAACTATTGTTGCCATACTTGTGATCATAATTTGGCCTTTGTTTTGTAACTGAAAATGCCATATTTGGGACTGCCTTGCTACTGTTCTTGCTGCCATGATCATATCTTGCATGCATAGCATGGCTATAGGCCATTTCGGGCTTAATTTCACACTTTCGGATGAATGCATGCTTGGTGTCATTTCGATTTGTTTCGGGCTGTTTTCCTTTATTTAGGTGCTGAAATTCCATTACCATGCTTGCATATCATTTCCGTGCCATTCAGATCATATTTTGCATTGTTCGGTTTGCTGCCGGGCACGCACTTCGAGGCACCTCATTCTTATCATTCCTAAATTTATGAGTGTGGTTGAGGCCCTCCCATGTCGGCGAAGCCCAACTTGCATTTTCATGCTTTACATCATTGCCTCGATTTGGCGGTGTCCGCTGCTTCGAGGCAATTTATTTTACCCGACGGCTTCCTATGTGAGTGAGCCGAGGCTCTCCCATGGTGTAAGTCCATCCCAGATTCCGTATGCCATTTCATTCCATTTATCATCGCCGGCACGCTTCGAGGCACTTCGGTTTTATCCGACTTTCATCTTTCATCATCGCCGGTTTGCGCTACCAGGCACGCACTTCGAGGCACTTCGGTTTTATCCGATTTCATTCATCATCGCCGCTTTGCGCTAGGGCACGCACTTCGAGGCACTTCGCTTTTATCCGATTTTCATCTTTTCATCATCGCCGGCTTATGCGCTACCAGGCACGCACTTCGAGGCACTTCTTTTATCCGATTATCTTTCATCATCGCTTTTGCGCTACCAGGCACGCACTTCGAGGCACTTCGTTTTATCCGATTTTCATCTTTCATCATCGCTTTGGCTTATGCTACCAGGCACGCACTTCGAGGCACTTCGGTTTATCCGATTTTCATCTTTCATCATCGCTTTTGCGCCTATGGGCACGCACTTCGAGGCACTTCGCTTTTATCCGATTTCATCTTTCATCATCGCCGCTTTGCGCTCGCAGGCACGACTTCGAGGCACTTCGGTTTTATCCGATTTTCATCTTCATCATCGCTTATGCTACTGCAGGCACGCACTTCGAGGCACTTCGGTTTTATCCGATTTTCATCTTTCATCATCGCCGTTTGCGCTACCAGGCACGCGACTTCGAGGCACTTCGGTTTTATCCGATTTTCATCTTTCATCATCGCTGGCTTATGCTACCAGGCACGCACTTCGAGGCACTTCGGTTTTATCCGATTTTCATTTCATCATCGCTTTGGCTTATGCTACCAGGCACGCACTTCGAGGCACTTCGCTTTTATCCGATTTTCATCTTTCATCATCGCTTTCGCTTATGCGTCTGGCACGATTTCGAGGCATCCCATTTTTCAGAGTATTCATGTGTATTCATCCCAATATTGAGTTGTGCAAATCGCTTCGCCATCATGCATCGATATGCGTGATTGGTGGCGCGAGGATCGAGACATGCATATATTTGTGAAATACATCGCTATGCCCTTTCCCGCCTCCGCTAAAGAAAAATGAAGAATTATCGCCTTTCCTAATCGCACGCAATTCGAGGAAAATCGCAAATGAGGCTAATCAGCATCCCAAAGGATTTCGCGCCAAGCAAATTTCAAAGATATACTATTCACTGCGAGGCGCCCCGGCTTGCACGCCAGCTTAATTTTTTGTAATTAATTTGTTAATTAATTAGAATTTGTATTATTTCTGGATCAGATATTCTTTTATTCGTCTCAGATATTATTTATTCGACTTCACATGAGGGCATAAATGTAATAAGGGTGTGAGTGTGATGTATGTCTTCCAACCCCATTTCTTTCTCCCTTTATTTACCCGCTTTGAATGGTTAGATATAGGGCATATTTCAATTAGCATACAAGATGATAGCATGTTTGCATCATTCATCTGCTTTTACATGCATCGTCCTTGCATCATACAAACTGCATTGTATTTCAATTCTAAGTTGAATACATGTTAGCTGTAGCATTTCATATGCCATATTTAGAATAGCTGAGCCTGCTATAGTTGCATTTTGCATGTGTTGCATTAGGCATTACAGTATACTTAGGATCATGCATGATTTCTAATCGCTTTTGGCTTGGAGTACTTTGTAAGTTTTATGCTTTAGCATCCTTGCATGCGCGTGAGTGTTGCCATGATAGCATGCTTGCCATGAGGCTAAATGCTTATGTGATATAACCGCTTTGAATGCCTGTGGGTGGAGGTTGAGTTATCTCGAATTGGAGCAATTCATCGATTGTTTGTTAAGCCCACTAGATTGTGGCAAAATCAGATTTTAAGCCTACTCATGGGTAGCAAACCATCTTTCACAAACAAACATGAAATGTTTTGTTCCATTCAGACGCCCATTTATACTTGTTTGTCATGAAAGCATCACATAGTAATCCTAGGCTAATAATCTAATAAGAGCATACAATGTTTTCAAAATCGATATCATGGTTAGTAGAGGCTTGCCTTTGATCGGGCGAGAGGGGTGCTCACGATGTGACCTTCCCTAATCGCATCCAAGTTCCCGAGCCAACTTTGGTGATGACGACACGCGGCCTTTTGGCACCGAGTCGTGGTTTTAAATTTCCCATTTTAAAAATATTTAGGTGGCGATCATATCCGCAAAGCACCATGTTTGGCACTTCTTTCAAAAACTGCTTTCCTTCAAAACGACGGTTTGGATTTGGACTCTTGGTTCAAGATTGAGAACCGCAACAAAATCGAGTCCGAATCAGAGCGAGGTCCTCATGGGCGTTGTTACAGCTTCAAGCATCACTGGGGAATTAGAGAACTTGACTCAACTCTTGATATCTCGGTTTTGACTACATTTGTGTGTTTCTTTGCATTGCATTTGCATTGGTGCGCCTAGGACACCGTGGTTTGCCATCCGCTATTCTCGAGCGGTTTGTCGGAGGCTTGTCTTGTCAAGGCATGTCCATAAGGCTTGCCGCCATTTGCTCGCCAAGATGGGAACACAAACCCCGGTTTTACCGGCACCCTTTTGACCATTCGACCTAGTGCATATTCGGATCCATAGTGACCATTCCAAACTAGGACAAAGTTGCTTACCCGACATATAGGTTGTTTGAAGTCACTGCAGTGAAGTGAAACCCTAGCTCTTGACAAAATAGGACAGGAAACCCTACCCCAACATAGGGGTGTTTTGGCTCACTTATCTACTATGTGCTTGTTAGAGTGTGCCTCACAGGAATGCATGTATCAAGATGAGTTTGGGCATCAAAGTTCGGGCATCGCTTGAATTTGAATCAGTTCATGGCATTATTCAAAGATTTGAGAATCGCTTGTTCCGGGATATCGATTCATTATCGTAAAAGTTGATACAGCAATATTGACCAGTATTTGAGGGCAGTGTATAGCCAAATTACTAACTGTGTTGTTGTATACCCGATCGTGTGGTGTATTCAATTTAAGCCGTTATACGCCGGCTTTTATACCCGATCGTGTGGTGTATTCAATTTGCCGTTATGCTTGCTTTATTTCGTTATTTATTTTTTCGCTTTTATTTATCCTTTGCTAGGGACAGCTTTGTAGCACAATTGCTTCCAACCCGCCGACATTCTGCAACTGACACGAGGTCGCCGACCAACCGATCCGAGGATCTAGTTGACGACATCCAAGTTCCATTCGCTACCCCCGCTTTTTAGAAGGAGACCGAGGAAACGCAATTCATCGAGCAGAGATTATTGGTACAAATAGCCTACTTTAGAGACAGATAGTCGTTGAGATTCCCTTTCGCCATAGAGACACCCTTGCCAGTTTTTCAGATGGAACAACAGAACCCAACAATAGAGGCGATGATGCGCCAGATGGCTGAAAGCATGAAGCAAATGCAAGATGATGCTATCCGCCAGGCGGAATTTTCTGCATAACAGTCATTATGGCCCACAATACCGAGTTGATCACCAGACATAACAACAGAACGCGGCTCGCTTCAAATCAGTTCTCCTCCACCCGGCCCCATTACGAATAACTACCCGCCGCAATGCCCTCCAAACCCTCAAAATGCCCAGTCTGCCCAGAATTCCCTCCCGAATCAACAGAATATTCTGCCAAACCCTCCAAACGTTCAAGAGGACACAGTCATCCAATCCGGCTTCCCGCTTCTACCACAACCGCCCAAAAACATTACCCCTAAGCACCCGATTTCCATTTGAGTTCGAGGTAGACCAGACAAATTAAATTGAGCAAGTTGGAGAAGCTCTTAAGAAGAAGTCTCAAGGGCTAAGGCCATCCCAAATATTGAAGACTATTATAATCGATGTGGCCGGATCTCGACATGATTTAAAATGCCCCAGATCGATCGCTGATGGGTCCGAGGATCCTATGGTCCACCTCCTATTATTCTCGACGCCTTAAGACCAATGGGCCTAACCCAATCAAAAAGCTTTTGTTCGTCGAACTCGCCGGGTGTGGCATCCACTTGGTACTCAAACTGGCGATGATGTGAAAACAAATCGATGAGATGGCCGAGGCCTTCCTTGCACAATATTCATATAACACGCGAATCGAGGTCACGACTCGTGATCTCGGTGACGAGGCAGAGCCTAAAGAGTCTTTTTTCTCGATTTCACCCGGAGAGAGCCAAGGCATCGATGATGACCTTGAGGCCAACCGATAGAGATCAAATTCGATGATTGTGCGCAATCTCCACTCTAAGATTAACGAAGAAGATGATTTTGATCCCTTTCCCCACTCTTCGCAGACCGCATGATATGGGGACGCAGATAGAGGATGCAATGAAACAGGTCTGCTTGACCAAGATCGGATCAGCCCAAGAACATTTAATTTGAATACCAATGCAGTCCGAGTGGCTCCGCTAATACAAGAACTTCAGAGGTCGGAATGGTCACCACCAATCCTCTTCAACCAAGGTCCGTTGCCACACCTTTTTCTCGATGCCTCTCGAGCAAGAATCAAGCCCCAAGATACCAACCTGTGGGTCAACGAACCTTCTCCCCACTCTATATGCCTTTTGTCTAAAGTCCTCGGGGTTCTAGTCGAAGGGGCACTCAAACCCTTGAAACCGAGGCCTCTACCTAATCCACTCCCCCTTCCCATAACCCAAACGCAAGATATTGCCAATACCACTCAAAGAAAGATGGTCATAACACCGACTAATGTTACAGTCTGCTGGCCATGAGATCTCGTGGACCTCTTATTGACAAGAACATCATTCTACCTCCTCAAGGACCCAACGGGCCACAAAAAACAACCCAATTCCCCAAACAACCAACCAAGATCCACCAAAAGAGTCAACCTTATCCGCATCAAGGCCAAGATCTGCGATCCCAAAGATCTACATAACTCCTCCCACTTACCCAAGCCGTAGAGGTGGTCCTTCCCCGACAAGATCGATTTCAGCGACGTGCGTGTTGGACACCTCCCCAACCCAACTCGGGAGCCAAAGGTGGTGACCACCGAGAATGGAAACGCGGGCAAGCTTCTCGAGGAGGGCGGAAGCTGCATGGAGTCTGGTAAAAGTGGAGCTATCTCGAGAATTTCCGCACGGCAGTAGCTTATGATCCGAGTGGATATATCTTGTCGATGAGCCGCTCTAAGCCGAATTTGAGTATGGGGTTGCTTGGGAAGAGGCCGGAAGTTGTGTATGCTCCGTGACAAGCTTGAATCGTGATGGCCGATGGTTTGATCAGGTGGAAGAGGACTTCTACGCAACCTTCAATTCTACGAAATAGTGGAATCAGTGATGCATCGATTAACCGTTCAAAGATGAGGGGTCAGGCCAGGTCGCCGGGTGGTTGATGATGATCAATATTGATATTGTACCATTGTAAGTGCGGAAGGGCCGAGGATCGATTATACATTGTCGGGAGAGCGAAGATGTAAGAATTTCAGGCCAAGAACGAAACATTTTGAGAACCGCATAAATAAGCGGTTATTCTTTGGAGGAAGCAAGAAAAAGAGATGGGCCCTCTCGAGAGAGCACGGCAAAGCAAAGAACCATGAGGGAGCTTCTGAGAGTGTCAAGCCGCGGCATTTACATCTAACATGCCGTGAGCATGAGGAATGAAATCGCCGAAAGCACAAACAAGCCGTAACTGATGACGGATGCTCGCTGTAGACAGCTAATGGAATGTGGTGGGAAGATGACGACTTGTATCTTGCCCCACAGGGGCGAAGATCAAGGTGTGGCTAACCGACAGGATTCTGCACAGTACACGAGAGGGAGTAGACCACATGACTAGAGAGTGGGCGTATTTCAAGCCTCCACACCTTGATCAACCCGAGGCATC